>CM046445.1:9367117-9622117 GCA_025506515.1 Flaveria trinervia
ATGCATAAGCTATAACATTTCCTCTCTCCATTAGTACACACCCCAACCCCGAGTAAGAAGCATCAGAATAACCACCAGATCTTCACTCCCATCGGGTAATGACAGAACAGGAGCTTGAGTCAATCTTGCCTTCAATTCTTCGAACGCCTTCTCTTGAGCTGACCCCATACGAACTTCACATTTTTCTGGGTCAACTTAGTTAGTGGAGAAGCAACCTTAGAGAAGTCTTGGATAAACCTCCTCTAGTAGCCCGCCAGACCCAAGAAGCTACGAATCTCGGATGCGTTTTAGGAGACTTCCATTGCATCACCGCCTCCACCTTAGCCGGGTCCCCATAAGCCCGTCGGGATTTACGACATGACCCAAGAACTGAACTTCACGCAACCAGAATGCACACTTGGAGAATTTTGCATACAACTTCTCCCTCCTCAATGTCTCCAAAACCTCCCGAATATGACCGACATGCTCAATCTCGCTCTTCGAATAAATCAGGATATCATCAACAAACACAATCACTGATTTATGCAACATAGGCTGACACACACGGTTCATCAGATCCATAAAAGCAGCTGGTGCATTGGTCAAACCAAAGACATGACAAGAACTCGTAGTGACCGTAGCGTGTGCGAAAAGCTGTTTTAGAGATATCTTGCTCCTTCACCTTCAACTGATAGTAGCCCGATCGAAGGTCTATCCTTGAAAACCAACTGCCACCTTGAAGCTGATCGAACAAATCATCTATTCTTGGTAAGGGGTATCATTTCTTCACTTTCAGCTTGTTCAACTCACGGTAGTCAATGCACATCCTCCTGTTACCGTCTTTCTTCTTCACAAACAGGATCGGAGCACCCTAAGGAGAGATACTCGGTCTGATGAACCCCTTATCCAGCAGCTCTTGCAACTGTTCCATCAACTCTTTCATCTCTGTCAGGGCCAACCGATACGGTGCCTTGGCGACAGGTTGAGCACTCGGTATCAGATCAATCTGAAACTCAATCTCTCTGTCAGGTGGCACTCCTGGTAAGTCTTCTGGGAACACTCCGAAAAGTCACACATAATTGGTACATCAGAAAGTTGTGGCGTGGGCGTATCCCCATCCTTTACATAAGCCAAGTAGACATTACATCCACGCCTCATACACTTTCCCGCCACTGCCATTGAGATTACCTTCGGGATCGTCATGACATGATCTCCATAAACAGTTACCGAACTCCCGTTAGGCGCTGATAGCTGAATCATCTTCTTGCGACACACAATGTTCGCCTCAGAGTCTGCCAACCAATCCATCCCAAGAACTAATCAAAACCACCTAAGGTCATCACAAACAGTATAACAGGAAACTTATGGCCTTCTAGCTCCACATCACATTTCTCTATCATCTCAGAGATCCTGTTAGACTTACCTATTGGCAGTTTCTACATCGAAGGGCGCATCAACACGTCTACTACTAACAGGCAGCTTAGCACAGAAAGTAGCATAAATAAAACTTTTAATAGCACCAGAATCAAATAGCACAGAAGCTAAAGTTTGGTTCACCAGAAACGTACCGGACACGACATCAGGTTCCGTCCTAGCTTCCTCTGTTTCATCGTGAATGGCCTGGCGCTCGCCCTTGGTCCTTCACCACCAGTTTTCTTCACCCCAAAACCCTCAGCTCTTGGCTTCTTACAATCTCTACTCATATGACCACTTTCCCACAGTCGAAATACTTCATACCTCCACAGTCTCTAGCCATATGACCAGGCTTCCCACACTTGAAACAAACATTCAACCCCCATCTACACTCGCCACCGTGCTCCTTCCCAACTGCCACACTTCTTCGACCCCGCACTAGATGTGACCACACGGCGGTCATCCACTCGAGCCTTCTTGTTACTCGTCGAGGCACCACCCCGACCAAACCTCTTCCCATTCCAGTTTCTATCACCTCCACCCTTCCGACTACCTTCAGCCACCACCACCACAGTCCTCTCATCATACAATCTCCCTGCTAAATCCACCGCTGACCTAAACGTGCTTGGTCGAGCGGCGATCATGTGCCTACGAATGTCCGGTGGAAATCCCTAGATGTACCTTTTAATCTTCCATGACAGAGGCGTCACTTGATCCCGCACCAGACATGCCATTTCATTGAACTTTGTGGTGTACTCTTGTGTGTCATCATTCCCACCGCTAATTGCAAAAACTCCCTCTCGACCTTGTCCATTTCCCAGTGAGGACAAAACTCATTAATCACCAACTTTTTCAGTTCAGGCCATCTCATTCTCCCATGGCTCTGCTGCCCTCAGCTTGGACATATTGTCCCACCAACATACAGCTGAGTCCACAAAAGAGTGGTAGCGAACTTCACCTTCTGGTCCTCTGGCACTCGCTGATATCAAGTACAGCCTCCATTTCCCTCACCCACCGATGAGCAGCAGCCGCAGTGCCGTTACCATCAAAAGTTGGGGGCTTGCATCTCATAAACACCCCGTAGTTACAGCCTCATGCCGCCTCCTGCACATGCTCTTCTTCTCCCTCTTCGTCTTCGTCATCAAACGAAACCGTCTCAGTCTCGGGTTGTCTTCTTTTGCCCGTAGGTCTACTCCTTTCCCTTCTCTCCCCCTCTCTAACTGCCTTTATCACTTCGGTCACCACAGACGGTAGGATCGTCTGCATGACTTGATACACTTCCTCCATAACAGCCTCCTTCACTGAGGCTCTTAGGTTAGCACTCTCATCTCCGCCCTCCGGATGCGGGGTTTCTGGTTCTTCATGAACCACCTTTTCGCCCTAGGCCTTCCTCTCGTAACCCGGGGTTCAGCACCACGACCTCCACCACGCGAAGCTTTAGATCATCTACCACCGGCCATCCTCACACACACACGCTGAAAGATTCAAACACCAACTAGTCATTCAGGAAACAACTCTGTTTATATCAAGTATAGTAAGTCCCTAATTACAGTTGCCAGTTGTGATTAGCCACTTACTTTACTCTTCATACCCCAAGCATTACCTATCCTGACTACATAATTATCTAATTCTACAGTAACACATAACCACCTAACATACGCAAGTAATACCGGTTAACTTTACGAAAATACCTGATGGCACGCAGCTACTCAGATCGGCATCCCTTCCCTTTCCGTCCCATTCTTAGTTTAAGGTTTAGTTTGAAAATTTACCCATTTCACTTAAACTTTGGCTCTGATACCAACTTGTAAGGCCCCGTTCCTGGGACGCTTACAGCTGGTAAATCATCGCACATAAAACATAAAATATGCCTTTGCATCTATGAAAAACATCGCAGCGGAATAATTTAAAACCATTTCATATATTAATGACAGCTTTTGCAAAATAATACAATGTATTTAACTATTACAATATGTCATGATTCGCATTACATCACAAAAACATCATTGCTATACAAATGGACGTCATCCAAAAATGCCAACTAGCTGCCCCGTGCATCCTCAGCAATGCTCACATGCCAACTGGAAAATGCATAAAAGTCAGTGTTGCTGAGTGACTTCTAGTTTTTAATATAACAATACATACTTTCATGCGATCATACATCACATGTATACATATATAATATCATTATTATCTTCATCATTCATTCATTAACTTTCATTCTTTCATACGTTCTTACTTTCATTCGTTCATTCATTAGTTCCAGTGACATGTACATTACCCTGAACATTGTGCACGAAGCGGGTAACTGGTCTGAGGTCTTTCATAGACCTCGAACATTGTGCACGAAGCTGACTCCAGTACCTAGGCAAGTACATTCCCCATTTATCTTTTCTCTTTCATTCTGGATCATGCCATATGTTATACCCCGAACATTGTGCACGAAGCGGGTAACTGGGTCTGAGGTCTTTCATAGACCTCGAACATTGTGCACGAAGCTGACTCCAGTACCTAGGGCAAGCGGCAAGGATCCCATTCATATGGTCAATCATAAAGATTGGACCCTAATGTGCATCCTTCGGGGTAGCTAACCCGCACACCATTGAGCTAACACCTTCATTGGGTGTGCACCTCCATACATTTGCTTGCAAGCCTTCTTACATTCATTCGTTCATTAATACATGCATTCATTCATCATGTTCCTCTTTCATTATCTTTCACTTTACGTTACATAATACTTTTGGTTCGTTCATTAACATAATACGTAAAGCCACGGAAAGATACACATACATGACAAGGAACATAAGATTCAGTCATCATCATCATACAGGGCATCATCATACATTCATAACATACATCATGCATAATCATACAACATCATACATCATCATTATGCATATGCATCAATCACACATCATTACATGCCCATCTTAACATCTATGACCTCAAAAGTCAACTTACATGAATCCCCGGGAACATCTCAAGTCAAAGCCTACATTTGTCTTTTTCTCAGAAAGTCAGAAAAGTCTAAGTGTTCATCTGCATTTCCTATAGTTCATCCGCATTTGCTATAGTTCATCCGCATTGATCTTACTTCATCCGCATTGGCCTTACTCACGCATTTCCCCTTAGTCAATATTCATCCGTATTTCTCAGACTTAATCAATGTTCATCCGCATTGACTTTCATCCGCATTTACTTACCCCATCCGCATTGACTTACTTCATCCGCATTGACTTACTTCATTCGCATTTCCATACTTAGTCAATGCTCATCCGCATTGACCTCATCCGCATTAACTATTCATCCGTATTTACTTACTTGGCAGTTATACTCATTCGCATTAACTTTTCAACACTTATACAGATTCTAAAACTTAATATATGAGCCTTAAACATCAGATTTCAATTTCAACTCACCATTCATCATGTTCTAAGCTTAAATCATACATCCTAAGTCTTAGAAACATCATCAAGCATGAACATAGTCACACATCATAACATAACGTCATCATACACACATTCAAACATACGGGTCCGAAACCCAGTTTAATGAAAACATACATTGATGCATTTCCAGCCCCAAAATCAGTTAAAACAGGTAAAAGAGGGGTCCCAGAACTCACCTTTGCAGCTCTTGAGTATGGCTTCTTCCAAACTCGTTTGCAAATTTAATCCAACTGCCTAGAAACCCACTAAAAACATACTCGAACACATATAATCACACATAAGCATAAACCTGAGGACATAACCGGTTAAGAACACCATAAAAACATGAATTCTTACCTTGAGTTCAAATTCTTTCTTGTTCTTCCTTCAAAACCGAGAATTTGCTGCTCCCAGCTACTCTTTCTCTCTCTCTCTAAACCCGAAGATCAGTGGTGTATGTGACATATGGGCGGCCATACCACCTTTTACACCCACTTTTTAAACATTTTGTCCTTTTGGACACTTTTTACCCCTAGACTTGAGTTTTATTTCTTTTCTTTCTTTTTCTTCACTTTATTCTTCTTTCTTGTCTAAAACATTAGCCGGGTGTTACACCATGTATCCAACAACTCGAGATTATAATTTTTGAGTGAATCGTATTAAAAAATAAACAAAGCTTTGTGATCGTATGTCAGATTTTCTCTGGTAGTAATCCTCGAATTGCAAATGAAATCATGTGTAATCAAGACATGACAATCATGGGACTTCATGCCAAGTAATTTAGAGTCTTTTATTGAAACCGATCTTTTAATGTTTGCAGAGTAGTTGGATGGAACTTTAATATCGTGTAAACACAAAACTTTGTTTTTTCTACTTTTGACATAGTATAACATGCAGGTGGCAAATAAATGCTCTTACCTTTCTCAGGAGAGAGAAACTCTTTACGTATTCTCATTTCTTGTAAGTCTTTACGACAACATTAATCCCAACTTTAGTTTTTCCAGGAATATTTAATAATAAGCCCAACAAATTATCGCATACATTCTTCTCAATATGCATAACATCTAGGCAATGTCTAACTTCTAAATGCTTTCGGTAAGGTAAATCCCAAAAGATTGACCTTTTTTTCAAATGAGGCCTTTATCAACATGATTTCTTTTTCCTAATATAGTATTTAAATTTTTAACTCTAAAAAATGCATCAAATTGTTACCTTACTGTTCTATTCTTGATATTTCCATCAAACTCCTTCTTTTTCTTCCGATAACCATGACTAGCCGAAAGGAATCTTCGATTTCTCATATAAACAGTTTTCTTACAGTTATTTAACCATATTGAACTAGTATCATCTTCACAAACAGGACAAGTGTCAACCTTCATAATCCACGCGCAGAGTTTTACCGTGAGGCGTGTGAACAAACCAGGATCACAGTCACTAGTTACTCAGAACGACACTATATGCCACATTCAAAACAAAACCAACCAAAATTCAAAAGTTTAGAAACCATGCGGAAGCGTTTTTCAAAATAACACAACCCAAAGTAAATGAATGCATAATATGGCAAACACACGCCATCCTAATGTTTAAAACCCATATAGAAAAGATAAACAATTTTTCTATGAAATAAAGCCTTAGGATGCATGCTGGACCCATATTGTGCTCCTAATGGCAAGCTGAGTTAATGACCTGAGAATAGCATACTAAAAATGTCAACACAATGGTTGGTGAGTTCAAGATTTTGCATTTAACATAAAATTAATAGTTGTATAACATAAGAAGTGTATTGAATAAGATAGCTAGTCTATATTCACAAGTAATAACCATAGTGATTTTGCGATCGAAGCTGGTTGTGTTGCGTTGTTTCCTCCCATCATGACTTACCAGGTCGTGACGATGTTTGTGTTTAGGACAATATTGCACCCGTTTGACCTCGAGTCGCACAGGTGGGGCTCGTCACACCCAGTAGTACTACCCAAGATTTCCCGCTAGTTACCATTATTAACGATCCGAAAGTGTGAGGACTTTTCAAGGTATTAAGCACTATGTTAATACATACATAACTTATAATAATAAAATAGCGTTTGAGTACAAGTATGCTACATCCCCCAGAAGAGAGTTTATAAAATAAAGGGGCATGAACTCACCTGGTGTGTAATGATAGTGAATAAAGAGACTCGTGATAGATGCAAAGACACCCTTCAAAGGTTACCTAGACCACAAGTACATAAGTACGTGTACACATAGAACCTCAATATCCTAGGTTAACCTAGTTGACCCGTTGACCCGTTGGTGACATATTAATTGAAATATAGTTTAGTCATATATGATAACTTAACATATAAGAGTATCATGAAATTTATCCATGTATATCACATTATCAACCTAGGTTCTACCTAAGTCATCATGTCACATTAGATCATCATACACTTATGCAAATCTCAACACATCATTATGCTTATATATATAATACATCACACACAAATAATTCATACACAAAGACTAATCATGCACCACATGCCATGTGAAGCCTCACGACTTCACATCCTAAACCCTGCCAATCCTACTAAGGAGGGGCCTCAGATTCACACGCGTGTATGCAATCATAATCACATCATCCACAACTCAATTACAGATTCTATCGCAACAAACATCATCCACAATCATTCTAACATGATCTTAACATCACAAGCATGCCTAATTCATCACATCCAAAGTCTACAAAAATAAAGTTTCCCTTTTGGGAAAGTAACCCCCAAAAGTGTTCTAGATAAATTCATCAACTTATACCTAATCAAGTTTATAACATTCATTCTAACATGTTAATCATCTCCAAAACACCAATTCCCAAAAATCATACACAAAAGTTTCTACTTTTAGTAAGTCATGATCAATATCACAATTTCATGGATTTTCTTGTACAATCCAATTAAACTAACATAGCATTACATCTAACATAGCTTCATCATCTTAGCATCATCAAACATGAATTCCATGAACAAAAAGTTTCCCTTATGGAAATGTAATGAACTAGATGATCAAACCTAGATTTCTTGCATAATCAACATCATTCAACCTTCATACAACCTAACTAACATCATATTAACATCTAACAATCATAAATTTCATATAATAATCATCAATTTCAGATTAGGGTTCATCAAGAACAATCAACATGAAAAACTAATAAAAACTAACCTTTAGATGTGATTAGATGATTATCACTTGAAATCAACTTGTAATACTTGGAACCACTTGGAATTTGACTTGTGTATGTGTTCTTGGATCAAAATCGCAATGTGGGAGGGTGGGGAGAAGGGTTTCGGCCGAATGGGGGGTTTGGGGGCTAGGGTTGGGTTAATTTTGGTAAGTTTTATTTAAAAAGGTATTTACAAAATAATCCCTTTAATTATATTTTATAAAAACCAATCTTTTAAACACTTTTTAAATAATCTAGACTACAATTTATAAGTTTTATTAACCAACAATAGTAATCCTAAACATTTACAATAAGTCACATAACACATAGAATATATATAACACATTATCACGTTATCACGTAGAATTTATAAAATAAACATTTAAAATTCTATAAATTCATGAACCATATAATCACAACTAATAATCAACATTATTAATTAGATTATTATTGTTTATCAGATTATTATTATTAAGTCACCAACGCTCAACGACAACTAATGTGTGCCCACGACACGTGCATGCAAGACCTAATGGAACTAACGGGGTTTGGTAACGGAAAATTATCGGATGTCACATTATCCCCATGTTGAAAGAATTTTCGTCCCAAAAATTGTGTTACATGGTTGTGCTACATCCTTGGTTTACTGCATTGGCATAACGAAATCAAGTGAGTTGTCACATCATCCCCATGTTGAAATAAAATTTGTCCTAAAATTTAATCGACACATTCTCCAACCATTGTTGTCGTTTCAAACAGATGAGGATACTTAAGCTTCATCTGATCCTCACGTTCCCACGTGAATTCCGGTCAGTTTGAGTCCCAACGAACTTTGACTATAGGTATCTTACTTTGTTTAAGAGTCTTGACCTCACGATCCATCATTTCAATCAGTTCCTCAACAAAGCGTAGTTGATCAATCTACTTGTACTTCCTCGAGTGGTACAAATAGTGTCTCGTCAGATAGACACTTCTTTAGATTCGAGACGTGAAATACGTTTGTGAATGCCACTCAATGAATCAGGTAAGTCCAATCGATACGCCACTGGACCTATTTTTCCAGAATATCATATGTTCTGACGTATCTTGGATTAAGCTTGCCTCTTTTGCCAAACCGAATCACACCTTTCCACGGTGAGACTTTTAGCAACACTTTGTCACCAATTTGAAACTCTAAGGGTTTCTGTCGTTTGTCTACATAATTCTTCTATCTATCTCGTGCTGCTGCCATGCGGTTTCCTATCTGTATTATCTTCTCAGTCGTCTCATGTATCAACTCAGGACTGGTTAACTGACTATCACCAACTTCTGCCCAACAAACTAGTGATCTACACTTTCACCCATATAATACCTCAAATGGTGTTGCCTTTATGCTGGTATGATAACTATTGTTATACGAAAACTCAACCAACGGTAAATTAGCTTCCCAATTATTCCCAAAGTCAATCACACAAGCACGCAACATGTCCTCCAAAGTTTGAATGGTACGTTCACTCTAACCATCGGTCTGTGGATGGTAGGCAGTGCTCATATCCAGACGTGTACCCAAAGATTTCTATAACGACTACCAGAAATAAGAGGTAAAACGAGCATCACGATCAGATATAATCGAGATCGGCACGCCATGTCTCGAAACTACCTCTTTCAAATAAATTCGAGTTAACTTGTCCATCTTGTCAGTTTTCTTGATTGCCAAGAAGTGAGCTGACTTAGTGAGTCGGTCCATGATTACCCATATTGTGTCATAACCACTAGGAGTTCTAGGCAACTTAGTGATAAAATCCATAGAAATCTGTTCCCACTTCCACAAGGGGATCTCAGGTTGTTGCAATAACCCAAATGGTTTCTGATATTCGACTTTAACCTTAGAACATCTAAGACATTTGCTCACGTATGTAGCTACGTTAGCCATCATATTGGCCACCATAGTGCGCCTTCAGATCATGATACATTTTGTCAGAGCAAGTGTGTATGGAAATTTAGACTTGTGTGCTTCACTCATAACCAAGTCTCTTAAATTTCATACAAAGGCACCCATAGTCTATCCATGAAATATCTTATTCCACCGGATTTGACTTCCAACTATTTATCCATCCCTCGTAAAGATTCGGATTTAACATTCTCACCTTTCAAGGCTTCCATCTGGGCTCCCTTAATTTGCTTCGGACAAGTGAGTGCTAATCATCAATTGTAGGGCATGCACTCGTCGGGGTTAGAGGTTTCCTTTCCACTCAAGGCATCGGTGACTACATTCGCCTTTCCCAGGTGATATTTAATGGCACAGCCATAATCATTCAACAATTCCACCCAGCATCGTTACCTCATGTTAAGCTTTTTCTGCTCAAAGATGTGCTGAAGACTCTTATGATCGGTGTAAATTGTGCACTTGGTACCGTACAAGTAGTGTCTCCAGATCTTCAAAGCAAAGACCACTGCTCCTAACTCCTAGTCATGCGTAGTGTAGTTCTTTTCATGTACCTTTTTGTCTCGCGAGGCATAAGCTATCACCTTTTCATGTTGCATCAGGACACAACCCAATCCTTGGATAAAAGCATCACAATAAACTACAAAATCATCACTTCCTTCGAGTAATGCTAGTATTGGTGAGCTACAGAGTTTTTGCTTCAGCAACTGAAAAGCAGCTTCTTGACTCTCACCCCATTTACAGGTTGTTTCTTTATGGGTCAAAGTTGTGAGAGGTTGAGCAATCTTTGAGAATCCCTCAATGAAACGTCAATAGTATCTTGCCAGACCAAGAAATTTCCTTATCTCACTAGGCATCTTGGGTACTGACCAGTTCCTTATCGCCTCAATCTTTGCAGGATTCACATGTATTCCCTTCTCATTAACAATGTGACCCAAGAATTGCACCTCAGGAATCCGGAAATCACACTTGGAAAATTTTGCGTATTACTGTTCCTTTCTAAGTAATTCTAGAATTAGACGTAGGTGCTCCTCGTGTTCCTCCTTGGTCCTAGAATAAATCAATATGTTATCGATAAACACAATAACAAACTGATCGAGATAGGGATTGCACACGTGATTCATGAGATCTATGAACACTGCTGGTGCATTAGTCAACCCAAAAGGCATGACCAAGAACTCATAGTGACCATAACGATTACGGAATGCGGTTTTGGAGATATCCTCTTCGCGAACTCTTAGTTGATGATAACCAGATCTCAAATCAATCTTCGAATAATAGCTTGATCCCTGAAGCTAATCAAACAGGTCGTCAATACGAGGTAACGGGTATCGGTTCTTGATTGTGACTTTGTTCAACTCCCTGTAGTCGATGCACATTCGGAATGTGCCATCTTTCTTCTTTACAAAGAGAACAGGTGCTCCCCACAGTGATGAGCTCGGTCAAATAAATCCTTTATCCAACAGCTCCTCAGGCTGTGTTGATAGTTCTTGCAGTTCATTCGGTGCTAACTGGTAAGGTGCTCTCGCTATCGGATCAGCTCTGGGAGTCAAATCGATCTGAAATTCAACTTGACAGTGAGGAGGTAGTCTAGGCAGATCCTCTGGAAACACCTCTGGAAAATCACGAACCACTAGAATGTCTTCTATCTTCTTTTGCTTTTGTTGCTGGTTAGAGACGAGAGCTAATATGGCTAAGTGGCCCTTGCGTAACCACTTCTGAGCCTTCATGAACGATATGATGCCTATCACATCACGACTCTTCTCACCCTTAATCAAAAGCGTTTCCCCATCTACCATGGGAATACGAATGACCTTCTCATGACAAATCACTTCTGCTTGCTTCTCGGACAGCCAGTCCAAGCCTACAACCACATCAAAACTTCCAAGAGCAACAGGCATAAGGTCAATGTCGAAGGTATGATCAGCAAGTTCTATCTTGCAATTCTTAAGGATATGCGTAACAGAGATTTGCTTACCATCAGCCAACTCTACAACGTACTTAGACTCCAAGACAGAGGGCATATCACTTAAGAGACTACAAAACTTAGTAGAGATAAAACTCCTATCGGCTCTAGTGTCAAACAATATAAAAGCAAAACGACCATTAACGGGAAATTTACCAGTAACAGTAGTAGGATCATTTAGAGCTTCACCTGAACCAATGACAAAAGCTCTCCCTTTGGCTCCACCATTGTTGTTATTGCCACCATTTCTGTTGCCATTCCTATTTCTTTTCAGTTGAGGATAGTTTTTCTTGAAATGCCCTTCCTTTCCACACTCAAAGCAACCATTTGGTGTGTCATGAGGCCGCTAAGGTTGTTGAGGCTTCTTTATCAGTTCTCCCGGAAATCCTTTGCCACATGTCCAACCTTCCCACAACGCTGGCATCGAAAGCTATCACACCTGCCAACGTGGTGGTAGTTGCATCGGTTGCACTTTGGGTTTTTCCCCACATATCCACTTGGTCCTTGAGATGATGATGATGATTGGTGGAAGTTGCAATTGTTATCAAACCGTCTCTGCTGATGTTGTTGTTGAGGTTGGTGTTGCTGAGGTTGGTTACCAGATGACGATCCTTTATTGGTGTTGTCCTCCCACTTGCGTTTGTTTTTGGGCATGCTTGCCATAGCGCCCCGCTTGGGTAACTTTACTTGCTCCACAGCTTGATCAGTAAGCTTGTGAGCCAGTCGAATAACCCGCTGTATAGTAGGAAGATTTGCAGCAGTCACCATACTCTGAATTTCCAAGACTAAGCCACGTAAATAGAGCTCAATACGTCGGCCCGGCGGGTTAACCATGCCAGGGCAAAGTGTAGCTAACTCATGAGACCTAGTAGTATGAGCCTCAATGTTAGACCCTTCCATCTTCAATTGCCTGAACTCAGCTTCCAGCTTTTGAACCTCATCGCAGGGTCAGTATTCCTCTGTCATCATTGTTTGAATTCCTCACACGGTAGTGCATTTGCCATTGCCTGGCCAAGCATTTGCACTTGAGCATTCCACCACGTGATTGCTGCACCTTCCAGGGTTCCTGTGGCATATTTCACCTGGTCCGCCACTAGACAGTTACATTTGGCGAAGACTGACTCAGTCTTCTCGAACCATCGTACAAGCCCTATAGCTCCCTCGGCTCCACTGTAGGTATGCGATGTGCATCTAGGTGGTCCTATATTCAAAATGTCAAGGTATTCAAATTAAACTGAATGAATTAGTCACCTAACGGAATATTCGTGTAAATGATGACTAGTGTCATCGTCTACCTCCAAACTATGTGGGCTGAGTGTTCAATGCCGCTTACACGTGCTGGTTTATCAATGTAGCCAATTCAGCTGGGGTCATGTTCACGTTGTCGGCGCCTTGTCCAGCACCACGCCCTCGGCCATGTCCACGTCCTCTACCTCGGCCGTCCATATTTCACTTTACATTCACAAATACAATAATGAGTAACATCCAACATATCATCTCATTGAAGTATGGTAAATAATAAGAAATAATATACAGTCACAACCACAACATTTATAACCAAAAATAATAATGTATCATAAATCATTTGTAAGTAACTCACAAAATATTCAATCAATGTCAAAATTTAAGTATTCAATTGTGTGGGAAACAACCCTTCCTACATAGGTTTAAGAAAAACGCTATGCAGTCAAAGTCATGAGAATAAAGAGAATCAATCGAACAAAGCTGATCCATCACTGTCTCCATCGTCGGGGGCTTCTTCTGGTTCTTCCTCAGGGTCTTCGTCAGAGTCCTCGGCAGGTGTAGGGTTGTCCTCGATTTGTAGTGCTGCAAGCTATGCTTCCAATCCGGTCAGTCTGCTCTCGACGCCCACATTATGGAGCTCCTGCTCGCCCATACGCTCGATAAGATCCATCACTCTACTAGCCATCTTGAAATTTCCTTTGATAAACATCGACAACCGCTCCTCAATTATGGTCATCTTTAGCCATAATCGACGTATATCATCCTTTAGTGTGGAGTTCTTATCAGTGAGCACTCCAACTCGTCAACACTCAGTCTCAGGTGTCACGGTCAATGCCGCCACAACCTGCTCAGGGGTACATCCAGAGAATGGAGAGTGGGTGCTGACCTAGTCCTAGGTCTAACAGTGGCCGCCTCAGAACACGCTCTCTACGAATCATGCGGTCTACACAAGCCGGGTAATAACTCCAATCTCGTGGAGGATCGCGCTCAGGTGGCACAAACGGTTGATCCAGTCTATCTCGCCACGGGGGTAAGGATGTCACGGTCAGTCAACCACTCAGTGAGGTACAGGTAGAGGGGACTCAGAACGAGCACGCCTTTTTCCCAAAACCTGGGATGGTGATGCCATGCTGCAGTGCATGTGATGTATATGCCAATGAGTATATAGTAAAAGGATAAGTCAGGAGTAACTAACTGATTGTGTGCGGTTATAGACTAGTGTGTATGCAACCTAGTTCCCTATAACCAATGGCTCTGATACCAATTTGTCACACCCTGATAATCCACGTGCGGAGTTTTACTACGAGGCGTGTGAACAAACCAGAATCATAGTCACTAGTTACTCTGAATGACACTATATGCCACATTCAAAACAAAACCAACTAAAATTCAAAAGTTTAGAAACCATGCAGAAGCGTTTTGCAAAATAAGACAAACCCAAAGTAAATGAATGCATAATATGGCAAACACGTGCCATCCCAATGTTTAAACCCATATATATAAGATAAACAAATTGTCTATGAAATAAAGCCTTAGGATGCATGCTGGACCCGTGTTGTGCTCCTAATGGCAAGCTGAGTTAAGGACATGAGAAAACATACTAAAATGTCAACACAATGGTTGGTGAGTTCAAGAGTTTGCGTTTAACATAAATATTAATAGTTGTATAACATAAGAAGTGTATTGAATAAGATAGCTAGTCTATATTCACAAGTAATAACCATAGTGATTTCGCGATCGAAGCTAACTGTGTTGCGTTGTTGCCTCCCGTCACGACTTACCCTGCCAATCCTACTAAGTAAGGGCCTTAGATTCGCACGCGTGTATGACAATCATAATCACATTCATTCATTTAGTTCATTCCAACCAACATACATATTGACCATCAGTTTCAATCCCAATATGATCTCCTAATCACTAACCATAATCCATTCTCATGTATGATCAACAAAACCTATACTTCCTACATGAACCAAAACATCCATAACAATTCAATTAAAGATTCTATCTCAACAAACATCATCCACAATCATTCTAACATGATCTTAACATCACAAGCATGCCCAATTCATCACATCCAAAGTTCTACAAAAATAAAGTTTCCCTTTTGGGAAAGTAACACCCAAAAGTGTTCTAGCATCCAATCCAATGATAATTTCATCAATATATACCTAATCAAGTTTATAACATTCATTCTAACATGTTAATCATCTCAAAACATCTGAATTCCCCAACATCATACACAAAAGTTTTTACTTTTAGTAAGTCATGATCAATATCACAATTCATGGATTTTCTTGTACAATCCAATTAAACTAACATCTAAGCATTACATCTAACATCTTAGCATCACCAAATCATGAATTCCAAGAAAAAATAGTTTCCTCTTATGGCAATGAATGAACTAGATGATCAAACCCTAGATTTCTTGCATAACCAACATCATTCAACATTCATACAACCTAACTAACATCATATTAACATCTAAAAATCGTCAATTTCATATAATTATGATAAATTTCGATTAGGGTTCATCAAGAACAATCAACATAAAAAACTAATCAAAACTAACCTTTAGATGTGATTAGATGATGATTATCACTTGAAATCAACTTGTAATACTTGGAACCACTTGGAATTCGACTTGTGTATGTGTTCTTGGATCAAAATCGCAATGTGGGAAGGTGGGGAGAAGGGTTGCGGCCGAATGGGGGGGTTTGGGGGCTAGAGTTGGGTTAATTTTGGTAAGTTTTAGTTAAAAAGGTATTTACAAATAACCCCTTTAATTATATTTTATAAAAACCAATCTTTTAAACACTTTTTAAATAATCTAGACTACAATTTGTAAGTTTTATTAACCAACAATAGTAATCCTAAACATTTCTCCACTGAGTAGAATCTGCCACATTTCTTAGTTTTCCATCAATTATACGCTCATCTAAATGCCAACGTAATAATTTTGCTTCTTTCTCATTTGAAAATAATCGTTTTAGTCTTGGTATAATGGGAAAATACCATAATATTTTAGCCAGCGGTCCATTTTTTGTTATATCATCATCAACTTCATCTATCTTTTATGTTTATACCTTGATGCACCACATGTGACACATTTATGATAATTTTTTAGCTCCTTTCTATACAACATACAATCATTTGAACATGCATGAATTCTTTTAACTTTCAATCCCATTGGACACATCAAGTTTTTGGCTTCGTATAATGAAATAGGTAACTCGTTACCTTCTGTTTTGTGAAACTTTTATCACTCCATCTATTGTTTGCTTTTAAGTTAATAACTTCAACACTGCACTAAGTGTAGAAAAACTCTTACAACCGATGTATAATGGTTTTTCTACATCATCAAATAGGTGTTGTCATCTTTCTTCATTAGCATGTAAGGCCCCGTTCCCAGAGACCTCACAATTGGTCATTCACAGCATTAAATACATTAAACATTATAAATTTACAAGCTTAAGCAGCGGAATTATTTTAACAAAAACCATTCATTTCATTAAAAACATTGTTGTTGAGCAATACACTATTGTTTAACCGAATACAAAAGAATTGTTTAATTGCATTACAAAACAACAGCAATAATAAGTATGAATGGATGTCAGTCTTTTCCTGCCGAGTAGCTTCACCCTCGTGCCATCCTCAGCAATGTTTACCTGCCAACTGAAAATGTATAAAAATCAGCGTTGCTGAGTGAGTTCTAGTTTTAAAAGTAATAAAATGCTTTATGTATGGTATACATATGAAAATACTCTTTTTATGAAATTTCATCTCTTTATACGTGAGCACGCATTAACTATACAACTAGATAATGCTTCTTGTCTTTATTGTATGCCTTGTTTATTCTGTACTCTTTTATTTTTATCTTTCATTGTCTATGTGGACCAATGAGCAATACCCAAAACTATATGCGCGGGGGAAACTGACACATGAGCCCTGTTTGGGCGCTTAATCACTAAGCAGGCGCATCAGTCAACACTTAACTGCTTTAACACTTAGGGGCACGAACCATTCAGGCGCATGAACTATTCGAGCATATGGTCCATTCGGATGCATGGACACTTAGGCGCATGGCCATTCGGACGCATGAACATTTAGGCGCATGGCCATCCGGACGCATGAACACTATTGAGGCGCATGGCCCGACACTTAGTTGTCCGATTACAAATTCTAGGCTCATGAACCACTATTCAGGCGCATGAGTTATACTTAAGACGTTTCTAAGGCATTTCCAGGCGCATGAGCCTTATTTAGGCGCATGAACCTTCTGCTCAATATGTTTCTAGGGTATTTTCGAACCCAAACATCAAGCCTATTTGTTCTAAGCTTACCAATGTCATTCTAAACATGAACAACCTATAAGCATCTAAGAATCATTATCAAACATGCATAATACATACGGGTATACATACATAAACATTGTAAAATCGTTTAAATACATTTTTAGCCCCAAAGAGTTTAAAACAAGTAAAACCGGGGTCTAGAAACTCACCTGGTGCAACTTTGGGTGTATCTTCCTTCAAACCCGTATGCAAATGAGTTCAAACACCTAGAAACCCACCAAACACACACACACGAACACACACACAAACACATAAGCACATAACCGAGACAAAACCCATCATAAACACTTAAAAACTTCGAATTCTTACCTTGAATTCAACATTCATCTTCTTCCTCTTCAACCCGAGAGGTTTTTGCTCTCACTCTCTCTAGAACCAAGTGAAAAGACGATGTGAAAAGAGGGTGGGTGGCCATACCCACCTTTACACTAACTTTTTGTACTTTTGTCCCCCTTTTACATTTTTAACCCCTCAACTTGGGTTAAATTGCATTTCCTACTTTTATTCTTCATTTCTTATCTTTCTTTTAAAAGAAAAATCCGAGTGTTACAAGTCCACCCCCTTATTCAGGTTTCATCCCCGAAACTATTATTCCTCAAATAGATGAGGGTAATGCTGTCTCATCTCCTCCTTAGTCTCCTATGTAGATTCGGATCCCTTTCTGTGCTTCCACTGCACACACACAAGAGGAACCACTTTATTTCTCAGCCTCTTCTCTTTTCTATCGATGATTGCCACTGGTTGCTCCACATAATTGAGCCTTTCGTCTACTTCGATATCCTCCGGTGGAACAATCACATCTTTATCAGCTAAGCACTTTCTTAGATGAGATACATGGAATGTCGGGTGAATTCCACTTAACTCATCTGGTAACTCCAATCTATAGGCCACCTCTCCTACTCGAGCAATGATTCGGAAAGGGCCTATATACCTTAGGCTCAACTTTCCTCGCTTCCTGAATCGGATAATACCCTTCCAAGGTGAGACCTTCAACATAACCCGGTCACCCACCTGGAACTCAATCGGTCTGCATCGTTTATCGGCATACGACTTATGTCTATCTTTGGCTGCCTTCATGAATGCTTTAATCTTCTCAAGCTTCTCAGTCGTAGCCTCGATTACCTTGACGCTCCCCAATTCCGTCTGACCAATATCACCCCAACAAACGGGTGTTCTGCATCTCTTACCGTATAGCATCTCATAGGGTGGCATACCAATGCTGGTATGATAGCTGTTGTTGTAGGAGAACTCGGCTAACGGTAGGTGGTCATCCCAACTTCCCCCAAAATAAATCACACATGCCCGAAGCATGTCTTCCAATTTCTGAATGGTCCTTTCTGACTGACCATCAGTTTGGGGATGATAAGCCGTGCTAATATGTAACCTCGTCCCCATGGCGTCGTGGAATTTCTTCCAAAATTTAGATGTAAACCGGGTGTCACGATCAGAAACAATAGACACCGGCACACCATGACGAGTTACAATTCCTTCATGAATAGGTCTGCCAACCTCTTAGAAGAATATGTCTCACGGATTGGTAGAAAGTGAGCACTCTTCATCAGACGGTCAACAATCATCCATATGGCATCGTACCCTTTTGGAGTACGCGGCAGCTTCGTAATGAAATCCATGGTGATATGCTCCCACTTCCATTCCGGTATATCCAAAGGTTGAATCTTCCCATACGGCTTCTGATGTTCGGCCTTCACTTGTAAGCAAGTAAGGCACTTCCTCACATACCCTACCACATCGCGCTTCATACCCGGCCACCAATAATCTTTCTTCATATCTTGATACATTTTCGTGGCACCAGGATGAATGGAGTATCAAGTCTTGTGACCTTCATCCATAATATTCACCGTAGATCCCTAAAACGAGGAATCCACACCCGTCCAAATCAAGTTTTAACACCAAGTGTGTTTTCACCCAATTCCCCAACCAGACCTCTCATCCTTTTAGAGTTAAGATGATCTTCTTTCAACGCTTATCCTTGAAATTCTTTCACCAGCGTCATTACATCCGGAGTCATAATCAACTGATATGCCTTCACCCGAATCGGCTCAGGTCTCTCCTTTCGGCTAAGGGCATCAGCCACCACATTGGTCTTGCCCGGATGGTAGTGGATCTCACAATCATAATATTTTATGAGCTCCAACCACCTTCTCTGCCTCATGTTCAGATATTTTTGCTCGAAGAAGTACTTCAAGCTTTTGTGGTCGGTGAATATGGTGCACTTCGTCACGTAGAGATAGTGCCTCCAAATCTTTAGTGCAAAGACCACGGCTGCTAGCTCCAGGTCATGAGTAGGGTAATTGACCTCATGAACCTTCAACTGTCGAGATACATAGGCTATAACCTTTCCTCTCTGCATCAACACGCAACCTAACCCCGAGTAGGAAGCATCTGAATATACCACCAAATCCTCGCTTCCTTCAGGTAATGACAAGACAGGGGCTTGGGTCAGTCTTGCCTTCAACTTCTCAAAAGCCCTTTCTTGCTCTTGACCCCACACAAACTTCACATCCTTATAGGTCAACTTGGTTAGTGGAGAAGCGATCTTGGAAAAGTCTTGGGTGAATCTTCTGTAGTAGCCCGCCCAACCCAAGAAGCTACGAATCTTGGATGACGTCTTCGGTGACTTCCATTGCATAACCGCCTCCACCTTTGTCGGGTCCACCATGATTCCGTCAGGATTCACCATATGACCCAGGAATTGAACTTCGCGCAACCAGAACCTGCACTTGGAGAATTTGGCATACAACTTCTCCCTTCTTAATGTCTCCAACACCTCCCGAATGTGACCGGCATGCTCTTCTTGCTCTTCGAGTAAATCAGGATATTATCAATGAACACAATCACTGATCTATCTGACATCGGTCGGCACACTCGATTCATCAAATCCATAAAGGCAGTTGGCGCGTTAGTTAGACCAAAAGACATAACGAGGAACTCGTAGTGTCCATAACGCATACGGAAAGCTGTCGTAGGAATGTCTTGGTCCTTCACCTTCAATTGATGGTAGCCAGATCGTAGATCTATTCTCGAGAACCAACTGGCACCTTGGAGCTAGTCGAACAAGTCATCAATCCTTGGTAACGGGTACCGATTCTTCACCGTCAACTTGTTCAGCTCTCGATAGTCAATGCACATTCGCATACTTCCGTCCTTTTTCTTTACAAACAATACCGGAGCACCCCACGGAGAGATACTCGGTCGAATGAATCCCTTATCCATTAACTCCTGCAATTGGCTCATGAGTTCCTTCATCTCAGTCAGAGTTAATCGATATGGTGCTTTGGCAACGGGTTGAGCACCGGGTATCAAATCAATTTGGAACTCAATCTCGCGATCCGATGGCACGCCGGGTAAGTCTTCCGGGAATACGTCCGGAAAGTCGCACACCATTGGTACCTCAGATAATGCGGTACCGACGCATCCACATCTTTTACGTATGCCAAGTAGGCACTACATCCACGTTTAATGCACTTCCCCGCCACCGCCATCGAAATCACCTTCGGGATCGTAGTAACGCGATCTCCATAAATCGTAACCAAACTCCCATCGGGCGCAACTAATCGAATCATCTTCTTGCGACATACGATGTTTGCTTCATAGGTTGCTAACCATTCCATCCCTGGTACTACATCAAATCCACCTAGGGGCATCACGTGTAACCTAGCAGCAAACTTATGACCTTCTAGTTCTATAGCACAGTCCTCTATCACATCAGTAATTCTAGTGGACTTACCAATAGCGGTTTCTACATCGAATGGTACTGACATTTCTACTACTAATAGGCAACTTAGCACAGAAAGTAGTGGAAATAAAACTCCTACTAGCACCAGAATCAAATAATACAGAGGCACAAGTTTGGTTTACTAGAAACATACCTGACACGATATCAGGATCAGCTCTGGCTTCCTCCCGGGTCATGGTGTAAGCTCTAGCACTTGCCCTCTGCCCTCCTTCCTCCGGCTTCTTCTTCGCTCCAGAGCTCTCCGCCCTCGGCTTCTTACAATCTCTACTTATATGACCCTTTCCGCCATAGTTATAACACCTCTCCACCCCACAATTCCTTGCCAGATGACCAGGCATCCCACATTTGAAGCAGAGGTTTAATCCCCACCTACACTCACCAGTATGCCCTTTAGCACACTTACCACACTTCCTTGTCTCCGCACCGGACGAAGCTACACGCCAGTCATCCGTCCTAACAACCTTTTTGTTTGGAGTGTAACCCCCACGTTCAACCTGCTTTCCGTTCCAATTCTTTTCGCCGCTACTCTTCTTGTTCACTTCAATCACGGTCGTCTCCTTCACCGCCCTAATTACCTCGGTCACCAAAAATGGCAGAATCGTCTGCATGACCTGTTGAACTCCCTCGACAACAGCCTCTTTCAATGTGGTCCTCAGACTAGCACCATTATCACTGCCTTTCGGGTGATGGATCTCGGGCTCTTTTAGTGCCATTTCAGCAGCCCTAGCCATGCTTCTTGTGACATGCGGTCCAGCACCACGTCCACCACAACCTTCACCTGATGAAACCTTTGAAGATCTACCACCAGCCATCCTCAAACACGCTATAAGATTCAAACACTATCGTGGTCATTCAAGGTAATAACTCAATTTATGTCAAGTATAGTAAGTCCCTAATTACAGTGGCCAGTTGTGATTAGCCACTTACTTTACTATTCATACCCCAAGCATTTCCTATCCTGACTTACTCAGTATCTAAATCTACTAATAGCACATAAATCAAATAGCATGCGCACATAACACCGATTAACATTAAGAAAATACCCGATGGCACGTAGCTACTCGGGCTGACATCCCTCCAGTTGTCCTATTTTCAGTTTATTTCTTTATTTTTTTAATTTATTTAACCCAATTCTCTTAAACTTTGGCTGTGATACCAACTTGTAAGGCCCCGTTCTCGGAGACCTCATAGTTGGTCATTCACAGCATTAAATACATTAAACATTATAAATTTACAAGCTTAAGTAAAGGAATTATTTTAACAAAAGCCATTCATTTCATTAAAAACACTGTTGTTGAGCAATACACTATTGTTTAACCGAATACAAAAGAATTGTTTAATTGCATTACAAAACAATAGCAATAACAAATATGAATGGATGTCAGTCTTTCCCTGTCGAGTAGCTTCACCCTCGTGCCATCCTCAGCAATGTTTACCTGCCAACTGAAAATGTATAAAAGTCAGCGTTGCTGAGTGAGTTCTAGTTTTAAAAGTAATAAAATACTTTATGCATGGTATACATATGAAAATACTCTTTTTTATGAAATTTCATCTCTTTATACGTGAGCACGCATTAACTATACAACCAGATAATGCTTCTTGTCTTTATTGTATGCCTTGTTTATTCTGTACTCTTTTATTTTTATCTTTCACTGTCTATGTGGACCAATGAGCAATACCCTAAACTATATGCGCGAAGGAAACTGGTGTTGGGCCCTCTGGTACCCTAATGGGCACTGATTACTATATACAAGGCCGGCCCAGTCACCTAGGGTATGCTGCAAAGGTCCACCAATCTCAATTGACTGCCCCGTGTGCATAATAGGGTAGCTAACCAGCATCACAGTTGAGCTAACGACAACATGGTCGTGCACCTCCTATAAGCTTGCAAGAATTGTTAGCATTTTATTTAAGTCCCACTTCTTTTCATCATTGCTCTTTCGCTTTATTATTAGTAATACTTTACATCACGATAAGAAACACACCACGTAAAGTCATACACTAATAGTAATAATAATAATAATACGGAACAATCATAAAACAATCATCATCATGCATAAAACTAAGCATTAATAAGCCCTAGTCAAACCTTGGTCAAAACCCCAATAGCACATACTCCCAAACTTTTCGTAATAAATTCTAAGTGTTTAGGCGCACCAATACTATTTGGGCACATGAGCCCTGTTTGGGCGCTTCATCACTATGCAGGCGCATCAGTCAACACTTAACCGCTTTAACACTTAGGCGCATGAACCATTCAGGCGCATAAACTATTCGGGCGCATAAACTATTCGGACGCATGGACACTTAGGCGCATGGCCATTCGGACGCATGAACACTTAGGTGCATGCCATCCGGACGCATGAACACTATCGGGGTGCATGGCCCGACACTTAGTCGTCCGATTACAAATTCTAGGCGCATGAACCACTGTTCAGGCGCATGAGTTACACTTAAAACATTTCTAAGGCATTTCCAGGTGCATGAGCCTTATTTAGGCGCATGAACCTTCTGCTCAACATGTTTCTAGGATATTTTCGAACCCAAACATCAAGCCTATTTGTTCTAAGCTTACCAAGGTCATTCTAAACATGAACAACCTATAAGCATCTAAGAATCATCATCAAACGTGCATAATACATACGGGTATACATACATAAACATTTTAAAATCGTTTAAATACATTTTCAGCCCCAAAGAGTTTAAAACAAGTAAAACTGGGGTCTAGAAACTCACCTGATGCAACTTTGGGTGTATCTTCCTTCTAACCCGTATGCAAATGAGTTTAAACACCTAGAAACCCACCAACACACACACACAAACACATAAGCACATAACTGAGACAAAACCCATCATAAACACTTAAAAACTTCGAATTCTTACCTTGAATTCAACCTTCTTCTTCTTCCTTTTCAACCCGAGAGTTTTCTGCTCTCACTCTCTCTAGAACCAAGTGAAAAGGCGATGTGAAAAGAGGGTGGCCAGCCATACCCACATTTACACTAACTTTTTATACTTTTGTCCCCCTTTTAAATTTTTAACCCCTCAACTTGGGTTAAATTGCATTTCCTACTTTTATTCTTCATTTCTTATCTTTCTTTTAAAAGAAAAATCCGGGCGTTACATAGCATCGCCATTATGATTCCCTGTATCATTAAACATGACATCTACATTATCATTTGCATCATTTAAATGGTCACTGATGCCATTTAAATTGTCATTGTCAACATTGTTTAACTTATTTTATAAAGTGCCACGATCAATAAGTGATTCTCGGTGCTTTGACCAACAAGTGTATCTGGGCATAACTTTATTTTTCAACAAATGAAATTCTATATCTTGGATATTGACAAATATTTTGAAATTTTTGCAAATTACACAAGGACACCATAACGATTGCACGCTAGTATTCACGCGATTAGCTTCAACGGCCATAGGAAAACTTTGAACACCCTTCGTATATATTAAGCCAACACATTCAGTTTTGTACATCCAATCAACATGATCCATCTTAGAATGAAAATAAAAAACAAAATAATATAAATGTACGTTTATGATGTAAACTAATGTTTTAAGACGGTAGATCCTAACCCACTTTTTAAATATTATATCTTATATGTGTTCACGAGTTGACTATTTAAGACAAATTTGGTATCATTTCCTCTTAACTCTCCATGTATGCGTATAAATCACAAACTCGAAGGAGTAGGTGAAATAACTAGCTACCATTTTTTTCTTAAATGAAACCTCATAAAAATGTATACATATCCTAAATGAAATATAATATTTAAAAAACAGTCTCAAAATGAAAACTCTATTAGATAAATTTTGAACGGATATGTTCTAAAAGATTACTAAATGAATATGGATACAAATATATACACACAACAATACATAAAACAAATCAAATATAGTAACATAATATATTAAAAATAAATGAGAAAAAGTAAAATTACATACCTTTAACTGCGATCAATGTACAAATTTAAGAAGTTATGATTCAACTATAGCTACAACAACAACATATACGCAATTAATACATAAACAAGTTTCGGCTAATAGTTTGAATTATTAAAATCCAATTTGCTTTAAAATATATCATTAAATAAAAAAATCCAGAATATTTATGCTTGAAAAATGCAGAATAGTTCAAATTGTTGTGCTTAAAATCAGTATCACCAAATTTTAATATAATATCAAAACCTGTATTATGAATTCAAACAAACTATTTTTTTTAGCTTGCAAACGTTATGGGAATTGTTCATGTCGTTCTAGTTATCTAGAAAGAAGCTCCTAGTGATGAATAAATTGCATCACCTTGCAACAACCAAAGAAACACAAAAGTTGACAGGTTACTGTCATGAAATTGAAGGTTGTTGATGTCAATATTAAAAGGTGGCTTACGATGTAGTTCCCGACTTGGGGATAGAAGCAAGAAGAATATCACTATCTTGAGCCTGAAAGTGTTTTTTGACATGCAAGGACTCCTTGCAATTGCCAAGCATAATGCCAAAAACCTTAATAATTATACATGTTCATAGCAACCCATCCCTTTTCTCTAGGAAGTGTAGAAATTAGGGCCCTGCATTCCTCACTTAGTTCATCTTCATTTAAAAATTTTCCTTTATTAGGGACTGATATCTTCATGGAAATTAATTTTTGTGTATGCTTTGTATCAAGGCTTCAACATATGTGCGTATATATATAGACACAAACACACACATACACACACTATATACTATATGATTTAATGAGATATTTGCGTACACACACTACAAGTTAATAGTAAAACAACATTTTCTAACACCATTTAAACTAGAACACCTATATTATGCATAATATGTATTAGATTATATTTTAAAACTATAGTTTTATGTTTTCTTTTGAATAACTTCTTGTACGATATTTAAAATTTAACATACCTTAGAACTTTAGGATAAAAAAATACAGAAGGATATCCACTAACACATTTGATGCTCTTCTTCTACCACAATCATGTAAAAGACAAAGTAAAGAATGAAACCTAATTTGTTTTGATTGTTAGGAGTTGGAAATTTAGAAAAACTAAGGGATATAATATTAATTTACTATATCTTTCGTGAACCACACAGATCTTCCTAAAAATTTGCTTGTAATTAATATATTAACTAGTTGGTTCTTCCCGCGCGTTGTTGCGGGTAAATTAATACAACTGGATTAAACGAAGAACTGGTTTAGGCTCAACGCATGACGCCAAATCGAGTTGGTTGCAATTCTGCCTTCCATGAGAATGCCACGTAAAAAACCCAACTTTTAACTGAATTAAAAACTTAAGGCCCATCATTAGCAATTCAGGAGACATCATAAACATATCACAAATCTATATTTCACAAAAAAACAACCAAAAAACACAATCTAACGACTTCATAAGAAAAATTAACGTTCCGTCGAATGAATTTTTAAATTTGATTTTTTTCAAAAAAACAACCAAAAAACACAATCTAAACAGGCTTAGGTTTCATAAACTTTGCTGTTACACAAACTAACCAGAGACAATAACCCGATCTAGGGTTTTAACAAAAAAATCAACTATGGCTAGTTAAAGAGACAACAAAACAATACCAATAACATGATCTAAGTCTTAAACCAGGCTAGTCATCATCAAAGAAAGATATCAGGAACCCCAAAGTACATCGAGCACCAAACAATAGCTGCATAGCCCATGCTACCAAGGCACATCCTTTACCGTTGTCACTAGAAGAGGTGCGGCCGGCAACGATAGGCCACAAGACAGTCTCAGGTTGGCCATGATCAACAAATGCCAAAGAACGCCCCAATAAAGCAACCAAAATCAAATCTCAGAAAATGTTGCTAAGCAAACTAAGCAGAGACAATAACCCGATCTAGGATTTTGACAGAATATCAACTAAGGATAGTTAAAAAGACAACCAAATCGATGTCGATAACGTGATCAAGTCTCAGACCATGCTGGCCTAGTCATCATCGACTGAAGATATCAAGAACCCCAAAGTACATCGAGCTCCACATAGAATGGTCGTAGAGCCTATGCTACCAAGGCACAACCTTTACTGCCGTTGTTAAAAAAGGCGCAGAAGGCGACGACCAGCAACAATAGGCAGCGGCCGGCAACAATAGGTGACAAGACAGTCTCAGGCTAGCCGTCATTGACAAATGCCATAGAACACCCAAATAAAGCAACGAATGAAGATAATCGAAGAGATAGAGGCAGCGAGGCACCAGATGTCACGAGTGCAAGGTCGGACGACCGTTTATCGGCGACAAACGCCGCCTGAAACGGTGGTTCCTCCGCCTATCTCTACTTTCTCTCTCTAGATATTCTTCTATCTAGATAATTTTCTCTCGCTATAAATGGAGATCATCGCAGAATTGGAGACGGGGGCACCGGTTTCGCGATCTTAGGACCGAACATTGATCCGTCGGCGACAAATGTGGCCGGAAACGACCGCTCATCTGCCAGTCCCGCCTCTCTATCTACTTTCTTTTTCCATCTCTATATAAGAATGTACACATTATATGAATAAACAGGATAGAAAAATTAAAGTAGTGTGTCAAAAATAAAAAAAACATGGGAAAAGCCCCACCAACCAAACATATTAATAAGAATAGTAATATACTTTATTATTCTAATTTTATTAAAGTCCTTGAAAAGGTCATAATCATTTTTATTTCTCCTTCTTTATTATATATACTATTATATAAAACAAAACTTTATTACATAAGTGTAATTAAAAAAAACTTAAGACACATAATATAATTTCTTAAGTATTAGAAACAAGTGTTCAAATTATAGCATTTCTACTTTGCCTCTCATTTAATAAACTTTTAATCAATACATATTATTAATATATTATTTAATAATGTAATATTATTTAATTTATTATATTATATATATTATATTATTTGTAATACTTTTAAAAAGTTAATTAGACGATTGGTCATTGTGGTTTGTCCATATTGCAATATTGGTCTCAACTTTTGAGAAATTACAGGTTTGGTTCTTATTGTTTACCAAACCATAACATGATTAGTCCTGACATTAACTTATGTTAAGTTTTTTAGTTAAATGGATGTAAAAAGACCAAAATACCCCCTTATTATTATAGAAGTTAGTGTTAGGACTAATTATGTTACGGTTTAGTAAACAATAAGGATCAAACTTGTATTTTTTTAATATTTGGGACCAATATTGCAACATGGGCAAAGCACAGGGACCAATATTGCAACATGGGTAAAGTACAGGGACCAATCGTGTAACTAACTCTACTTTAAATTTATTATTAAGTATTATATAATTTATATACTTAACTTATAATTACTAAATACTTTATAATAATAATAGTAATATATTAATAATTAACTTTATAAGTAAGTATTACTTTATTTGAATCTTAACTATATAACTACTAAATATTTTTATAATAATGATGATAATATATATATATATATATATTATATATATATATATATATATATATATACTAACTATTATATAAAGCATTTGATGTTGACGTCGACTTATAATTTTACTCAAAATTTAAGAAATTTACTATATTTTTTTTAACATAAGATACAAGCGTTATATATAATAGTTCCTAAATTGCGCATACTTAATAAATTTCTCCCAAATACATTTTATATATATATATATATATATTATATTTTTCTGATATTATATTAATATTAAATTATATACATTTATTATTTATATTTTTATAACTCAATACTAATTGATTTAAGTATTATGTAATCTAAACACTTAAGTATATAATCACTAAATACTTATATAGTTATAATATAATGCCCAAACATATTAACATTTAAAATAGGTCGGAAAAGAGGCTTAATAACACCCATTGCATCACAATGTATATATAACAAATAGAAAAAATTATGAGTAGTGAAGGTGTACGTTTTTCAATGTTACCACAATAATTGTATAAGCCTTCGAGTTATATTAAACTTTCTTTTAATCAATTTACAATAAAGCTCATTTCGTACGTAATCCTTTTCCGGTGATTAGTACTAACGTATAAATCATCAGAATTAAATCTTTCAACTTTTATAACTCCCGTTGCATAACGATTATCACACCCAATAGTTAACTTATTATATCTTACTAAATTTTTTACTCTTCTATAAACATTAACTAAAACATCAACTAGATTATTAGATGAGGGTGAATAAATGTATTAATTCGAAAGTAGAATATCAAAGATGTGAGAAACATGACGTTTTGATTGTATTAAATGATTTTATTGTCGATTACCGTTTATCTATATTAGTTTATTAGGGTAGATACCTGTGTGTTACACGGGTTGACATAAAAATTATATAATAGATTATATATATATATATATAATATATATATATTATATATATATATATAATCTAATGTATGTTATAGATAACATATTAATAAAATTATTATATACAACATACGTATTTCAGTCTTAGACAATAGTATAAAATAAAAAAAAGTTTTTTTATTATTCATAAATATACATAAACCTTTTTATATAAAATTTTAAATTATATTAGTTTTAACAATGTTTATCTACAAAAGTACTTTTAAACTATATTTTGATAAAGTACTTTTAACTATGTTTATCTAGAAATAAATTTTTAAACTATATTTTGATAAAATTAAGTCTTACTAAAGTACTTTTAATAAAATATTATTTATTTCTAGAAAGAAATTATCTTGATTATTATTGTATTAAATGAGAGTTATTAAAAAACTTGTTTGAAGTTAAGACTTTTATCAAAATTATTGAATTTAATATGATAATGACACATATACAATATTAGGTGAAGATTAATATAAACATGCTAAAAAATAGTCATGTGGCTGATAGCTATTTTGTTTTATTAGAGTAGAAGATTCCATCAACATTTTACGACTCGTTAACTGAATTGCAATATTTTTATGATCGTTCAACCCGTGGGCTCTTTTAGATAAATAAGCAATCTAAATTTCATTTTGTTTGGCTAGTTCTTGTTGGTCGGAGTTTTATATAATCCAACCATTTGTAAAGATGAAGACCTGCATGAGTTGATGTATGTATGATTAAGATTATTTTCTTAGACACGATAAATGTATAGGTGGTGTTTGAGTTTGGCGGTCACAACTCTCCAACCTAAACCTGACAACCCAATACGACAATCTCCTCTAACGTCAAGCAATGTTTACAATAGAACAAGTTGTTAAATTGGTAGATCGATTCACACGGGATGTCCAACTTTAGATGTCACACATTCATACGGTGTGGGGAGACCTCTATAGAAACATTTGGGTGAGAGTAGCTTCAAGACAGGTGACTTCGTAGGAAATCTTTATTCATGCAACCATAATATATGAGTTTTTTTTTTTGTTGTCAGGAGAGCTGACTATTTTGTTGATATGATAACTGATCCATAGTGACAGAATATTACTCGCTCTTTGTTTTGAGGTTACATTGATGGTTGTAAAATAAAACACTATAATACTAAAATTATAATGGGTCAAATTTGATTGAACCGAGTAACTGACCCACAAACACTCTCTTGAATTTTCTTTATTGCTTTTGATAGATGGTATATTTATGTGATATAAAAACATAAAAGCATTGCTATAACCATACCGATTACAATTAATTACACGATTGGTCTATGGTGGCAATCTCATATTGCAGTAATGGTCTCAACTTTTTAAAAAATTACAATATTAGTTCAACTATTTACCAAACCGTCACACTATTAGTTCCTGGAGTGGATGATCGTTAGTTTTTGTTGTTAAAGTAATGTAAGATGACCAAAATACCATTTTATATTTTAAAAACTAAAACTTTTTAATTATCAAATAAAATGGGTCCCACCCCCACCCTATCTTCTTCTAAAAATAACCACCACCACCCATTCATCTGCACTTAACTCACTTAACTCAGACCATCGTGCCGGCACACACCATTGCCGCCACCAGCGGTACACGCTACCACCAGCTTGCCACGGCCCCCACTAGCACCATCTCTATCTCTCCCCCTCCCCCTGATGCTCTAGTCAACACAACCATGACTTTTGCAAACACCATGGAACACCACTTATGCAAATCTAGATCGATTTGATACGATTGGTGGTTTGGTGACAATGATGGTTTGGTGGCGATGGCGGCTTGGTGACGGTGTTGGTTGGTGTTAGTGGTGGTGACGATGAGGGTGGTTTGATGTTGGTATTCGAGCAAAAACAATGGTGATGGTGCTCACTAGTGGCTAGGGTGGTATGGTGATGGCGGTATCTAGGTCTAATGGCAATGGTGATTGGCGGTGGCTATGATGGGTCAATGATGGCTATGGTGGTTGGTGATAGAGAATAGTGGTTATAGGTCAGGCTACGGGGCGGTGGTTCCAGCAACATAATGGTAGTGGTTCCAACAGCATGGTGGCGATGGTCGACGGTATGATGACGAATGCTGCTTTACGGTGGGGATGGTGTTAGATGATGATGTTAATAATACAATAATAATAATAATAATTACATTTTATTATCTCAAGGGTAAAATAGTCATTTTTAAAAATCTAACAACAAAAACCAACAACCATCCATTTCAGGAACCAATAGTGTGACAGTTTGATAAATAATTGAAACTAATATTGTATTTTCTCAAAAATTGAAACTAATATTGTATTTTCTCAAAAATTGAAACTAATATTGTATTTTCTCAAAAATTGAAACCAATACTACAATATGAGCATACCATAGAGACCAATCGTATAATTAACTCTTATCTTAATTATCTGGTTTTAGGCATTTTGAATATCAACCTTTGACCTGTTCAACAAGTTTTTATCATAGCTAAGTTGTCTAAGCTTATTACCCATTTGATCATTTACAAAAACCATGAACCATATTCACTCGTTTACGCCTCAACAGGTTGAAAAATCCATCTATACTCCGGTAGAGTTTCAAAGGTTGATTTATTGGCTTCAGCCACATCATCAGAAACAACATTGAACAACCAAAATGGGTTCTCAAGAAGGAATTCTCCGCTGGAGCGCCTACGAAAGAAACAGGGTTATACCATCAAAGCCCAAAGCTTTAATGACAAAGATCAATTCAGGTATTTCTTTCCTACAGTATGCAAAATCAACAACTTAAGACCCTTGAATCTTTATATAATGATGAAACCCTAATTCTTCTAGTAATGCTAGAAGGGCATATGAATCTTGTAAAACAGGACTTGCATATTTGGCTGCAGGTAACCTAGAGAAAGCTTATTGGTCATTTAATGTGGGCATGTGGCTCTAACCAAGTGCCCACCAACAAGACTTCTGCTATGCCTAAGTTCGGGCTCTCACTGCACTCATAGCTCAACAGCTCAGAATTAGAGGATAACTTGGTTGTAAGTATAGTGTAGTTGTTGGAACAAGTTGCATTAAAAGACAACTTTGAGGTATTTTGTTGACAAGTATTAGTTCTAACAAGATGTTTCTTTTAATTATTCAGTTGACGAGCAGAGACCAAAATCCAACAAGACTGACCTTGGTTGAAAACGCATGGAAACATAAGTTGTATGAACATAGTTCTGAAGACAACAAACAGGTCATTATGCATACATCTCTCAGATTTATGCTCTGTGCTCGATAAACGAACCAGAAAGTCCAGATGTTCCAAGAACAGTCACCTGCAATTAGAGAACAACATAGTGTTTAACAAACTAAGTTACAAAGATTCAATTAAGTACGGATATACAACTTCAAAAGTTTCACCACACAAACCAGAAAAAGAATGAGTGGTTTTGAATAGAGGTGGCAAAATGAGAGGGTCATGCAGATTATGTAAAAGGTCAAAAAGGATTCTAGTAGAAATGGGTTGTGTTTATACTTTATATGGGACGTAACAGGTTGATTTGGGTCGCTTTCACCAACACACACTTTTATCTTTTATATTTTGTTTATATATACAACTGACATGCTAAATATGATTAAAGTAACAATATTATTACAATTTTTGAAAAATATAACCATTCAGGAGGTTATGCACATTTGACATATACTTTTGATTATTTTCAACCCATTAGAGTTTTTAGATGCGTCTCTTTTAGCTAGTTTCTTTTATTTGACCCCTATGACTCATAAGAGATAAACCACCCATTTATAAGTAAAAGAATTGCTATTGATCTAATTCTCGATAATGTAAGTAGAGCTTCCCTCAATTTCCTCAAAGAGAAGAAAAGTACAACAAAAAAAAAAAAACACCACTGATACATTTACACAGATTCTTGGTTGTCTGCAAGACATAGTATCTTGTACTAAGGATTAAGGAAACAAGAGCCATAGCATATTAGATACAAAAACCATATTAGTTTCAACCACTAATCACTTGTGTGTGAGAGAGAACGAGAGACAGATAGATAGAGGCCATACCTTTCCCCAATCGCTACCAAGGCCACTGCATCTCATTTTCAGATGTATCAATTTCATTCCCAGCTCATTCTCAACCTTTTTCCTCAAATAGCCCTCATCTGGTCCAAAAGAGTCCAGGTATGCATGGTAGCGTCCAAACGCTACGCTTAACGCATTAGCAACTTCATCCGACAAAGGTTTCACATTCTGCAACATAGTTAACACAATTCAGACAAAAAAAGGTGCAAAAATTTTACACACAAACGTCAAACCCATTAGTAAAAACATTTAACGGGTCACCTCGCCGCTCATTCCAACACTGTCATCAATTTCCATTTTTAAAGTCACAAGAAACCCACTGAACTCTTCAACCGCCTCTGCAGCCCGTAATAGGTTGGCTAACGCCTCCTGGCTAGCCTTGTCGTCAGTGTTTTTAGACAATGCCCATTTGGTTTTATTGACCACACGTTCGGGTAATTCATCCCAGTTTACCGCCATAAGCTCCTTAAAAGCATGCTTAATGTCACCATCTTTTATGTCCGGTAAGTGTGTTAAGCCATCACTGAAACAACGCGTGCTTCCAATTCCCATTGCAAAAGGCAAACGACTGTCTATATATCAAGAATACCATAATCAGTTTCATTTCCACATCTGAAACTTCTTCAAAAAGTGACATTGAGATCTATGACTATATACTTCACAAAGTATCAGATTCCTCCTAAATGTGCTCCGAAGTTGTAAATACATAAACAGCAGTAACATTATCTCAGATACTAATCAACGGCATAACAACTAGAATTTCATCTTTCATGTAATTTCTTCAGAATTTGTACACCAGTATCAACTGAACTGATACTCACTTAAACATCAATATACTTCAAATCAAACAGGATCCTCTAGGAAAACAGTACATAAAAAACCCTAACAGAAATCGTTAGCCCTAAAATCGAACAATATCATGATGAAACACAAATTACAGTAAAATTACACAGATCAATGTATTTTTTCGAGCTTTGAAGTATAGATGCATAGAAACAACAAGAAGAGTGACGGAAAAGGAGGTTACTGGAAAGCATCCATGACGGAGATTGCTGAAAGTTGTGGATTCCGCGGCGGAGGGGTTGGTGGTTGGTGGTTGCAGCGGCGGAGGCGATGAAACCTACAGATCTTCGTGAGATCGAACGGTAGAGAGATCTCATCATCGTCAATCTCTCCATTGCTGCGTGAATTTGTGCACTTTTGCTATTGTAGGAATATACTTGTTCTTGAATGTGATAAGGACTGATATGTTTTAACTTTCATTTTCAGAAGGTGCGTTAGTGTTAGAGCTGCAGATTCACGAACACTTACCAAACGCAAATGAATACAAATTATTATAGATTTATTTTAGAATAAAATTTATATTTTTTATTACAAACATTACACAAAATCAATAAAAATAAATAAGTAGTTAACATAAATACCAAAAAATACTTGATATAATAGTCATAAAAATACCTGAATATAAACGAACACCTTAATGAACATAAACGAACAATTATCGAACGTTCACGAACGAACATTAACGAACATAAACGAACACATTATCGAACGTTCACGAACATAAATGAACGAATGCGACTTGTGTATCCGTTTAACTAAACGAACAAAATTTTCTTGTTCATGTTCGTTCATTTACTAAACGAACTTCCCGCCGAACGGTTCACAGACTGTTCGCTGAACGTTCAGTTCGTTTGCAGCCCTAGTTAGTGTTACACTTGAGTCACATGTTATATAAGAGATGTACCGATAGAGTCCTTATAGTTTGACGAACTTCGAAAACATCAATCACCTGGTATTAAAAAAGAGATAAAAATAAAAGTAGACGATTAAAAGTTAAACAACACAGATGAAACATATAAAAACGAAAAAACAAAACCAAATAAAAAGTATACGTAAAAACGTTAAACCACATAAACAAAACATAAAATATATAAAATAATGAGTAAGCGATCTAGGACCAGTGCATTTTGCCAAGCCATTATACGGGAAAAAATAAACATAAAAACGTAGAACCACAATTGTACATTATGGTTGTTATCTTGCTAAATTTAGATCGAAACGTTAAATAAAAAATTTGTAAAATATGAAAAGTATAGGATATCAAAGTTAAAAACAAAAGATATATTAAGATTAAGCTATAAAATATGTAAAAATATTGGGTTAAGATTAAAAAAAGTTAAAGATTAAAAAGAAAAAAAATAGATACAACCTACCAATCACATGGTATAACACTCTCAAGCAAAAACTAAACGGTAGGTGTAAAATACCACACCCCTATACACAAACCATCTGATAATTATTTCTACTAGTTTTTACAACGAAAAATTAAGATATTTTTAAATCTTAGTTTTAAATAAGTATGTTGTTATTAGCGAGAAAGTTGTTTGGAAGAACCTTATTTTCATTAATTGTTACGTCACATGCCCTTTGGTCTAATGCTTAGAGGAATTAATAATTTATTTTTGTTTTGAAATATCGTTAACTTCTTTTATTTGTAATTTAATATGTTATTACAAATTTAATGTTGAATGCCGCTTGGCATCCTGGATTGCGTTACATTTTGAAAATAAATATAGAACAAATACCCCATTCAACAAGTTTATTATCTAGAATCTCATAGTTCTTGTCGTTATTTTTCTGTCAATGACACCATTAACACTACTATCTTCACCACTTTTATAGTCACCAACTACACGTCATCAACTACTAATTCTCCTACTACTTTCATTGTTTGCCGACCACACCAAACCACTCTTTCTTCATAGGCCACCTCATTTACCGTTATGGTTCTATAAATAAATTCGTTGAGACCACTTATGAAAACCCCAGGTTAGTCTTGAACAAGCACGCTAAATAGTTAAGGGCGGAAAAAGAAAGATTAAGTCTTGGGTGTACATTAGTTTGTTGATTTTTGACGTTAACATATAAGCTAGATAAAATCATATAGATGTGTGTAGGTTGTAATCAGTAATTTGTTTGACATGTACCGTCACATACGTTCGAATGTTCAAGATTTGAATGATATGTATTTCAGTGGTTATGAAACTCATCATGCTATGATTAATGTCCTAGGATGATAGTAGGGAGAAGAGTTTGATATAGAAAATGTTGACAAATGTAAGGAAAATCAAACTTTCAAAGCAAAAATAAGTATTATTACACCTCATACTATAAGTTGTTTTCTTGATACACTTTATTTCTTATAACCACCTAAGGGTGTGGAAGGACGATACCTATAACCACTTATTGAGTGAACTCTTGTTGTTACAAGTTTGATGGTATATTATTTGGTATGACAAATGTCTCTACTACATTTACAGATTTGATACATGTCAATGTGCAACCAAAATTAGGCATAATGTAAAGTTCTTAGCGTCAAATAAGCTTGTGTCATTGTGTGCTTATGGGGATGTAGGAATAATCGGGTGTTCAAAGCCTCAAAGGTGAAAACAAATCACTTGAAAGAATGATAAGGAGAAATTAAGAAAACTGCAAATTACAATAAATCTATCATCTTTCTACATTACACCAAATTACATCATAACTAGATTTAAACTCAAAACAACCCTTTTAATAGACAAAAACTCTACGATTGATCCTAGCCTCATATTTTTTTATCAAACCATTTTTTAATTAAACCAATTAAAATTTTGCTTTTCTCAAAAAGAATCATTTTTAATCTAAACTACTAGTGTACTGCCTATAAGCGCAATGGATAAGCCCAATAGACTACCCTATTAAGTAAGTAAAGCCCAAAAACCATAGCCAAGCCCAGAGTGTTATAGGTATTAAGGTATAGCTTAAGAAATGAACATCATGGCATCAATAATCATAAAATGTTAAGAATATGAGGATTAGAACTGTAGAGATTATATGAAGAGGCTAAAGCAACCAAACACTTAAAGTCTTTCTGCATGCATGCTGCACAAGTATTGAAGAAGAATGCTTCGGAAGTTTCACACAAGCAACAGAAATATTCTAAGTGTGAAATCTTCCGAAGCCAAGACCAATATCTTCCAAAGCCAAAGATGAAGTCTTTCGAAGCTTCAGAGACAAAGTATTCCGAAGCTCAACTCTTGAAGACAGATTTCTTCCGAAGACTTTTAACAACATGCTTTATCTGATGTACTTTTTCATAAAGCTAGACCCCTTTTTACTGCAACTCTGTAAAGTAACCAACTTGCATGAGTTGGTGGAAAGGTCCATGCTTTTGGTAACTGTACATTAAGGTCTTGAGTCTATAACTTTCTACTTCATGTACTTTATTCTTTTTGTAATAGATAAGGATGTGAGCTATGGCATGTTATAGTCACAAAGTCAAAAAGGCAATCTGCCTTTTTGACTCTACAATTGATTTTGTGTTGTGTGGTAGTCAATTGTATTCAGTTGGCTTTCATAGTATGGCCGGCTGTAGGATGTAGTATAAGTATCTCATATTCTTGTAACTTTCTTTTATGCTTTGTAACACTTGTAATAGAACATTGAGAAGACAATATACTGCAACCTTGAAAACCATCTCCTTGCGTCTCTTACTCTTATGTTCTGTCTCCTAATTACTTGTGTTCTTAGTGTCATTACTTGTGGTTAATCCAGTTCACTGTTTGATTAAGTTAAGTTACTCTCCTCTTTGTGTTGTTGTGTTGTAAGTGACCACCCTTCAACGATCCTGCATTTAGTATCAGAGCTATTCAGGCTCTTGATATAAGATCTCACCATCTTAAGATCCCTCACACACATAAATACTCAACTTTTCAAATGGCAACCATTTCCAAGACTGATATGGAAACTGAAACCATGAACAAATCCCCACTGATCATTCTTGAAGACTTTGATACCTGTTGCCTAAGAATGGAAGGTTTCATCAGGTCTCTAGACTCAAGAATGTGGGAGTCTGTTGAGAATGGACCTTACATACCAAGCACCCCTTCTGCTACTGGTGGTGGTATGATCCCCAAGGTTGTGGCAAACTACTCTGATGAAGACAGGAAGAGAGTAGTGATTGATAGAAAAGCCATGACAGCCCTTCAGACTACTCTTCCAAACTTTGTATACAGAGGTTTCAAGAAATGCAAAACAGCTAAGCAGTTGTGGGATGTATTGAAACTGATGTATGAGGGTTCCTCTGAAGCCAATGAGAACAAGAAGGATCTCCTGAAGCAGTAGTTTGAAAACTTCACCTTCAAAGCAGGTGAAACCATGACTTAGCAATACTTTAGGTATGTTGAGATAGTGGATACCCTTGTGGATAGAGGAGTTGCTCTTGAGAACAGAGACATTGTAAGGAAGTTCATGTCCTCACTTCCTAGGTAGTGGTCACACTACTGTGTGGTGATCAAGAGGATTAAGAACCTAAAAACTCTCATTCTGACAGAGTTATATGCGATTCTCAGTGGCTACCAGATGGAGATGAACATGCAAGGTTCATCTGGCAACTCGCACAATCAAACGCGTTCAGCCCTTCATGTGGTTGAAAGGGATAGCATAAAACCCTAACATCATCTCATATGCTACCCTGACAACTCATCAAAGGGTCCTTTCATCACCTTCTCAAAGACACCAAGGGAGCTACACTCAAGGAAGCCCATTCCAAGAGACAAGTTCTTCTCAAGCCTTTGTGTCTTTTGATGAAAGTTGTGGCAGCTTTCTTTTCACCCTTGAAGACATGGACTGTATCCATCCAGATGATCTGGAGTACATGGAGATAGTCCAGCAGATGGCTCTTCTCACTCACAGAGCCAAGAAGTTCTACAAGCAGACTGGAAGGAAGTTTCCAAGCAATGCAACCAGTGGAAAGTTTGGCCTGGACAAAGGCAAAGTCAAGTGTTACAAGTGTAACTTGATTGGCCACTTTACCAGGGAGTGTAAGGCACCTAGAACAAATGGTGGCCAAACACAGTCCAGACCAAACTACACTAACAAAGCTCCCTATAATGAGAAGCCAAAGCAGCAGGCTGCTGTTGCTGTTGAAGAATGAGGCTTTGACTGGAGCTTTCAGGTGGAAGATGCTTCTCCAAACCAAGCACTGATGGCAGATCATGATGAAGCCAAGGTATTGGAACATCTCTGTACCCCCTGAATGCATTGCTAAAGTTAATAGATATAGGTCCTACAATTTGGAAATGAGATTTGATCTTGAGTCCCTAAGCATTTTAAAAGCCGAATTTAGGAAGTCTGAAAATGATAATAAACTAAAGATAGATGACTTAGAGAAAACTATTTCAGTTCTAAAACATGAGCATACAGACTTTAGGACTCAAATCAAGGATCTTATCACTAAGTTGACTGAGTGCCAGGCTGAGCTTATGATCAGCAAAGCCAGGGCAGACAAGTGTGTTTTTCAAGAAGAGACCTTCAAGAACATGATATCCTCATCCCTGCACAACAAGGTGTGCTATCAAAACAAGCAGGGACTGGGATCAAATGAGATTGCTCCTCCACACACAATCTTGTCTGTAAGATCACCTAGGTATGGAACTTGTGAAGATGAGCTTCCTCTCATAGATCCTTTGAGTGAAGAGGATGATGGAGTGATAGTAAAGAATTCCTCTGAGAAGAGTGAAGAGGAGGATTCTAAGAAGGGCCACTATCCTTCTGAGGAGAAGAAGAAGACTATGATGACCAAGTCAATGAGAAAGAACTTGATCAGAAAGAGCAAAAGGAAAGTAAGGAAGGCTCAAGAGATCAAAGCTACTTTTGACTCCAAGCAGAAACAAGTTTTTATCTCTGCAGGGTTTGAAGTGGTAAAAACTAAAGACATCAACCTTAACTCTTCTGCTAAGAGTTCTGGTTCATGTTCAAATCATCTCAGTACCAAGAAGAAGACTGGTCTGCTGTGTACCACTACTACATAGCCTGGACCATCAAACTCCAAGAACAGTCCTCAACCCAAAAGGACGGTCTCAACATCTGCAAAGATGAGGGTGGAGAAGGGATGTGACCAAAGTTAGTCTTGTTCCTAACATAAGGATCTTGGGAAGAAGAAAATGGAGTGTGTTATGTGTGAAAGTATTGATCATCTTGCTAAGGATTGTCCATACAATCCTAAGGGTACTCTTCACATGACCAAACCAAATACGTCCAAGAGTTCTAAGAAGATTCAAGCTTCCGAAGGAAAACCAGTTTCCTTCGAAAGCTCCAAATCTAAGAAGAAGGCAAGTGGAAAATTGCATTCGGAAGAAAAGTTGGTCTTGGAAGGAAGGAATACTTCCGAAGCATTAAAGTCTATTGCAGTGTCTGCAGAATCTTCCGAAGGTCCAATCATCAAAACTTCCAAAGTATCAAAAGCTTCCGAAGTGTTGAAGGTGAAGTCCAAGATTCCAAAGGTGGTGTGGAAGTCTAAGAAAGACCAAGTGATTGAAAATTCCACATCAACAACAACTCAAGATCCTCCAAGCACAACCATAGGATCTATTACTATTGCATTACGTTCTGTTTCTCTTAGTGAGCCCAAGACAAGTAAGGATTGGGTTTCCAAATGTAACTAAACATTTTCTTTGTGCAGAGACAGTTCAAGACAAACAAAAATATCTGGATCATTGATAGTAGTTGTTCCAGACACATGACAAACAATAGGTCACTACTCTAGAACTTTGAAAGGATTGATAGAGGGCCAATTGCTTTTGGAGGAGATGAAGGTGGTTGCATTTCTGGAAGGGGCAAGGTCACAAATTGTAAGCTCAGCATTAAAAAGGTAAACTTTGTCAAGGAGCTTGGGTACAATCTTCTGAGTGTATTCCAATTTTGTGATCAGAGTCATAACATGCTCTTTACTGAGCATGAGTGCATTGTTCTTAAGCCCGGGGTGGTTATTCCTCATGAGCATATTTTGCTTAGAGCTCCCAGGAAAGGGAACATATACAACATGGATTTGCAAGAAACATCTCCCTCTGGAGAAGTTTCATGCTTTCTGTCTAAAGCTAATAGTGACGAGTCTTTCCTATGGCATAAAAGAATATGCCATGTAAACTTTAAGAACATGAATAAACTGATTAAGAATGATTTGGTAACTGGAATGCCAAAGAAAGAGTTTACAAGTGATGACCATTGTGTTGCATGCCTGAAAGGGAAGCAACACAAGGTATCTCACAAGCCTAAGGAAAGGAACTCCATCACTACACCCCTACACTCGTTACATATGGATCTCTTTGGCCCCACCAGTGTAATGAGTCTAGGAAGGACCTCTTATTGTTTAGTGATCACAGATGATTTTACAAGATTCACTTGGGTCTTCTTCCTTAGAACTAAGGATGAGACTCCTGAGATTCTAAAGAATTTCATCTTGAAGATTGAGAATCAATCTGATCACAAGGTCAAAATCATAAGATGTGATCAGGGAACTGAATTCAAGAACCAAATCCTTGATGTATTTTATGATGAAAAATGTATTACAAGACAATACAGTGCTCCCAAGACTCCTCAGTAGAATAGTGTTGCTGAGAGGAGAAACAGGACACTGATTGAAGCTGCAAGAACCATGTTGTCTGACTCTAAGCTGCCTATCACCTTCTAGGCAGAGGCAGTCAATACTACCTGCTATGTGCAGAACATAGTTTTAGTGGTTAAGACTCATGGCAAGACTCCTTATGAACTTTGGCACAAGAGGAAACCTTTCATTGCCAAATTTGCTTAGAAATCAGATGATGGACACTTCATTGGATACTCTTCCCAAGCTAAGGCTTATAAAGTATACAATCTCAGAACTAGAATTGTTGAGGAGTCAACCAATGTGACTTTCAATGAACACACACCCTGTGTGGTTGGTTCTAGTCCTGATTGGCTTTTTGATCTTGATTTAGTTACTAACTGTTTTAATAAATCTTGTGAGAGTATTTCAGGATCTGCAAAAATCTTAAATACAGGTGATCCTAATCCAAGAGTTGAGCTGAGAAGACCTTCAAGTAACACATCTTCAGCTCCAGTTAGGACTACTTCTGCAAATGAGGTTTCTATCAACACCACAATGACAAACTCAGCTGATACATCTGGTATGCCTTCAAATTCCAGCTCAGATGCTCCACAACCAAATAAAGTTACTTTAAATGCAGAAGACAATGATGGTAGTGGTGATAGTGATCAAGACTTTCTTGATGTTGATAACCACTACATAGATGACAACATCAATGATGTCACACACTCCTTGGATCAAGTCTCTCTTGATAAGTGTACTGATGTGGTGAGAGAAACATCTATACCAAATCTAAATTTCTCTAATTTAGATCTTTCTCAGCAACTTGCTGTGATCCCTCAGCTAAGGATCCACAAGTCTCATCCCACTACAAACATCATTGGAGATGTTGTCTCTGAGGTAAGAACAAGAGGACAAACCCATGAAGCAAATGTTTGTCTTAAATCTTGTTTCTTGTCCCATATAGAGCCAAAAAAGTTAATAAGGCTCTAAAGGATGAAAGTTGGGTTGAAGCTATGCAAGAAGAGCTGCTTCAATTCAAAAGACAAAAAGTTTGGAACCTTTGTCCTCTTCCTCATGGGAAGACTACCATTGGAACGAAATGGGTGTTTAGGAACAAGAATGATGATAGAGGCATTATCATCAAGAACAAAGCTAGACTAGTTGTTCAAGGATACACACAAGAAGAATGGATTGATTACATTGATGTCTTTGCTCCTGTAGCAAGACTGGAAGCTGTTTGGATATTCCTGGCATTTGCTGCATCCAAGAACTTCAAGGTCTTTCAACTTGATGTGAAATGTGCTTTTCTTTATGCAGTGATTGATGAAGAGGTGTATGTCAAACAACCACCTGGTTTTGTAGACCCCGATCATCCTGATTATGTCTGCAAGCTTGACAAAGCTCTTTATGGGCTGCATCAGGAACCTAGAAAGTGGTATGAGACTCTATCTCAGTATCTTTGCAAATATGGATACAGGAGAGGTACTATAGATGGAACTCACTTCATCAAAGGATAGGAAAATGACATACTGCTAGTTCAAGTATATGTTGATGACATCATCTTTGGTTTAACTAATCCAAAGCTCTGCAAAGACTTTGAGAAGCTGATGAAGGACATTTTTGAAATGAATGTCATGGGGGAACTCAATTTCTTTCAGGGAATTCTAGTGAAGCAAATTGAAGATGGCATCTTCATAAGTCAGTCAAAGTATGTTCAAGACATACTCAAGAGGTTCAACATGACTAATTGTAAGATTTCTAAGACACCCATAGCTAGAAACCACTCACTTAGACCTGATCTTGAAGGGGAGTGTGTAGATGAACACTTATACAGGGCTATGATTGGGTCTCTCATGTATCTTACATCTAGCAGGCCTGATATTATGTTTGCCACTTGCATCTGTGCAAGATATCAAGCCAACCCTAAGATGTCTCATCTTATCACTATCAAAAGGATTCTAAGATACCTTAAAGGTGCTTCAACACTTGGCCTGTGGTATCCTAAGAATTCTAACTTCAATCTGTATGCATATACAGATAGTGATTATGGTGGTTGCAACATGACTATAAAGTCTACATATAGGGGAGGTCACTTTTTTGGTGGAAGGGTTGTCTTATGGTAATACAAGAAACAATCATGTGTCTTTGCATCAGCTGCTGAAGCTCAATACATTGCTGCTGCAAGCTGCTGTGCTCGAGTGCTTTGGATTCAGAATCAGATGCTGGACTATGAGTTAAACTTCAAGAAGACTCTCATTCACATAGACAAAAACATGTAAGGCCCCGTCCCCGGGACGCTTACAGCTGGTAAATCATTGCACAAAAACATACATATTCATTTCTCTTACATAAATATTGCAGCGGAAACATTCAAAAATGACATCTCATTTCATCATAAAAACTTTTGCAAAATAATACATTGTTAATCAGTTACAAAATACATCGTTGCATTACATCACAAAACTATTATATAAATGGATGCCATCCCAAAAGAGCTGAGTAGCCGCCCGTGCCATCCTCAGCAATCATTACCAGCCAACTGGAAACACATCAAAGTCAGCGTTGCTGAATGAGTTCTAGTTTTATAAAATAAAACATACTTTATCTTTCGTTAAAACCGTTCATTTCTTTCATGCGATCATACATCATACGTACACAAAGATAATAGTTATTATCTTCATCGCTCATTAACTTCCGTTCATTCATTCATTCTTACTTTCATTCGTTCGTTCATCATTACATCTTTTTCTTTCGTCAACACCATGAACTTTACCCTTCATGCTCATGATACTGGGCCTAAGCCTATCGTAGACCTTCATTCACGGTGCACAGCACCTCTAGCCACAGTACCTAAGGTAAAGTTCAGGTATACCATTGTCATGTGCTATGCCCTTCATGCTCATGGTACTGGACCTAAGCCTATAATAGACCTTCATTCACGGTACCCAACACCTTTGGTCACAATACCTAAGGCAAGCAACAATGGTTCCATACAAATGGTCAATCACAAAGAAAGACCCCGATGTGCATCCTCCCGGTGTAACGAACCCGCACATTGTTGGGCTAACACCTTTTAATGGCGTGTCTCGACATACGATGCTTGCAAGACTTTCATTACTTTCATCATTCATTATGCATGCATTCTTACTTCATGTTCATCTTTCATTATCTTTCACTTTACGTTACATACTACTTCATTTCATTCGTTAACATAACACGTAAAGCCACATGAAAGATAAACATACATCATAATAAGGAACATAACATACACAGTCATCATCATACATAGCATACATCATGCATAAACATGCAACATCATCATCATGCTCAACATACTCTCTAAGGCCCCCAACAGTCATCTTACATGAACTTACGGAAACTTTTCACGTCAAAACTTACATCTGCACTTCCCTCGAAAGTCAATACATAAACTACCCTTTCCTCAGGTACACAAGCCATACTTGAGCGTATGGGCACCCTTCAGTCGCATGGCCTCTAGGCGACTGAACACCATGCTATTGAACCAATGCGGATGAACACCTATGTGAATGGACACCTAATCGTGCGAATGAAACTAATGCGAATGGACTACATGCGAATGGACCTAATATGGATGAAACTAATGTGAATGGGCATTTATGCGACTGGGCACTCAGTCGTGCAAATGAACCCTCAGTCATGCGAATGAACCTCAATCGCACCTCAATCGGCCGTATGGCCTCCATTCGGTCGCCTAGCTCTAGCTGGTGCAGAATGCAATTCATCCCGAACCCAATCTTCCATTTTCGACCTCCAAGCTCATCTAAACCCATTCTATGCCCAAATCAACCATCCTAAACCTTAGAAAAGCATACCATAACACCATTCAAGCACACACAAGCTCAAAAGCAAGACCGGAACGGCACATACACATACCCATACATACACAAACGGGTCAAACACCCACACACACCAAAAACCCAATTTCAGATGTGTTCTAGCCCCAAATCATTCAAAAACGTGTAAAAGAGGGGTCCTAGAACTCACACAAACGACCACAACGAGGAGAGCTTCGATTCAACACGCTACACTTCGATTTTGCTCTCTTGAATCAACCTGAACCAACCCTTTTCTCTCCTTTTCTCTTCTTTCTCTCTTCTCCTCTTTAGTTTGCTGAAAATTTGGGTGTGGGGAGAGGGTAAGGGCTGCCCTCTCCCTCTAAACACCCCCACTCACCCAACTTTCTCTCGTTAGCGAGTTTAGTCCCTCGACTTTGGACTTTATTTCTTTTTCTTCATTCTTTTGCTTCAAAATAATAAATAACCGGTGTTACACAATAGTGCTATCTCAATCACAGGAAATCCTGTGCAGCACTCAAGGACCAAACACATCAACATCAGGTCTCATTTAATAAGAGATAAGTATAAAAAGGGATTAATTAAACTAGTCAAAGTCCACACAAATGAACAATATATGATCTGTTTACAAAGCTTTTGATGAATAGAGATTTAAATATCTTGTATTAGCTATTGGGATGATAAACTTTGAGTAGGTTTCTCATAAAACGAATTCTTATTATTTCTTAAAATCTGTGTGTCTTAAGTTGTCTAGTTCATCACTTCCATAAGCTCTTGTTTTCTTTGGATGGAAATCTTTTTGAAGACTTTCCTGAGATTTTCGAAAATTTTGATTCTTCAGAAGATATACTTTTATCTTCAGAAGAAAATCATGCTTTCAAAACAAATAACTGTCTAAGAAATTTACCTTCGGAAGAAATTTCTGAAATATCTTCCGAAGCTTAAGTACTTATCTCAGACACTTATCTGTTTTCAAGGACCATTTTCTTCTGAAGCAAATTAACTCTTGGAAGCTTTGTTCTTCTGGACAAAGCATTCAAGTCTTAAATTTTCTTCCGAAGCAAAATTTTCACAACTCTTAGGAAAATCTTCCGAAGTCATTTTAGCTTCAGAAACTTTTTCATTAAAACTTCCAAAAAATAATTTACCTTTGGAAGCTTTTTGACTTACAAGAAAACTACTTTTTGAGTAAAAGTAAACTACTTTTTCAGAGGTGGGACCGACATTTGGATATCAAAGTTTATTCTCTTTCATTAAACTTTATCTGAAATCCTTTTTCATATATAAACCCAACGCTTTCCCCCTCTTTCTATCATCTGCTTCTTTCCTCCAAACCTAAAATCCTAAATTTCTCTCTAAATTTTCTTTCTTTCTTCTTTCTTTCTGCTTTCTTTCTTCTTTCTTCATCCTTAAGCTCTCTCAAAATGGTCAACACTCAACACAGAAATGACCCGAACTTTACAATGCAGTTACACAGGCAACATAACCAGGTTGCTCTGTTAAGCTCTGAGAAAGATCCTCATTTCTCAGAGGTTTGCTGTTTCTTAGCTCTGTAGAACTACTTCACCTCCCTCACCATTGATCCTCCATTCTATGAGGATCATTTGCTAGAGTTCTGGAAGACCTGCCAAGAGGTCGTAATGGATGGGGAGAGGCACTGTTTGCCACAGTGTAGGGGAGAACAGTCTTTATCACTCCGGCCATTATCAACATGCATCTTCAGCTGGATGATGAAGATGTGAGGTGTTCTTCCCAAAGGAAGCTATTAACCAGTCCTTCGCGCAGATGGGCTATGAGGGAGACTACTCTGTCAAGACCTTCAGGAAAGGGAAGGTCTCATCCTAATGGAAATTCCCGCTCCATGTGGTTATCCACAGCTTATCAAACAAGCATGGTGGATGGGACTAGATTCCTAAGGATCTCTCCTTCATTGTCCATGGGATGGTTCAGGGAGTCAAGTTCAGGTATTCTCAATTTGTCTATACTAATCTGCTTGCTAAATTGGACTCCTTAGAGTATTACATGTTCCCTAGATATGTTTAATACATTCTTAACTGTGAACTGGGCTCATAGTTAAGAGGAACATGTAATATTCTTAAACTGGGACAGATGAAGCCTGACATCTTAAAAATTTTGAGAAAGCCCACTATTGGCTTCTCTGGGGTAGAAACAGCCTTGGTCCTAAAAATATTAGAGCTTATTGCTCAAGGTGACAACCTAGCAGCACCAGCTAGTGTTGAACCCACACCCTCTACATCTCAACCACCTAAATAGCTACAAATCACCCTCACCTACCAAAGAAAATCCAAATGAACCCCTACTTAGGCTATTCAGTCTATGGAGGCACCTATACACTCACCCATACAGGAAGAAGTGGGCACTGGAGCTCCTACTTCTCCTGAGGAGCAGACCACTCCTATGACTTCATTGATCAGTGCTGAGGTTCCTCATGCTTAGCCTGATGAGCTCATAAGCCAAACTGCCTTAAGCCATCACTCTAAGTCTCAACACTCAAGTGATCAACCTTCAGAGGACAATTACCATCCCCAGCCTTTAGATCTCAACCAACCAATTCCCAACCTTGACTTCTACACTGATAAAGATCTAGGTTTCAGTGAGTACTATGATTCTCTCTCCCCAGTTCAAGAAAGTCCTGCATATGAGGATGTGATTCAACAAGAACCTCGGGTAGATAAAGAAGAAGAAATGATCAAGATGATCAACTACCTAAGTGCCACAGGCCTCTATCAGTCATAAGCACTTCTTTCCTTATCCTTTGACTATATTGAGTTTGAGTATCTCAAACAACTTGAACTTGAGATGGTCAAGGAAAGAAAGACAACCGAAAGAAAGCTAAGGGAAGAAGCTGCTAAGTCAAGAGCCATCATCCAAAAGAGTATGAAGAAGTTTGCAGACAGGCAGAGGATGATGAGCTTCTTAAAGCCGTATGGATTCTTTGGAAGGAGACTTGGCCCCATGTCTCTATCCACTATGGATGAGCATAGCAGGGTGATCAAGCAGAAGATAAGGAGTGGAGAGCTGATCGACTTACACTCCCCTCCAAGTCAAGCTCCACCTGAAGTGGAGGTTAAGGTTAAACAATTAGAGACAACATAACCCGGACCTCCTGCTGTATCTCAGCAAGCTTCATCTTCTAATCCATAGCAGGGTAAACCTCCCTCTCCTTCTAAACCAGTAAGAGAGGAAGACCCAACTGAGAAAGACATTGAAGATCAATCTGGTGCTGCAGGCCAGTCTTCTCAGTTAAAAGTGATAAAGAGGAAGAAAAGGATGACTTCAAAACCAAAGCCAAAGAAGAAGAAGACTGCATCCTTTTCTGAACCTCAGGATGAGTCAGAACATCCTCAGGATGTGCAGCCGGAGGATGCTCTATCATCTCCCATTCCAATAGCTCCTCTAGCATTAGAAAGACCCATCTTGTCCTGGACATACACTACAAATCCAGAAAGGTGGCATGTCATTAGAGATCATGGCATTGAGAATGTCTACACTTGGCAAGACATGTTTCAGTTGCCCCTGCACGATCTCTTTGACATGCGAAGATACTTTGATAGTCTGAAGGATCCTGATCATCTTATGAAGAAAGGGCTGGTCATCATCCTGATGAGGACTGTTGATATCTAAAGTCTTAAAGGTGTTTTGGTAGCATCAGCCTAGGGGAGTTTGTAGAGATTATATGAAGAGGCTGAAGCAACCAAACACTTAAAGTCTTTCTGCATGCATGCTGCACAAGTACTGAAAAAGAATGCTTTGGAAGTTTCACATAAGCAACAGAAATATTCTAAGTGTGAAGTCTTCCGAAGCCAAGACCAATATCTTCCGAAGCCAAAGATGAAGTCTTCCGATTCAGAGACAAAGTCTTCCGAAGCTTAATTCTTGAAGACAAAGTTCTTCCGAAGACTTTTAACAACATGCTTTATCTGATGTATTTTTTCATAAAGTTGGACCCCTTTCCGCTACAACTCTGTAAAGTCACCAACTTGCATGAGTTGGTGAAAAGATCCATGCTTTTGGTAACTGTACATTGAGGTCTTGAGTCAGTAACTTTCTACTTCATATACTTTATCCTTTTTGTAATAAATAAGGATATGAGCTATGGCATGTCATAGTCACAAAGTCTGTTAGGGACCGTGTACTAGACGAAGTACTAACTGATTTACGTGTATACCAACTCAAATAGTGCGGAATCCTATTTGATTGACGATCCAACCAGTGAGAACGTTAACCCGATTGATATAAATATAAACTAAACGCTAAGAACGAATAGGAATCGATCAAGAACGATCTATGAACTTGGAATGGCTTTCTTGGACGTTATGGACGGCTAGGGTACGAGTAGGAGTCGAAATATTGAAAGTGTTCCATTTTCCACGAATTAAGTGGTATTTATAGGTTAGGGTTAGTCAATCGTACGACTGGACCATTAGCATGGTTCAGTCGTGCGACTAAAGCATGCGACTGAGTCAATCACATGACTGAAGGCTCAGTCGTGCGACTGAGTCATCTGTATGTCTCAGTCGTGCGACTGGTTCATTAGCATGAAGTATTCATGCGTATGAACCATTAGTATGGTCCATTCGCATGAAAACTTCATACGACTAAGTTTGAATATGCTTCTCAATCATTACTTGACTAAGATCTATTCAAACAACCACAAACCTATATAGTTGGTTCAATATGCGTTAATAAATGATAAACATTAAAAGATACACTGAAACCTTAAACATTAAGATCAACAACCACATATTATGTTTCATTCAACTCATTCGTTTCATTACATTTAGAACATGACAGACATATTACATTAAGATCGTAAACTAGGTACATATGGATCAACAAAGTCAAAAAGGCAATCTACCTTTTTGACTCTACAATTGATTTTGTGTTGTGTCTAGTCAATTGTATCCAGCTGGCTTTTATAGTATGGCCGGCTGTAGGATCTAGTATAAGTATCTCATGTTCTTGTAACTTTCCTTTATGCTTTGTAACACTTGTAATAGAACATTGAGAAGACAATATACTGCAACCTTGAAATCCATCTTCTTGTGTCTCTTGCTCTTGTGTTCTGTCTCCTAATTACTTGTGTTCTCAGTGTCATTACTTGTGGTTAATCCAGTTCACTGTTTGATTAAATTAAGTTACTCTCCTCTTTGTGTTGTTGTGTTGTAAGTGACCACCCTTTAACGGTCCTGCAAGAACGATATTTGATTTTACCAATCCAATCCATAAAAAATGAGCACTAACACTAGGTGCATTAGTACTTTCTTAAGGTGCAACTCATTAAAACCAAGCATCGTGTGTGTGTGTGTATATATATATAATTATAGTTGAGATGTTCGTGTCTTCGCTTTTATTTGCAACCCTATGAGTAGTGTTACGCTTGTCTTCGCTGTACAACAAGAGGGACATGTTGACGTATATTATTTTGTATCATAAGCCTACTCGGCAAATGGATTTTGTCAACTTCCCAAAATATTATATATGTTTAATGTTTAATGTTTAATGTTTCACACCTCCAACAACGGTAACCATTTGCACACATGTGCAATAGTGATGGGCGATCACGATCATATATGTAATTGCACAATAAATCAAATATAAATAAATCAAAACTTACCGGATTCGGGTTCAATATTTAAATAATCAAAGTCATTTGGATTTATCTCTGAATCGTAAAACACTATATAGATAAACCTATTTTGTGGGTTACACGCGATTGATTTATCGGATTAGACAAAGATCTGGAGTAGAATTTCTTCTTAGACTTGATGTTTTTTGTGATAGATATGCCATAACCGTGCGAACCATCGTTCTCTGTTGTTTTTTTGATCGAGAGAAACACACTCCCTTCAATCCTCGGTCAAACGCGTTTTTTATGGTCTAAGACATGACCCAAGTCTTTTTTTAAGCCCAATTCAATTACCAGAAATTTTGAATAAATACAATAACATATTTTATAAGCCCAATATTGTATCAAAATAATTATGAGTAAAGCCCAAAATTTAACATAAATATAATTAAAATTAATAAGTTAGCTAAAACCCAAATACCATTTAGAATTATATCAAGTTTACACTCCCGCGACACCTAATTCGTTTAATCGCTAATGTTATTTCCTCGATCAACATATTAATGCAATACACTAAAACGTATGTTGATAACGCTAAAATAACCAACAATATACAATCCAAATATATGTATTATTTATTTGTCTATATGTTTGCTTGTGCTCGTTTATTTAGGTATAACTACTATAAATGACTAGTATCGTGCACGCAAGTGTATATCACTATGGTTTTGGTAAAAATATATGAAAGATTTTAGACATCACATATAAAAGTATATACAGTGGATTTTATATTTTTATTATTATAGTTACATTAAAAATCATTACACTTTCTTTTTACTTTTTAATTAAACAATATTTTTTTATACATTTATCATTACATTTTTTCTTTTCTTCATTCACAATCAATTTTAAAAAATATTAAAAAACTAATAGGGATAAACAATGTATTACCAAATATACACATGAGCAGTAAATTTTTTTCACTCACAATCACTCATAACTATTCATATCATATATGAAACACACTTACCAATATAAGAAACTTACATTGAGTGCTCTAAAATGCCAGAAATTTTAAAAGGAATGATATTTGCGTCAATTTAGTTTAATACACTTTCTAAAAGTAATTTGAGCAGAGTTGGCCATAACATATGTAATAGATTAAACGTACCATTGTAATGTGGATTAGGGGAAACAATACTTGTGTCTGAAAACTCATCACACAACAAATCATCATACTTGATAGGGATGTGTGTAGGCTAAAACATGGCCAAACCGTATGAGGCTGGATTGAACATCAAACCGTTGAAATCATAATCGATCACTGGACCAACTTATGGTGAATCGGTTACAATCTTTTCACATTAGGTTGGGCGGGTTGGGTCCATGATTACAAAACTTGTACCGCATGGGCGACACACTGTTCTACTTGCAACAAACACGGTGCACCATAGAGCAATATTGTTGAGACCGGATCGGACCAGCTGGTCCGACCGGTTCGACCGCAAATCGGGGGCTGGTCCGGTCCGGTCTGGTGTGACTCGTTTTGAACTGGTCGAACCAGCCGGTTCGTCCTGAACCGCTGGTCGGACCGGGAAACCGGACCGGTTTTCCTTTTTTTTTTTTTAATTTTAATGGGTAAAAACGGGGTGTTAAACCATAAATTAATACGTCGGATATACAAATATAGTTAAGTTTTATATATAACTATAAAATATATATATAATTACTTATATTTAATTACATTATAAATATAATTAAAATATAGTTAAATACGGTCCAAACGATCCGACCACCAAACCAGTAAGGTGTCTGATTCGACGTTCGATCCGGTTTTAAAAACATTGCCATAAATGGAGCCGTGGTTAGTATACCTAACGATCTTAAACCCTCACCTTTAACCTTCCTCTATACCAAAACCTCATAAATGCAAAACTCCATTTTCAAGCATTTGTTTTGAATTTCGTATTATAATTATCAAATGATTTGAATTTCGTGTTGAAATCATTAATTGATGGAAACGTCAATTGACATGTTTATAGTTGACTTTAAAATTGTTTATTGTCTACTAAGCAATTTAAAATTGTGTTTTGTTGGCTTTAACTTTTAATTGCTTGAATATATACTTGTACACCAATAATACGAGGGCTCTTTCAACACTTTTTTTCCCTCTCTAATAGTACTAGACAATCGATTAATTAAAATTTTGTCATACCTTTGCATTTAGATAAAATATTCATGTTTGAATCATTATTTTATTTTTATTTTGATGTTTTTCTTTTTCTATTTTAACCTTTCATGTATATGAAGTTCCACATAGTTTGACCATTAAACTAATAATACGATTCATCTAAGTAAATTCAAGTTAATAATCACTACAAAAATTTAACGAAACAAAAATCCGATAGTATGTAATTTTTGATGCCATGATCTTCTGTTTAAAGCCTAACTTGAACCCCTTTATTATAACCTCATAAAAAAATAAGTAAAATGTTAGTTACCTATGCTTGTCACCATTATATTATCCTCATCAAATTTTTCTCGTTTCTCTCTCCTATTAAATAACAATATTAATTACTAATAATATTATCTATTTATTTTTACATTATAATTATAAAGAATTTTTTTATTAATTCGATTTCTATAAAGATAGTTTTTTATAAAATGATTTTTTTCTAAAATTAAATAAATAAAACTGTTTTTATGTAATATTTCAAAATTGATTTTTTAAAGTAATTTTTATTAAAAATAATAATTAAAATTAGGAGTCATAGTAAGAAATTTTGATGAGCTGGAAAAATTTGATGATAATAAATGTGGTGGTGACAAATGACACATCCATTTACTCTTTTATTAGAGTAAGAAGATAAAAAGATTATTAACTTTCTTATGCATATATTAGGTTGTACATTATGCATATTTGGTTGTACGGCATCTTTTTGTAGCGGTTTTTAGGGCATTTTTTGTGGCGGTTTTGTGGTAATTTTTTTTGGATGCGTATTTTTTTATTTGATTGGGTTTGGGGTATTTTTGGTATTTTTTGCGGTTGATTTTGGTATTTTATAGGGCGGTTTTGGTATTTTTTTGGTATGATTTTCGACAAGCCATGACAATAATGAACACACTAACGCTACATAGTATTAACAAAACCGACAAAGTTACCACCGCGTAGCACGTAGGAAAACCTAAGACTTTTTTGTTTGGTTTTTTTTCTTTTTATTATTTTTTTAATACGAGTTTTTTCGATACTGGTGGGCACTAATGATGATGTGTCATTGATGCTACTTTGCATGATTACACACCCGTTGCAACGCGAAGGCTTAACACTAGTTTTATACAATTCCCATATGTTACATCCTAAAAGTTTATCGTAGATGTTAAAATGAAAACAATATATACCAGCTCCCATTGATTTTTCTTTTTGAATTAGGAGGAAAATATGATAACAACAAGAAGAAATAAATAGAACGTAGGTCCTAATTTTCACACAGCCACCCAAACATAAGTACATCGGAAGAAAGCAGCAGCACAACAAAAACAACATAAATTTATAGCTTTTTTATAGGTTTATTAGATTTTAATAATCCAAACTTTTATTTATTGACCGTGATTAATCCAAACTTAAGAAATATTTACAGTTGCTTCTAACTTTAAATTTATTTTTCTCCAATGATCCTTTACTAACTAAGAGTTAACAATCATTAGTTTTTTTATGTAACGATACCAACTTTGAGTCAATTTTCAACTCCAGCACCACCTAGTCTCAATTAGGTTCGTTTTCCATTGTCTAACCCCCATCATCACCGAAAATCTACCTCCAAGGAGTTCGATAGTTGAAATCAGGAGGTAAAGATTGACGAGTTTTTGGCGCTGAAGTTTCAAATTGACGAACTTTATAATAGATTTCAATTTTATGTTTAGTGTTTTGGCCAAACAGTTCACATCATCAAAAAACAAATGAGGTTAATTCTCATTTAGTAATGGATCGTCAGAGGAAAATAAGCTTAAAGTTGGAAGTATCTATAAACATTTGCTGAGTTGAGATTAATCTCGGTCAATAAATGAAATAACTTAGGATTATTAAATTGAATAAACCTTTTTTTACATAAGTTGTTTAACTAAATAATATTTTATCAATATGTTTTATGAAAATATATAAAGATACTAATAAAAAAAAGTTTCTTTTGTCACTTGTTATCTTCTTAAACCACATTTTAACACTTGTAATTCTTCTAAACATCCTCACTTTATTTTACCTCCAAAAATGTATTAAAGTAATTTAAATACTTAAATATTTTTTCCTTTTCATAAAAATTAATTTGGTCAATTAATAAATCTTTCTCCCTCATCTACATTTTTAAAAAATCAAACTATGTTTCTAAAAGTAATTTTTATTAAAAAATTTTTAAATTCATATATTTTCTAAAACATTGAACATTTTGAAATAATATATTTTAAATTAGTCCTTTTTAAAACAATTATAAAAAATATGTAATTTTCTAAAAGTAGTTTTATTAATACAATCGAATAATTAGAAACTTGAGTTATTAATAAACAAGATTTTTATAAACAATAAATTTTTATAAGAAAGTCTTAAAACGAATATTTAAAAATAAAACTATTTACATAAGAGAGTTAAAAATAATATAATTGTTTTATCTCTTGACCAAGTACGTATATATAATTTTATACACATCTTATATTAAAATATGATACTGTAATTTTTCGTGTTTATTACTAACTATAATCCGTTTAATAAATGAATTCCTAGACTATCTATTTATTTATATATATCTATCTATCTATGACCTATCTATTATTTATTTATTTGAAATAACTATTTATATGCGATTATAATTATATTCTATCTTCAAATATGATTTTGTAATTCCTAAATTTTTATTACTAACTATTTATTATTTTATTTATTCAACTCGTGTAATACACGCGATACTAACTTAGTATAGATACAAGAGGATATATAAAGGAATAAGCGAGAAATTGCATCGTTTGAAAAGAAGCTGGGCTTCTCATCGACTACTAGATATTAGCTTGCTAAAAAAATCTAACCTAGACAATCTTGTGTGAATTTTAGGATGAGCTTGATCTTATTTTGTAACTCGATTAATAAATGAGCTCCACCTCAAACTTCACATACAGCTCGTGAGCCTTATTGATAAAAAAATATACAATTCTTTATTTAATATATTAAATTTATATATACATAATTATTATTATTTACATAACGTTATGATAAAAAAATATAAATAATTAATATTATGATATATAAAAAATCTATAGCTACAAATATGTATATATATATATATATGTGTGTGTGTGTGTATATATATATATATATAGTTATAGATGCATAATAAAGTAACTAAAATTACATAATAAACGAGCCTAGCTCTGAACAAGCTAAGCTTGAGCTCGATTTAGCTTAAAACACTATTCCTAGACCTCAGTTTAAGCGATTTAAGGATCAGCTCAACTCAATTATGATTGCGATGGTTGGTTTTGTGTGTGTGTCGGGTGGGTGGGTGGGGGGGGGGGGGGGGCTTGTACTCATGTAATACAAAAAGTATCATCTTATTAAACTGATTTCAGCCTTAAAAGAAGGGCCATTTTTCTGGTTAATATCCTTTTCATTTCATTATATACAAAATAAATGATCGTCCACACGCATAGCAGCTTCAACAACTAGTTAATAAACATGATTATAAACCCACACAAACTACCCTCGCCACTTGTGATGGTGTTCCCGCCGAACCCTCAAGTATCTCATGGCGAACCTGTGAGTTGTGGTACCAATGATTGAAAACGATGGCATTAGCAACAACGTCGAAATTGCAGACATCAAGGAAGAGAGATTAATTGTATCTAAAGTACTTCTATAAAAAGATAAAGCATGCATTTCCGAACACTCATTATTGTGACATATAAAAAAATCATAATCTTCATAAAAAGTAAAAGTATCATAAAGATAAAAATAAGATGTTCAAATGTAAAGTAAAAAGCTTTATGTAGTTTGCAAAATATATTGCAAAGATTGCATTGTAGGCTGTTTTTATGTAAAGTTAAATAGGTTGGTCCACCCGTGCGTTGCGCGAAGTCGTTTATCAAATAATGCAAAGAGTGACTTCACATTTTTTCTAGATTTGGGAGAGAAATGCTTATTGTTTTATATGATCATAAATATGTTGATAATTATTAGAATTCAAGTGAAAAAAAACTATTCATTTCTCCTTTTATCATGTCAATTACAAACTCCATAGTCCGATCAAAATTTATAAATAACATCAAAATTTACTTCTGTCATTAAAAAAGGAAAATAAACAACTTATCTTACTACTCTAATAAAAGAGTAACTTGAGGTGCCACGTGTCATCATCACACTCATCCTCACAAAAATTTTTTCGCCTCTCTCTCATCTTAAATAATTACCTTAATTACTAATAATATTATTAACTTTCTTTTACATTTAATAAATTAAAAAAGAGATCTATTTATTAATATTATTTCTAAATAAACAAAAAAATATAAAATATATTTTTCTAAATAATAAACGTTTTAAAAAATACAAATATTTCAAAAATTGTTTTTTAAGTTCAACTTTTAAAACCAAAATTATTAAATTGGGAAATATAATATGAAATTTATCAAAAATGTCATTTTTATACGGTTTGTTTTATAACATAATGTTTATTATTTTATTGGAAAAAAATTTAAAATAAAAACTTTAAAAAGTTAATATCACTGTTTTAATTAGTTAGTCATTGCTCATACGTAATTTCAATCATAGCATATCTTATAATATTATTTATAATTAATAAATTTTATTATATTAATATTTTATTTATTCAACCCGTGTAATACACGGGTTTACTAAAGCTAGTATCCACGTATATGAATCATAACTATAATAAAATAAGTGTTTTTGGCATATCATAGTCAAATTAATAGGCCTGAGCCAATTTAGCATCGTCATCAACGACCCTAAAACCAAACTCAAATGCTGACCCCACTATAGTTTTGACTGTATATGCAGACTTATAGATCACAAAATTGTCAAGCCACCATGGCTGCAATGGATTTAGTAGTTCATTGTTGAAATTTAGAGTTTACTGAGTAAATTCCTTAAACCAATACCTATAAGAACATATACTTCAGTCTTAATACGATTCAAATCCATAGAATGAGCCGATTCAAGTCCATAGAAAGAGCTTTAACTTGGATCATAAAGCAACCAATTGTACGGTAATTGTTAGCTAACATGAGTCGAATGTGTTCTGATTATATAGAAAAGCTAAACCTTAGTAAAAAGTATTCTTCACCCATTATGATGGAACCATGAACCATGGTAGTGACATCAGGATTGATATTTTTATAGGTTACCTCATTGCACCGCAAACGAAAAGAAATATTCTTGATCAAACCATTCAAAAAAGCATAAACTTGTAAGGTATCTTACACAGCAAAAATAAATACACTGTTATACGCACGCACATGAAAGCAATAAGAACAAAAGAATTTATAGTGGTTCGGTCAAGATAACCTACGTGCACTCTTTGCAACTAGGTATTTTTATTAAGAATAAGAGACAAGACCAAAACCTCACTTGTTTTGGTAGCATCAGCCTAGGGGGTGTTTGTTGGATCAAGGAGATGACTGGTGCAACCAAAACCAAATCACTTAGACTTATTTTGATGCTACTTACAAAAGGCTTCCGAAGCCAAGTGTGGAGCTTCCGAAGGAAAGTAGAGTTCTTCTAAAGATAGAGTAAGAGATCAACTTCCGAAAACAAACTCTACTTCCGAAATAAAAAAAACTTACTTCCGAAGATCAAGTCTAAAAAGAAGAAATCAGAAGACTGCTTCCGAAGTATGAAGAAAGAAGAAGTTCTCAAGCCTCGGAAGAAGTAGCCTCTTCCGAAGTGTAAGTGGCTTCGGAAGTACTTGTTTTTCCGAAGCCAATTAACCTTTGGAAGACACTGCTATGAACCAGCGGACATAAGTATGGTCTCTGACACTCTGTTGCAGACTCTGATACTACATGGCGTTTTCTTAAAGGGCCATGTAGTTGACCATACTTTATTCCATTGTTCCCCTTTTTATGTTAGTATAAGTTACCAACTTATACTGGTGACAAAAGGTAAGTCAGGGACATGCTCTGATACCAATTGCAGGACCGGGTTTTGTCACTAAACACTTGTTTTTCTCTCAAACTCACTTAAACAACACTAGGATGAAAGCCAAGTCTTTAAGAGTTGATAACAATATAATAAGTAATAACAAACACAAGAAGTAATTTTCAAGGTACTTGCATATATTGCTTCTCAACTCAAATATTACAAGACTCTTACAAGCATACTGTTATGAGTTACAATGAGAAACTATATATAATACTACCTACAGCCGGATATACTTTGATACCAGTTTGAATCCTCTAACTAAAACAAATACTACAAAGCTATAGTTTAAGGTATCTTAGATAAAGTCTTATCTAAGATATGGTAGTTAGGACATGTCCCTAACTTACCTTTTGTCACCAACTAAAGTTAGTAACTTGTACTAACATAAAAAGGTAAACAGTGGAACAAAGTATGATCAACTACATGGCCCTTTGAGAAAACGCCATGCAGTATCAGAGGTCTGCAACGGAGTGTCAGAGACCATACTTATGTCCGCTGGTTCATAGCAGTGTCTTCCGAAGGTTAAATGTCTTCGGAAGAACAAGTACTTCCGAAGCCACTTACACTTCGAAAGTGGCTTCTTCTTCCGAGGCTTGAGGACTTCTTCTTTCTTCATACTTCGAAAGCAGTCTTTTGATTTCTTCTTCTTAGACTTGATCTTTGGAAGTAAGTCTCTTTTGACTTCGGAAGTAGAGTTTGTTTTCGGAAGTTGATCTCTTACTCTATCTTCGGAAGAACTCTACTTTCCTTCGAAAGCTCCACAATTGGCTTCAGAAGCCTTTTATAAGTAACACCAAAATAGGTATAAGTGATTTGGTTTTGGTTGCACCAGCCTTCTTCTTGATCTAACAAACTCCCCTAGGCTGATGCTACCAAAACCTCACTTGTTTCTGCTCCTCAAAACCTTCAGCACCAAGGAGAATAAATATCTGTCAGTTTCCTTGTTTTTCCCTGAAGTGATGCTGAGAAGCTTGTACAAATCTTTAGTTGACAGGAACTCCAGTCTGTCACCCTGAATGATATGTACCATTTGTTGTGTCCCTCTGAAAAGAGTTAGTTGATGGGAGCTATAATCATATTCCCATTTAACTATAGGTTCTAATTTAGGACCCTCCACCATCTATAGAAAGGTTGTGCCCTTGGTAGGAGGTCTATCCTTGTCTTCCTTTCTTCTCAACTTCAACTCTTCTTCAATCTTGGCTTTTGCAGTTAAGTCAGCAAGACGAAGACTGCTAAGATAATTTTTGATGTGAGCAACAATTTCAGAGTTGGAGGGATTAGAGAATGGTTTCTCCACTAACTCAGCAATGTCAAACCTGTTAGAGTGTAGCAAAGAGGTGGCATTTAGTCTGTTGACTTCACCATTCTCTCTTTCCATAAAAAAAGTTGTGAGAAGCTTCATCGAACCTTCACTGGATTATTTTCTTTCTAGGCACAAGAGGCTGACTAGGAATCTTGTCCTCTTTCTTTGTATCCAGCAGAGTCACCAGCTTCCTTCTTAGTCTCTTCTTTTCATCATTCAATAAGTCTGAGTTGAAGCCTAGAAGTTTTGCAACATGGTCCAGTGTTCCTCTAGGCAGATCAAGAAATTGATCTCTTGTGAGGGAACGTGAAGATCCATCAACATATATCAGTTTGATAGAGTCTTCCTCACAGGAAATGTCGCCCAGGGTTGTGCAGTTGGTGAGTTTAGTCTTGATTGCCTTAAACTCCTCTAGAGAGAGATATTTGGAAGGCTGAGGGGATAGTTTGGAAGGTTGTTGGGTAGGATGTGGTGTAGTGGTTCTGGTAAGTGTTTTGGGTTGAAGAACGGGTAGTTTTGGTGGTTGAGGTGAGGAAGTGGATAAGGGTAAAGGTGTGGGTTTAGGAGTATAACGAATAGTTTTGATGGTGAATGGAGAGGGAATTGGTTCAGGTTGGGGTTGAGTGGTTGGTGTAAGGTTCAGGTTGGGGTTGAGTGGTTGGTGTAAAGGTCATCCCTTTTACCCTACTGTATATTTATCTCCTTTTGCCCAAACGAATGTCAGCTTTGATTTCACTAACAATTCATGCCTTCCAGAGAAGCCGTGAGCCTGGAGATAGTCTTTCATCCAGGCTTATCACCTATCTTCTTGGTTGTAGTGGCCCTTGCTTCTTCTTCCCTTTTCTTTTTCTCCCTCAAATTTTCTCTTGCAGCTCTTTCTCTCTTTCTCCAATTGATCATGCTCTTTGTTAAAGAGCCATAGGATCGTTTCATCATTGTGTGGAGACGACTCTTGAAGAGAGAACCCTTTGGAGGTTAGGAAGGCTATCCTTTCCCTTCAGAGCTGCATGTCAGCTTCCCTCTGTTCCTTTTCTTTTCTTTCTCTAAGGCCAACCGTGCTGCTTCTTGTTGCAGCCTGGTTTCCTTTTCCAGTTCCACCAACTCCTCTAATGGTAGTAGGAGTGTTTTTTCATTGGCAGCTCCAAGCTTGATGAGCTGGTCAATGATCTCCTCTCTCTTTTTGTTGTTGACCGTCTCCTGGTTGGCTGTAGCTGCTTTTGTACTGGCACCTAACAACTTCCCAGTTGGAAGTCTTCCTTTTTCACTTTAGCTTTTCAATATTCTCCTCTTCCTGAAGCTCTTCCGCAGTCATTTTCTTCTTTCCTTTATTATTTTTTAAAGAGCTTGACTTTGGTGGTTCTTGGAGAGTGGATTCGGATTGTGAGTGAGGCAGAGAGGGTGTCTAAACAAGAGTTGATCCAGAAAGTCCTCACTATTCACCTCAGATGCTAGTTCTAGAATTGCATCTGTGATGATTAGTTCCTCGGACAGTGAGAACAGTCCTTCCGCAGCTTCCATTTCAGCTTCGGAAGATTCGACTTGTTCTTCCGAGGCTTTAACTTCAGCTTCAGAAGTTGAGGGGGTGCAGATTCTGTCCCAACTGTTTCAGTTGCTGGGCCATCAGTCCCCATTTCCCCTTCGAATTGAATCTCAGGTTCCATGTGGACCTTAGGTTAACCAACTTCTTCCACAATGTAGAAGGTGCACTTAGCCTCTAAAGCTCTTCAACTCCGAAGTACATTATGGCTGCTTCAGGGCTTGGCTGATCAAGAGAGGATCTCAACAGAAACTTGGAGAAGAGTTTGTAGAGATCTCTGAGCATCTTTGAGTCAATTTTTAGTAAAACTTAGGATGGCTCAGAGAAAGTTGTAATGGGAGCCGAATATTTAGAAGTTAAAGTTTGGCTTTATGGTTCCTCAGTTGTTTGTCTCTGAACACTCTTTTTCTTTTTGGTAGCATCATTTTGAGAGCTAGATGAGCTGGAGGAAGAGGTCATGGAGACCTGAACGGGTACATGCCTAACAAATCTCTCAATCTGTTTCCTAGCTAGTTGAGCCTTAAGATTGTCAATCTCAAGTTGCCGAGTGGCAGACCTTTCTTCTAAAGTCCTAACCTTGAATCGACTTTAGATAGTAGGTCTTGAATGAGGAGTTTCATGCTTCCCTCATCTTCTTTTGAAGAATCACGGGAAGATGAGGTAACATACCTGGTATGTTCAGCCTCACCACCAGATGTGGTTTCTTGGCACCCTGGTTTCCCTTGCTTAATGATGTCTCTTTCAGAGCCATCATAGGGCATGGTTGCCGCAGATTCAGTCTCAGAAATGTTACCACTGTCCATAACGTCTATTGAGGCACCTTCTATAGTGGTAGTTGAACGTGCATGAGTCCCCTCCACGTTAGTGGGACTCACCTTAGTAAAGGTTTACTGATGGGGGCTAGAGATAAGAGGTCTCTCTAGGCTCTGTTGATCTTGGAGACGGTGTTGTAGATCAACTTCATTGCCATGGAGGGTGTCAGGACCGTGTACGTACGGAGTACTAACTGATTATGCATGAAACCAAATCAAATAGTGCGGAATCCTATTTGATTGGCGATCCAATCAGTGAGAACGCAAACCCAATTGATCTAACGATTAAAGAAACGTTAAGATTGAGTAGAAAACGATCAGATGCGAACTATGAAGTTGGAATATGCGTTCTGGACGCTCTGGACGGCTAGGTTATGAGGGTATAAGATACAAGTGTCAAAAGTCACGTTTTTCCATAAATATGTGGTATTTATAGGTTTCCCTTCATTCGCGCGATTGAACCATTAGCATGATTTAGTCGTGCGACTGACCCATGCGATTGATTCATACGCATGACAGAAGGTTCAGTCATGAGACTGAGTCATTCTCATGTTTCAATCGTACGACTGATCCAGTCTCCTGGTTTAGTCGTGCGACTGGTTCATTAGCATGATGTCTTCATGCGTATGGTCCATAAGTGTAACATCCGCTATTTTTCCAAGTTAAAACCAAAATTTTAAGTTCTATTATAAAATTATAATTATAATTGTAATGGACCAAATGCATTAAATTTGCAATTTATATTGTGAATTAAATATTTGTTAATCATCTAAATAACTTGTAATAATTTATGATTTATAAATAATTATTTTTTATAAAGTTATAAAGTGAATATCATTTTACAATAAATAATTAAAAGGAAAAAGTTTTATTTACAAAATGACTTCTAATAAACTTATACAGTTTTATTAGTAGTTATGAATTTCTATTGTTGAAAATAAATAATTGAATTATAAAGTTTATAAGTTTTATGAAAGATAAAAAAATAAGATTAATAAATAATTAATCTAATCTATTATTTAAATTTGTTTTTATAAGTCAAGGGTTTAAATTGTAATTTATGAAACATAAAATAAAAATTTCTAGCATAAAATAATAAATTATCAGAACTTTAGGGACCATATGTGTAATTATGTCTAGAACCCAAACCAACCCCCTCTTGCCCATTTTCCTAGCCACACTTTCGGCACGGTCCGGCGAGTGTTTTTGACCACAAAACAATCCATTTAATCTCAATTAATTACCATCAAATCATCTCCTCGACTGTTTCGAATCAAACGCCCAAGTAAATTTGTAATAACTTCGGTTAAACAAATCGAACTCAAAACCGAAGCATCGATTTAAAGTCTTTACCCGTTCGTTATGGACCAATCTTAATTGGGCCTATAGAACGATGATTCCGCCGTCGATCGGGGTGTGACAATAAGTATGGTCCATTAGCATGAATAATCATACAACAATTTCAACCTTTATAATAAGTTCATATATATGAATTAAAGATACATTAACATCAAAGCACAAATCATATATCATTACATCGTTTCATTACACATATGTAAGCCAAGACAAACTTTTACATTAAGCACATAAACTAGGGACAAATGTATTAACAAACTCCCCATGGACCTAGTTTACTCTATTGTCTGACATCCTTCATATGCTCCTCAAACTTCTTGTACTTCTCCTCTCTTGTGACTCCTGCGTGTATTTTAAACGCAAAGTAGAGCCGTATCACATTTTGGAATTGGAGGGCTTGTACATATCCTACGTGTCATAGAATAGTGGCCACTTGTATAAAGTATAGACATCTTTAGCCGACAAGTTGGTAAGCCACATTGGGTTAAATACCCTGATAGTTTCCATTTTGCTCTATTTGTTAAGAACTATGACCGCTTCACCCGTCCTCGAGTCATAATACCACCATTTGAAATGTGGAGTGAAGTCCTGAGGCATTTCCCATAAGGAAATCTTTGACATCGTGCGCGGAGGACTCCACTTCAGCACTACATTCGGCTTCCCAGATATAGGGTCCACTTCAGATCTACGGATGTACCTCTTCGATTGTTGAGGTTTGAAGTTTACCCACCTGGTGTGGTATTCTTTCTTCAACGCAGCTTCAAACCAACCTGACATCTTCCTTGGATTAGCATATGTTAGGATCTGGTATTTGAACTAAACACCAACTGATTAACGTGTTAAACCAACCAAATAGTGCGGAATCCTATTTGATTGTCGATCCAATCGGCGAGAACGCACGTAGAAACAATAATGTATTGAATCTAACGTCAAGAATCAATTAGGAATCGATCTACCGCGTTCTATGAACTTGGAGTACGAACTTAGAGGCTTCTAGATGGCTAGGGTACGTCTGTAGTCGAAGTGGATTGAATGCTTACGTTTTCCACGAATTAGGTGGTATTTATAGGTTAGGGTTGCTCATTCGGGCGACTGAACCATTAGCATGGTTCATTCGTGCGATTGAGCCTGCGGTTGATCCATTCGCATAACTAAGTGTTCAGTCGTGCGACCGAGTCAGACGCATGAAGTTGTTTAGGCGTATGAACTATTTATGCGCATGGACACTCAGTCGCATGGCATTCGGATTCATGACCACTGTTGGGGCGCATGGTTCAGTCGGACGCATGAGAACTTCACTTCACCAAGTTTGAATGTATTCAATATATAACATTATGCATAACAATTCAAACAATCACAAACCTATATAATCAAGTCAATATACGTAAACAACTCATTAATGAAATATTAAACATTATAAACACAACCAAACACTTGTATTTGATTAAGTACCCAACTATTACATTTACATAAGCGTAAGACAAAACAAAGATATTACATTAAGATCAGAAACTAGGGACACATGTATCAACAAACTCCCCCTTGAACCTAGATTCATCTATTGTCTTACCTTCTTCATAACCTCATCGTACTTCTTGTACTTATCCTCTCTTATGACTCCTGCGTGTATCTCAAATGCAAAGCAGAGTCTTATCACATTTTGGAATTGGAGGGCTTGTACAATATCTTCATGTCATAGAACAGTGGCCATTTGTATAATGTGTATACATCATCAGCAGACAAGTTTTTAAGCCACATTGGGTCAAATACCCTGATAGTATCCATTTTCCCTTCTTTGTTCAGAACTATGACCGCCTCTCCTGTTCTCTAATCATAGTACCACCATTTAAAGTGAGGTGTGAAGTCCTGTGGCATTTCCCTGAGAGGGATTCTTGACATTGTTCTTAGGGGACTCCACTTCAGCACTATTTTAGGCTTCCCATTTATGGGATCAACTTCAGACCATCTGATATACCTTGTAGGTTGTTGAGGTTTGAAGTTGACCCACCTGGTGTGGTACTCTTTCTTCGGGGCAGCCTCAAACCAGCCTGACATCTTTCTCGGGTCAGCATATAGTAACTTCAGTTTAGCTAACTAGTTGAGCTCAAAACCAGGTAGAGACTTTAGATCATGCGGGAATCTAAAGTACTCGATACACATCTCTCTCTTTATTGCATATATGTTAAGATCATCAAAATGAGCCCATGCGATAATCTTTCCTGACACCTTTTGATGTTTCTTTACTCTGTAGAGCTTGGTGTATACATTAGGTTTAGGAGCAGAGCGTTGTGCTCGGATCTCCTCAAAACATGTAGCCCATTCAGCCTTTCTGATATCAACATCGACGTTTGAGGCATGGGCTTGTTCTTCAAACCTCTCAGTTTCTTGTTCCATCTGATCCAGTATATCGAATGTATCACTGACTAGGGAATCACCCAAATTGGGGACCATATTTCCCTCTTTGTCAGCATACTCTGGATAGTGATCTGCTGTGACATCCTCGATCTCTATCTCATCGATGTCCTTGAGCTCGTCATCACTTTCAACATGGACTGTTGGAGCATCTTTCACGATCTCATCAGGATTGAGTCGGAACATTTCAGCTAGTTGCTCGTCGGTGAGATCATGAATTATCTCTCCTTCTTCAGGAGTGTAATTCACCGATCTCCTGACAATCCCCTGCAGATCAAGAATCATTGTGAGTTGAATCTTGATCTGTTGGAGGGGAGCAACATCATATTCATCTCCTTGAAAAATTGGATCTACTTGATTTAAACATGTAACGCATCAATCATTAGTCAACGATCAAAGCAGTAAACATCAATAATAACCATAACCATAATTACATTCATTTGATACAATATTCAGATACACATGATTTAAATAACATGAACAACTATGCATTACTCTTGTCTTGAATAGCTGGTGTGTCATTAGGATCAACAGAAGATGATGGGGCTCCTTGGTCTTGGTTTTTCTTTGTGCGCCTCTCTTGACCTTGAGCAGATGTAGATGCAACTGTATCTCTTTTCATCATCATCGACATTATCACCTGCATCAGTTTCATCCCCTTGATCATCACAATCATCATCATCATCATTATCGTCATCGTCATCGTCATCACCATCATCTCCATCTCCTTCTCGGATCTTTAGAGGCTCATCTTTGGATCCCTTCAGTCTCAGCATAAGCTTCTTGTTCTGGGCCTCTAAATCTTGTATCCTATGTACTGAGGATGTATGCATCTCTCTCAGCTCTGTAATCTCTTGGCTCTGAGCCTCTATCCTTTGGGCTTGGGATGCATTAAGCTCCATCAGTTGATTAAGCTGAGAGGCTCGCTGTTCATCCGTCGCCAGCAGCTTCAACACTAACCGGTTAAGGTTAGCCAACTGCTCCTCCAACCCGACAGATGGGTAAGAGGATCCAAAAACAGGTGGGACCTGTGATGAGGTCCTGACTCCATGGCCTGTGGTGGTGGTAGTGGATGTAGAGAAAATTAGGGGTGGTATAGATGTGGATGGCTGTGGAAGAGCGGTAGTGGTGGTGGATGGGAAATGTGTAACTGGTGGAGTAGGTGTGGAAGTGGTGTATGAGGTGGTAGTGGTGGTGGGTGAAATAGTGGTAGTGGTGGTAGGGGATGTAGTGGTAGTGGTAGTAGGTGGAGTGGTGGTAGCTGTGGTGGTGATGAAGGTGATTCTGCGCTTCTTCTTTTTCAAGCCATGGGGCTGAGCCATCCTCTTCTTCCTTGATCCAGTCGAGGAGGATGCTCCCCCTAGAACACGGCCTGGCAGATCAGGAGTATGTAGGATCAGCAGTAGTCTCTCCCAATCCGCCTGGCGTTCACCAACCGCCCGGAGCCCTCGTTCTGTGGGAACGACTTTACTTCCCACAGTCCGAGTCAGAGGCTCCTCATCTGACTCCTCCTCTTCCTCACCAGGTATGAAACCCTAGTGGAATCCAACAGTCTCAGCGATATCTCCAGTGGGGGCAGATGCTGGAGGTACAATATCAGTAGTGGGTCACTTGGTCGAGTGGGAAATGTATCTCCTGCATCCCCGCTATCATCGTCATCAGAGTCATGCTCTGGGAGCTGTAGCTGCTCATCGTCGGAGTCGCTGTCTGTGTGACGCCACTTACGTCTGCCTGGCGCCACATAACTCTCATTGGCCAGATGGCCTATCAGTCTCTTCACCTGGGGCTTTACTTGCTTACCCCGGTAGACTTTCATACGACCCAGGGTCGTATCGTCCATGATCTCTAAAACCACAGCATCGTGGCTTTCCTTTGGAAGTGATGGCAGCTTCTCATCGAAAATCAACTGCAAGAATCTGGGGTACATGCAAAACCCTCCTTACCCTTTGCCTCCAGATTCTCCACAAGGTAAGAGAAGATCATGCTCGAGAAGCTGAAGGGGTAGTTCAGCACTAGTGCCACATAGGCATTCTGGATCTGGTCTAAAAGATCATCAAAACCACCTCTTCTGGAAGCGATACACTTCAGTATGACATGTGTCAAGTACTTGTACTGGGGACACAGGTTGCTCTTGTTGAGCACACCTGAGTTGATGTCCCCAGCGTACTTAATCCTCAGAAAGCAGCCTCTTACTGTCAGTGGATGTAGCTTGGTGGGGTGATCAGTATCGTCCCACAGCTCAAGTATTCTTTGAATATCGGCAACAGTAATCTCAATAGCCATACCACAGATAGATCTTCGTATGCTATACGGCTCACGTGATCGATCAACAGAAGCATTCTCCCAAAAGGCCTGATGTAAAGACCTGTAGGGAGTGCATGGAGTAGAGATGGCCTTGTGGATCCTTGATCGCCTAAGAAAAGCGACGATCTCTGCAAACTCGGCGCCATTCCGAGTAGTATGGTCTAGATGAGCACATATATTGTGCTTAGGGTTGATAGACCATCTAGCAGCCATCAATTTGAAACACAAGACACGTAATCATTAGATACTCACATAACACATACCAGTTCTAAGTAACTTGATAAGATTCATTCTGATTCATTCATGTGAATGAATCATGCGACTGTGTTCAGTTGGCTATTCTATCATGCGACTGGACTCATTTGGGTGAATGAACTTGCAACTTAGTTCAATCGGTTGGCTGAGCCTGCGATTGATTCAGTCGGCCGACTGAGCTCATTCGCATGTCCCATTCGGCCGATTGAACTATTCGTCCGGCTTAATCTTGCAATTGGAGTTCATCCATCTGACCAGTCGCATGACCTACTGTTTGGTTGACTTAGGTTCGAGTCTTGACCAAATCATGAAATTAAACATTGTGTATAGGTTCTTTAGACTCGCAATCACTTAATTAATAACCTAATAACCTTATTTTTAACATTTTACATGGTTTCAGTAGGTTATTAGTCCATTGAGTGGTTTGGTTCTTGTTTCAATCGCGAATCACTAATTAGGGCACCAATTTCTTCTAATTTCGGTGAGATTTCATCACATTTTACCTGTAAGAAAGCAGACACACTTCAGAATATCAAGAAGGAAGAGTAATTGAGGTCTAAATAAATTTGGGCAGAGTAACGGTATGGTGTGCGATTTAAGGGCGATTGGAAGTGGTGAGAATAATGCGATCGATAGTGGCCCTTTATATACTGAATCTGAGTTCAATCGGTCGACTGGACTCATTCGCTCAGTTCATTCGGGCGAATGAAACTCAGTCGGGTGATTGACTCAGTCGATCACCTTCAGTCGGCCGACTGAAGCTCAGTCGGTCGACTGACTCAGTCGCACACTCCCGATCGGACGAATGGCTCATTCTGATAAGCCATTCGGGTGAATGGCTCATACTCATGTCCATCGACTGTTTAATGCATGAGTATGGTCCATTCGCCTGATTGGTCCATACTCATGGTCTAGTCGTGCGAATGAGTAAGACTCTTGAAATTTTCCTGACTTTATGACCATTTGACTTTATGAACTCCCCCTTTTAAACTGTTGATTTAACATTTTGAGCACTTGATCATCTCAGACATGATCAATTTAACTTAAAACCTTTTGATCACCTCAACGTGACCCTTTTAGATGATAAGGTCCCTTATCAACTTCCATGACATAGTCCGATACTACACAAAACTGAAATAGACTAACGTTGTACCTACATAAAAGAATTAACACTGAAAATTATACTAACATGTTTTTGTGTTTTGTGAGGGTTATTTCCTAAGATGTAACTCTATGGAATAATTTTTCTAAGAGGGCAGCTTTAATCTTTGAAACCATACACAGACCAATTCAAGCTGGAATCATACAGGATATTCAAATTATTTGGGACAAGTTAGCTAAAACCTTTGATGCTCTTTCCTTGTATTACATCTAGAGTCTTTTAGCAAATTTAGGAAATCATACTAGTACTATTAGGTCCCAACACTGATTTGAACTTTCAAGAATTGTAGCCACAGTGATTGTCAGTATACTTATCCTCTTAAATCCATGCACTGACTTTCAACACAGTTGGGTGATCATCTTAGGTTTGTTTATTTCAACAGCATTTGTGAATCCCACACTTATATGGTAATCAACATTCCTCAGGAGATTTTTGAGCGGTCTTAGGGTAGAATTCAAGGAGAGACTATTCATAGAATTTTCAAAGAGAAGCCAATCCTCAGGTCAGTGCCATCGCACATCAGAGAGGCAACAAACAACAATGAGTTCTAGAATATATAGGTTATGCTTATCCTCAGGTCAGTGCCACCGTACAATAGAGAGGCACATAATCTATCTTCTTGGTTGAGTAATTTTTCTTCTTTTGCACAGATCTCACCAACACCATAGGTTATCAGTTTACTTGTATTTGTAATTTTCATGTGCTTTTGCTCATACTTTGGTCATACGCACACTTTTGTGGCGTTTATTTTGCTCGTCACCCCTTATTGGAATATTGTTGATTGTGTTAACCAGGGATAAGGCGTTACCCACAGCTAGTCAAACATTTTATTTTAATCTTGAGATCACCAAAAGGTCTAGTCATCTATTGTGTTGAATCTACCGAAATATCAACTGTGGTCTAGCAACCTCTAGGTCTACTTTCTTTGTGTTACCTTAGTAGTAGCTAGCTTAACTATCATATTTCCTTTTATATTGCTCAGACTACACAGACTTATACTTGAACTTTGCATCTTTTTAATTTTGATTTTTAAAGCCCCAAATGGTTTGTACCTGTGTACTATCATATTCCAAACATTAAATCGGTATCACAAATACGATCTTATTTATTATCAGCTCGCCTCTCCTTTTCCCTCGTTTTTTTGACCTATTCTCCCCCTAAAATTCTAAAACCACTATGTATTTGCGTTTTAGGATTTTAATGGGCAAGGAAATAACCTAATTGTATTTAACGAAATAACATTAAACAAAAACACGAGAATAAACTAAAAGAAAATTAAAGATTTAGAAATTTAAAGAAACTAGACTCGACGTATCGGACTATACATGGTCATCTTCAGGAATGACCTCACTTTTCTTTTTAACGCCATTGACCTCTAACAGATATAGAAAACGTGGTTTGTCAAAAGCCTTTGTATAGAGGTCAACGCGTTGAAAATCAGGGTTTATTTTTATCACATCGATTAAATTCTTTTCAAAACAATCACGTATGAAGTGATATTTGATTCCGATGTGTTTGGTCTTAGGATGTTGGACCGGGTTTTTAGTGACTGCAATCGCAGCAGAGTTATCAACAAAGATAGGAGTGGAAGTGAAATGCAAACCGTAATCCCGCATTTGCTGTTGAATCCATATGATTTGGGAACAGCAGCTTGCAGCAGCAATGTATTCGGCTTCATAGGTTGACAGAGCAATCGAGGTCTGCTTCTTACACTGCCAGGTTACTAATGTTCTCCCAAAGAACTGACACCCTGCTGATGTAGACTTGTAGTTCATCTTGCAGCCTCCGTAATCCGAGTCACTATACGCTGTAAGTTCAAAGTCATCATCATGAGGATACCACAACCCAAGTGTGGGTGTGCCCTTCAGATAACGAAATATCTTCTTGACTCCAATTAAATGGTTCACCTTAGGCTTTGCCTGATATCGTGAGCATAAACATGTAGCATACATGATATTAGGTCTTGAGGCCGTGAGATACATGAGAGATCCAATCATCCCTCGGTACATAGTGGCATCTACCAAATCACCGTTGTCGTCGGGTGCTACATCATGGTTTGTAGCCAATGGAGTGCCAGCTGTGGAAGCATTCTCCGTATCAAACCGACTGAGAATATCTCCTACATACTTGGTCTGATGTAGGAAGATTCCTTTTGGTGTCTGATCCACCTGTAACCCGAGAATAACTTCATCTCCCCCATGGCACTCATCTCAAACTCCGCCTTCGTTACTGCTTCGAATTCTTTGCATAATTCTTCATTCTTTGAACCGAAGTTTATGTCATCTACATAGATCTGAACTAGCAATAAGTCTCCATCTTTTTCTTTGATAAACAGTATGAAGTTAATGACTCCCCTGCGAAATCCGTGTTTCACAAGATGAGTCGAGAGTTTCTCATACCAAGCCGTGGAGCTTGATGAAGCCCGTATAGAGCCTTGTCGAGTTTGTAGACTCTATCCCGATGATATGGATCCTCAAATCCCTCGGGTTGACTGACATACACTGTTTCTCTGATCTCACCATGAAGGAATGCACTCTTAACATCTAGCTGATATACCTTGATTTTCATATAAGATGCATAGGCAAGGAAGATGCGGATGGCTTCCATCCTTGCCACTGGTGCAAATACTTCATTGTAGTTGATACCTTCAACTTTTCGGAAACCCTGAACAACAAGCCGAGCCTTGTTTCTGATGATCACCCCTTGATCATCTTTTTTGCATTTCAAGACCCATTTGGTGCCAATGACTTTAGCACCCTTAGGTCTATCAACTAGTGTCCATACACCTAACTTCTTAAACTGAAGAAGTTCTTCTTGCATGGCACTAACCCAAGCCTCATCATTTAGTGCTTCACTAACATACTTTGGTTCAAACTGAGACACAAAGCAGCGGTATGCACCGTTGTGAAGGTATCCTTTTCCCGTCACGGAGGCATAATCAGCTGAGTACAACTGATTTCTAGTCTGAACCCCTGATCTCACTCTCCTATAAAACTATCTAAAGATGATAGACGTTTAGACATGAGCCAGGGGTTGTCGGAACAACCACCTCAGAGTCAGATTATGACCATTTGGTTCCAGATCTGAGGCAATAGGAGTCTGAGGTTCTGAAGGTTCAGAAGCATCACTAGTCGATGCTTGTGAACTTGTGGTAGTCAGAACCTGTACATCCTGGTTGATCTGATCATTTTCTTCATCTTCTTCATCAGAGGAGGAGTCACTCACTTCAACTGCTCCCCCTGAGTTGGTAGGATCATGACTTGTTGAATCTTGAGACGGTGTGTTCAAGACATCGTACATCATCTTGTTTGCCAACTCGTCTTCTGAAGAAGAAAGAGGTAAGTTGAAGGACTTGAAGAATCCATCATAGTCGAAGAAGTAAGCAGGCCCTTTTCCAGCAGGCAGTGTGATATATCTCTGAACATCAACATTACACCACACCTTTACTTGACCCATTGAGTTGTTGTAAACTCTCTTGTTCGGTATGTTGTATTATAAGAAGATCCCTTCACCAACCTTCTCACTGAATTTTCCCTCCTGAGTCTTTTCAGCAAGGTGCACGGGGCGCCAAACGTTCGAGATATTCCAAGTTAGGTTTGTGTCGCTGTAATAACTCGTAGCATTTTTTTCCATGGCGTTTTACTACCAGAACTCGATTGAGAGTATAGCATGCATTTGCCACTACTTCATTCCAAAATTGGATAGGCAGTTTCGAGTCTGCCAACATTGTCCGTGCCGTCTCTATCAAGCTTCGGTTCTTCCGTTCAGCAACGCCGTTCATCTGAGGGGTATAAGCCGAGGTAAATTGATGCATAATTCCCTTTTCCTTGCAATAGTCCTCCATCCTCTGATTCTTGAACTCGGTTCTGTTGTCTGAGCGCACCTGTCTTACCTTCAGCTTGTATAGAGATTCCAGTGTAGTTACCAATTCCTTGAAGGATTCAAATGTTTCTGATTTGGATTTCAGAAACATTACCCAAGAGAACCTTGAGTAGTCATCAGTAACAACATAGCAATACAAGTCGCCTACGATGCTTCTTGTACTGACTGGACCAAACAGATCCATGTGAAGAAGCTCAAGAGGAAGTTCTATAGAATGAACTTGCTTTTCCTTATGAGATTTCTTCGTCTGTTTGCCCTTTTTGCATGCAACACAAAAATCCGGGAGTTGAAAGTTTTTGACATTTACTCCTCTCACAAGATCATTTTGGATCAAGTGATTCATCTTTCTAGGATTTATGTGTCCCATTCTCCTATGCCAGGAGATGGAGTCCTTCTCAGTAGCTTTGGACAGGAAGCATTGGACTTCACGATCTATTGTGGATGCCTTTAAGAGATCCAAGACATAAAGATCATTATATCTTGAAGCTGACATTAGGATCTGGTCCTCCGGATCATGTATTCCTTCTTTAGTACGTAACACTTTTGGTTGTCAAAAACTACCTTGAATCCTTTATCATAGATTTGAGCGACAGAAAGCAGGTTATTTTGTAATTGTTGGACATAGTTTACCTTATCAAACTTAACCTTCTCATTTCCCACTTCTCCTTGGGCTGTGATATACCCACCTTTGTTTCCAGCAAATGAAACAGGCCCTCCTTTTTATTTGTCTGACATTTGATAAGAGAGCTCTGTTCCCTGTCATGTGCCTGGATGCTCCGCTATCTACAATTCACGTGTTAGTCTCAACACTATAGCAAACACCCTGCACATTCAATGAAAACATTAGTTCATGTTAGGAACCCAAGCCTTAACTGGCTTGGGTTTCCCTGAGGCATCACATATCATAAACTCAAACCACTGACCCTCTGAGTTAAGGGTTGATCAGAATTCTGTTTTTTCTCATTTTCAAGCATTGAGGAGGTTTTTTCTTTCCATAATCCAGATTTGTGTAAGGCCTGTTTGTGATAAGCAGACGACTGGATAATGGGTTGAACTTTGGATTCACTATCCCCTTTTGGAGGCGTCACTGAGTTCCTCTTGAGGGATCTAGATGTGGATGCAGAAAGTTCAACTTTTCTCCTTGATATCTGGTAATTAGGACAATGAGACGCTATGTGACCATACTCTCCACAATATAGCAAGATCAGCTTTCAACTTTCCTATTAATATTTTTTTGGTGGAGATGTAGATGTCACACTGTTGACCTTATTATGTTTGGACTAAGACAATACTTTGTTAGATGTATGAGTTGGTTTTACAAACTTAATTGCTTTTCCTAGTTTTACATCTTTGATCTCTTGTCTACCTGGACTGTCACATGATGCACGTGATTGATTTGGTTTTATAGTCCTTTTAGGTTCTTGTTTGACTTTGTTTGACCCTGACTTTAAACTAACCTTTTCAAGTTCTTTTTCCAGGTTAACACAAGGCTTCTTTCCTATTACTTTTGAAGTGGCCTCCTTCTGTTTAGTGTTAAATCCACTTGATTTACTTAAGGAATCTGGATCATTAACCAGAGGAGTGGATACCACGTGATCCTTGATGGGGTTATTGTTAATTGGTTTACGTTTAGTGGTCATCAAGGTCTCAAGTGGTGGTGGAACCACTTTGTATCCCAGCCCATCCCCATTATTTCTCTCTCACTAAGTGTTGGATAATGTGTGATGAGCTTGTCCAACTATGCAGTTTTTGTTTTAACGAGTTGACTTCTACATCTAACACTGCTTTTTGCTTCTTAGTGTCCTCTAGAGAGTTCAGACAGTACCTAATGTCATTTTCTTGGTTAAAAGCTACTACCTTAGTTTCCCTAAGCTGTTTATTCAATAGGTCTATCTTTTCCTTGTAACTGTGCTCGTTTTGTTTTAACACTCTATTTGCCTCCGTGCACAGTTCCAGGTCCTTTACTAAGCTATCATTATGATTTAATAACCTAGCAAATTTTGAATATATAACTTCTCTGAATTTATTACATTCTAAGCAAGCATGATTATTAAACAGTTGGTCAGTAGTACTTACCTGAGATGTTGAAGATGAATCAGCCATGAGTGCTGACTTGGTTGTCTCTGGTTCTGGTGATTCAGATGATGATGTAGATTTTTCTTCTTCAGGCAGGTGGTTGACCACATTTGCAATGTCTTCAGAATTTGACATTGCAAGCTCTACTGCTATATCTCCCTCACTTGCAGAATCGTCATCAATATCCACCACACTAGCTATATTGGACTCTCCTGGTGAGATGAACCGAAAGCTCCAGTCCTGTCCTTCATCCTCATTAGCAGCTAAGGCTTTTGGATCCTTACTTGATAAGTTGGAATTACTAGATGTGGCCTTGTCTTGACGATTAAATGACGAGAAGGGATTGCCATTACCTGTCTTCTTTGGCTTTATACACTCCCTCTTGAAGTGTCCCTTCTCACCGCAGTTGAAACATGTAACCTTTGACTTATCAAACCCAAAGGTTGTGTCTTTTGTTGCAACCAAGTTTTGTCCGGTCTTTTTGACAAACTTTTTAGCTCGTCAGACAGCACTTGCCAAAGCTCACATTATGTCCATGCGTTCCAACTCCATTTCATCCACCTGCTCATAATCTTCGTCTGCCAGGTGGCAGTTACCTATCTTTCCAGCAAATAATCCATCATAGGATTGAACCACCGCAGCTAAAAGGTCCATAGGTTCTCTAGCCACCTCCATAGTTACATTCTCGAGGTTGTCGGTTTTAAGCTTTGTTGCATTAGCTTCAGGTATCATATATTGGGTGCTAGACGACCCTGACATTTCGGATCCTGAAGTTGAGGGTTGTGCTAGAACTGCTGCGCTTGAGATGAAGGCGGTTTGCAGTGGTGCTCCAGATGTCTTGACTGAAGGAGTAGCATTATAGGGTGCAGGATTCTGATCGTAGTTAGCCTTTTAGGCTCGATACTTCATCCTAAGCTCCTCTTCTCTCAGTTTTAGAATGAAGTCATTTATATCTAACTTCGAGAGCATTCCATTCTGTCTGAGATTTGAAACAAACGACGCCCATTTTTCTGGTAATCCATCAACAAAGTTGGATACCTTATCCTCCATTGAAGTAACCACTCCATGCGTGTGCATCTCACTCATCAAGTGGTAGAATCTATCGATCACATCATCAAGGCTTTCTTTTCCCATAGAAGAGAAGTTGTCAAACTCCTTCTTCAAGGCTTTTGCCTTGATGGCCTTTAGAGAGGCATTTCCGTCATACCTTTTCTCCAACGCATCCCAAAGTTTCTTTGCTTGAGTATACTCTGAATACTGATGGAAAATATCCTTTGGAATAGACTAAGTAAGCAAAGCGTAGACTTTTTCTCAGCGTTGTGTTTTACCTTCTGTGCATCCGACATGCCACTTAGAGTAAGTTTTACTCCGTCAGCTCCTACTGGCATGCTGTACCCCGACTATATTGCCTCCCACAAATTTGTATCCACTCCATTTAAGTATATTTCGAAACGTTTCTTCCATTGTGGGTAGTCGTCTAACGTGATAAGCTTCGGGGGTTTACTGTGAATTCCCACTTCATTCTCCAACAACAGTAGATTCTGGATACGAGTATCTCTACTAGCTGTGTATGCTGAAAACTGATCCTCCATTTCACTTAACTTTACTGTTTAACAAATTGCTGATGAATGCGAATGAAGGTATGCGATTGGCTTATTCGGGCGATTGAACAAGTGCGGATGGTTTAATTGTGCGACTAAACAAATGCGGATGAGTCAGTCGTCTGAATGAACTAATGCGGTTGAGCAGTCCAAATGAAGATCTCAGTTGTACGAATGAGGGTACGAATGAGTCCAATCGTGCGGTTGAAGAATGCGAATGAACTCAGTCGTGCGATTGAGCCAATCGTGCGACTGAACTTGCTGAAGTTTGATAATTCGTAGGTTAAACTTGTTTTGGCCGTAAAAACTCGAATTTTACCAAACCCTAATAGCCGTATGCTGGAAAAACTACACTTTTTGATTAGAAAACGTCTAAGACTCCGTTAGACACAAAAAGGATTGTGTTTTTTGATGCAAAAACACAATTTTTGTGTCAAAACTATTGAATCAACATGTAATCAAGAGCCAAAGCTCTGATACCACTTGTTAGGATCTGGTATTTGAACTAAACACCAACTGATTAAAGTGTTAAACCAAACCAAATAGTGCGGAATCCTATTTGATTGGCGATCCAATAAGTGAGAATGCGTAGAAACAATAACGTATTGAATCTAATGTCAAGAATCGATAAGAATCAATCTACCGTGTTCTATTAACTTGGAGTACGAACTTAGAGTCTTCTGGACGGCTAGGGTACGTCTGTAGTCGAAATGGATTGAATGCTTACGTTTTTCCATGAATTAGGTGGTATTTATAGGTTAGGGTTGCTCATCGGGCGACTGAACCATTAGCATGGTTCATTCGTGCGATTGAGCCATGCGGTGATCCATTCGCATAACTGAGTGTTCAGTTGTGCGACTGAGTCAAACGCATGAAGTTGTTCAGGCGTATGAACTATTTAGGCGCATGAACACTCAGTCGCATGGCCATTCGGATGCATGACCACTGTTGGGGCGCATGGTCCAGTCGGACGCATGAGAACTTCACTTCACCAAGTTTGAATGTATTCAATATCATAACATTATACATAACAATTCAAACAATCACAAACCTATATAATCAAGTCAATATGCGTTAAACAACTCATTAATGAAATATTAAACATTATAAACACAACCAAACTTGTATTTCATTAAGTATCCAACTATTACATTTACATAAGCGTAAGACAACAAAAATATTACATTAAGATCAGAAACTAGGGACACATGTATCAACAACATACATCATATCTAAGCATGCCATTGGGTTGAGCTCAAAACCTGGAAGAGTCTTTAGATCATGAGGATATCTGAAGTACTCAATCCCCTTCACTATTTTCACTACATAAACATTTAAGTTGTCAAAATAAGCCCACGCTATGATCTTGCCCGACACCTTCTGATGTTCCTTGACTTTGTAGAGTTTGGTGTAGGCATTTTGCTTTGGAGACGTGCGCTAGGCTCTTATTGCAGCAAAACAAGCTGCCCATTCAGCCTTCTTGATATCAACATTTGCATTCGAGGCTTGGGCTTGGTTTTCATCATTTTCCTTTTCCTTCTCCATTTCATCCAGCTTCTCAAATGTAGCACTGCCGAAAGTATCACCCAAGTTGGGTATCACATTTCCCTCGTGATCAGTGTACTATGGATAAAGTTCTGCTGTAACATCCTCAATCTCAATCTCATCAACATCCTGCAGCTCCTCATCACTTAAAACATCAAATTCTGGAGCATCTTTTACAATTTCGTCAGGATTGAGTCGGATGCTCGTCGGTCAGATCATGTATAATTTCTCCTTCTTTGGGAGTGTAGTTCACTGACCTTTTGACGATCCCTTGCAAATCAAGAATCATGGTGAATTAAAACTTGATTTGCTAAAGGGGTGCAACATCGTATTCATCCACTTGTGGATTTTATCTGCTTGATTAGACATTAGCACAATACACATAAGTCATCATATAAGCATTTAAACATAAACAAGCATAGATGATACTTAATTACATTAATGTAATATAATTCAAATACAAAAGTTTCTAAATACAAATACATCTAATTATTACTTTTGTATTGAATCGCAGGTTCTTCAGCAGGAGGAGCGGAAGTTGAGGCTCCTTGATCTTGACCATGTTGGTCCGCCTCTCTTGAGCTCGAGAGAGGCTGATGCAGTAGCATCACCTTCCTGGTCATCCTCATCTTGATCTTTTTGGCTAGGTCCTCCCTCTTTGATATCTTCTTCACTATCATAATCCCCCTCCTCCTCCTCCTCCTCATCATCATCTTCATCATCACCATCACCATATTTGATCTTGAGAGCTCACTCTTTGACCCCTTTAGCTTTAGCATAATCTTCTTATTTTTCTTTTCAAGCTCTTAAATCCTCTTTACCAAATGTGCATTCTACTCTTTGAGCTATGTGATTTGCTCTGCTTGAGCCACATTGATCTCCATTAGCTTTTAGCTGTGCAGCTCTTTGCTCATCCGTGTCAAGCAGCTTTAGCACCATTCGGTTGAGGTTGGCTAGCTGCTCCTCTAACCCAATATGCGGTAGACAGGCTCCAGTGGTGAATGGAGTGTGAGTGGAAGGACCGGCTTGGTGAGTGGTGGTGGTAGTAGTGGATGTGGTGAATATTGGAGGTGGAATGTGTGGGACTGTGGTGGAATGGCCGTGGTAGTGGTGGTAGGAGGTGTGGTAGTGGTGGTAGGATGTGTGTAGAGGTGGGAGCTGTGGTAGAGGTGGTGGTAGCTGTGGTAATCAGGGTGATCCTCCGTCTCTTGCTCGTTAAGCCCTGGGGTTGAGCCATTCGTTTCTTCCTCAAGCCTTTAGAGGAAGATGCTTCCCCTGGGCTGATGGGTTGGTCAGGGTGTATTTAGGATCTGTGCCATCAGCAATGACATCCCCTGACTCACTCTGGCATCCACCAACCACCGCTATTCCTCGCTCAGTAGCCACAACCTGGCTTTCACTGTCCTTACCAGTGGCTCATCATCTGACTCTTCCTCTTCATCAGGGGTGAAGTATTGGTGAAAAAGAACCCTCTCAGTTTCACTAGGTTTCCTCACGACCGTGACCATCTCGTGGTCATCATCATCATCGTCTCCTTTGGATATGGTAGTCATGAGGGGCTCAGTGTCTGAATCACTGTCATCATGATGCCATTTCCTGTGAGCAAGCGCCACGTAATCCTCCCTGGCCAAATGCCCAAACAATCTCCTGACAGGGGCTTCACTTGCTTCCCTCTGTAAACTTTCATCCTGCCTAAGGTGGTATCATCCATCACTTCAAGCATCACTGCATCATCTCTCTCCTTTGGCAGCGAATGAAGCTTCTCGTCAATATGAGCTGTAAGAAATGTGGATACATACAAAATCCTTCCTTGCCTTTAGCCTCAAGGTTCTCGATGAGATAGGAGAAGATCATGCGGAGAAACTGAATGGATGGTTCAGTACCAGTGCAACAGATGCATTCTGGATTTGGTCGGACAGGTCGTCAAATCCTCCACGCCTGGAGGCTATGCTCTTCAGGATCACATGTGACAATCTTGAACTGAGGGCACATGTTGCTCTTGTTCAGTACACCGACATTTATGTCACTGGCATACTTGATCCTCATGAAGCATCCCCAGATAGTCAGGGGATGTAGCTTAGTTGGGTAGGTTCTGTCCTTACCCAGGCCTAAGACCCGTCTCAAGTCATCCTTAGTAATCTCTATCTCTTGACAAAAAATGGAGCTTCGTATACAATGTGGTTCAACTGATCTGTCAACCCTGGCACTTTCCCAGAATGCCTGCTAGATGGATCTGTAAGTTGTACATGGAGTCGAGATAGCCTTGAAAATCCGTGATCTGCGCAGAAAGGCAATCCCTGAGAACTCAGCAGCACTCCTGGACGTAGAATTAAGGTGAGCACAAATATTGTGTTTGGTGTTGATAGTCCACCTATTAGCCATGTTGCTGTAACACAAGACACATAAACATTAGATTTGTTTAAAGGATGACATTCGACTCTTAAAAAACTTGGTTCATTTTTTCAGTCGAGCGAATAGTCAATACGACTGAGCCTTAGTCGTACGATTGAGCTCAGTCGTACGAGTGAGCCTGCGACTGAGCTTAGTCGTATGCTATGCCATGCGGTTGAGCTAATCATGCGACTGAACTCATACGCATGGTTCATTAGTGTGATTGAGTCATACGCCCAGCTCAATCGTGTGATTGAAGTTCATCAACACGTCCATTCGCATAAAGCTCTCTTGGTCAAAACTTGATGTTAAACATTGTGTTTAGACTTATGAGACTCCCAGTCACTCAAAATAACACCTAATGTTCTTTAAAACAATTATTATGTCCATTTAAGTGGTTTTTTTGAGGAGTTTTTCAAAGTTCTTGTTTTGAACGATTTCGGTCCTTAGGGTTTGATTAAATCGGGCATTGTTGTCGATTTTGGTCTCATATTACCTGTATAAGAAGAGAGTAACAGTTAGTATCACAATCAATTAGTAAAATCAATCAAATGAACTTTGGGCAGAGTAATGGTATGTTCGTGCGAATGAGGGGAGAGCGATTGAAGGGTGTTACAAATACGACCGACTCCCCTCTATTTATACTGAGTAAACTTTCGGTCGTGCGACTGGACTTCAGTCGTGCGACTACCTCATACGGCCTCATCCATTCGTGCGATTGGTCCATACTTATGGTTCAATCGTACGATTTCCCCATACTTATGGTTCAATCGTGCGATTGGCCCATACTTATGGTTCAATCGTGTGATTGGTCCATACTTATGATCCAACCATGCGAATCGTTCATACTTATGAGTTTTACCTCGTACACTTTCAAACATACACGTTTAACTATTGATAAGACGTTAGGGACCGATGATCATCTTAGACATGACCTTTTAATTAAAAAACTGTTTGATTACCTCAGACGTGATCCTTTTAATTCAAACAAAAACGATTGGTCACTTCAGACGTGACCACTTTTAGTGATTCGCGATTGAATCCAGATGTATAGTCCGACTTTTACCTAATAAATGATAAAATTTAAATAAAACAACTTGAAATTTAAACAAAAAACAAGATATAATTTTGTATTTTTGATTGGAGATGGATTGAAATCTTTAGAAGAGCGTCTAACTGATTTATCTTCCTGGGTAGCACAACTTCAAGTTAATTTGATCATTTTTGGAGAGATTCATTATGGAATCATATAGGTTTATCAAAATCATTTGGGACACTTTAACAACACATTTTGATGCTCGATTCTTGTTTTGACCGAGAGTCAACAACAAGTTTAGGAAATCATACTAGAGCTATAAGATGAACACACTGATTTTGACTGTCAAAAGTTGCAGCCACGATGATTATCAGTATCATTGTCCTCTTAAATCCATACACATATTTTTGACACAGATTGGTGATATATTTGGTTTGATTATTTCAACAAGCATTTGTGGATCCCACACTTATATGGTAATCAACATTCCTTAAGAGATTTTTGAGCGGTCTACGGGTATTTGACAAAAAAACCATTCTAAGAGCTTTCAAAGAGATGCCAACCCTCAGTTCAATGCCACCACACAGCAGAGAGGCGGCAAACAACAATGAATTCTAGAATATTTAGGTTATGCTTATCCTCAGGTCAGTGCCACCACACAACAGAGAGGCACACAACCTATCTTCTTATTAGAGTATTTATTTTTCTTTTTTCACATAACGCACCAAAAACATAAGTTATTAGGTTGATTGCTTTTAGCATTTTTTACATGTTCTTTGCTCATATTTGTGGTCATCCGTACACATTTGTGGCATTTATTTTGCTCGTCATCCCTTATTGGAAATGCATTGATTGTGTTAACCAGGGATAAGATGGGAACCCATAGCAAGTTGAACAACTTAGTTTGAATTTAAATCACCGAGAGGTCTCCTCATCTGTTGTGTTGAATCTACCGACACATCATATAATGGTCTAGCAACCTCTAGGTCTAGTTTCTCTGTGTTACCTCAGTAGCATACTAGTTTTACTATCATTTTTCCTTTTATTTTGCTTAGACTTCTCAGGCTTATACTTTGAATTTTACAACTTAATCATTTAAATTCTTTTGAAGTCTCAAACAATTTGTTCCCTGTGTATTATCATTTTCCATAAGCATTGAACAGAATCACATATTTGATCTCATTTCTATTAGCTAAGCTGCCCTCCTCTCTCGTTTTTTTTGTAAGTTAAATAATGCAACTAATTTAATACTAAACTAACCTATTCTCCCCCTAAAATTCTAAAACTGAAAATATTTTTGTGTTTTTGGATTTTAATAGATAGGAAAATAAAATAAAATGAAAGAAAATAAAAAGAAAACATGTCGGACTACGCACTTTCTTCCTCCAGAATCACATCACTTTTCTTTTTCATGCTATTAACCTCTAAAAGATATAAAAATCTCGGTTTATCAAATGCTTTTGTGTAAAGGTTGGCACGTTGAAAAGCCGTATTAATTTTAACCACATCGATTAATTGTTTTTCAAAACAGTCACGTATAAAGTGATATTTATTACCGATGTGTTTAGTTTTATGATGTTGGACTGGACTTTTTGGTGACAGCAATAGCAGCAGAGTTATCAACAAAAATAGGAGTGTTAGAAAATTACAAACCGTAGTCGTGCATTTGCTGTTGAATCCAAATGATTTGCGAACAACAACTTGCAGCAGCAACGTATTCAGCTTCACAGGTTGACAGGGCAACTGATGTCTACTTCTTACACTTCCAGGTGACTAACCGTCTACCAAAAAACTGACATCCTATAGATGTTGAATTTTAGTTCATCTTGCAACCACCATAGTCCGTCACTGTACGCTGTAAGCTCAAAATCATCGTCATGAGGATATCACAACTCAAGTGTTGGAGTACCATTCAGATAACGAAAAATCCGTTTCACACCAATGAGATGGTTTACTTTAGGTTTTGCCTGATATCTTGATCAAAGACACGTGGCAAACATGATATCAGGCTAAGACGCTGTGAGATACATAAGGGATCCGATCATTCCTCTATACATTGTAGCATCAACCAGATCACCAATTTCGTCGGGTGCCACGTCATGGTTCATGGCAAGTGGAGTTCCAGCAACTGAAGCATTCTCCATGTCAAACCGACTAAGGATGTCCCCTACATATTTAGTCTGATGTAGGAATATTCCTTTTGGTGTCTGATCCACCTGTAATCCTAGGAAGAACTTCATCTCCCCTATTTCACTCATCAAACTCTGCTTTCATTACAAATTCAAATTCTTACATAATTCTTCATTCATGGACCGAAGATTATGTCGTCCACATATATCTGTACCAGTAGTAAATCACCGTCTTTTTCTTTGATGAATAACGTACAATCAATCACTCCTCCACAAAAACCATGTTTCACAAGATGAGTTGAGATTTTCTCATACCAGGCTCTAGGGGCTTGATGGAGCCCGTAGAGAGCCTTGTCCAGTTTGTAAACTCTGTCTCAATGATAGGATCCTCAAATCCTTTGGGTTGACTGATGTAGACTGTCTCACGGATTTCACCATGAAGGAATGCACTTTTTACATCTAGTTGATAAACTTTAATCTTCATGTAAGATGCATAGGCTAGGAAGATACGAATTTCTTCCATTCTAGCCACAGGTGCAAACACCTCATTGTAGTCTATTCCTTTGACTTGTCTAAAACCTTGTACCACAAGTCGAGCCTTGTTTCTTATTATGACCCCTTGGTCATCTTTCTTGCACTTCAGACCCATTTAGTGCCAATCAGAGTAGATTGAACAAGGGTTCGTTAGGGGCACCTTTGGTACGTGATGGTGATAGGAAGAGAAGGTAAAATTGGCATTATGGGGGTAGTTGCTAGTGTGGGTTCATAACCTGTCGGTCAACAGGGATGTCACCAGGAGCTATTTAATCAGTCATACCTGGAAGTAGAGAAGTGTACCTTCCAGTGAAGTTGGTGGACACCTTCTTTAGAGTCTGAAAGATGGCAGGCCTTATTTGAGGGACAGGTAGAGTGGCTGCACACACCAACCGACTCTGGTCCAGCTCACAGTTGATAACATGCTGAAGAAATCTGGGATACATAAAGAATGTTTCCCTCTGGAGATTTCCAATAAATTGGTCAGCACAAATCTTGAGTAGTTGAAGCGGAGGCCTCTCACCATTCCATGAACTAAGCACCATAGTTCATACAAAATTTAATCCCATCCCCCAGACCTGTTGGATAGGCAGTGAAGAACGACGTGCAGTAGGAACTTCCAATTCTAGGAAAAGTTGAACTTGTAGACAGTTGACCTGCTGACATCTCCATCATATCCAATTTGGATGTAAGTGTTGTCCAAATCTATTTTGGGGAACTCTGTAAGGGCACCCTCATCATGAAGCTCCAGATGCTCCCTGATGAGTTGTTCAGTGATGACCAACTCTTGGCCATAAATGCGGGATCGTATTACACGAACCCTATTTAGGGTTTAAACCTGACCGTTACCCCAAAATTCAGTCATGTGATTGATGTAAACCGTGAGATTAACAGTCAGGGCAGTGTAGTAGGATGATTGGGTGAGAAAGGAGATGATTTAAGGGAAGTACGCATCTCTTGAAGAGTCAAGAAGTGCGACTTGGTTGTGTTGAGGATTTAGGGCAATTAGGAAAGGTTGAAAGTAGAAGAGTTTGAACTTGGTGAATTAGAGAGAAAGGAAACTTTTAAGGCAATAAAATCGTGGTAAGAAGATGAAAGTGAATAGTCGGGATTATTTAAAAGAGAGTGGAACGACGGTAATGTGGTTAGGATAAGGTGATGTGATGTTTTAGTGGATGAAGTGATAGGGGCGGTAAGGTTTAGTTCAGTTAAATAATCCAACATCACTAACAAAATCTTTACTTTTTACAGTGTGGGGCCCAAGAGATTTCCATTACACAGTAAAATCTCTCTTCTGAATATAAAACGTTTCCGAAGGTAATTTTTCCTCCGAAGGAAATTTCTACTTCCGAAGGTAAAAGTTACTTCCGAGAGTAAAGATCGCTTTCCGAATGGAGATTTTTTGTAAGCTTCGGAAGTAGATCTGATATGTAATCAATCGCTTCTTCCGAGACTAAAAACTCTTCCGAGAAGAAAATTATCCTTGGAGAAATTATGCTTCGGAAGATATGTAAAATGTCTTCCGAGGGTAACTTCTCTTCGAAAGAAATTTATACTTAGAGAAAATTTCAGAGACATTTTGTAACAGGGTTTAGATTGTATTGACATAAGACATTACATATTAAAAAGGTTTTCAAAAGAGTTAAGCTAATCAACGTTTATCATCCCAACAGTGGCTATGAGATACCTAAATCATTGTTCATCAAAAGCTTTGGTGAACAAATCAGCATATTGTTCATTTGAATCAACTTTGATTAGCTTAATCAGATTCTTCTCATGAATATTTCTAATGAAATGGTACCTGATGTCAATATGCTTTGTCTTGGAGTGCTTCACTGGATTTTCAGTGATGGAGATAGCACTGTTGTTGTCAATATGGATAGGAGTGCTCATAAAGTTGAATTCATAGTCTAACATCTGATTTTGAATCCTCAATAGCTGAGCACAGTAGCTAGCAACAACAATGTATTCAGCTTTAGCAATTGATGTAGAGACACAGGCTTGTTTCTTGCATTGTCATGAGATGATCTTTCCACCAAGAAACTGACATCGTTCTGATGTTGATTTGTTGTCGATATTGCAGCCACCATAGTCACTGTCAGAGTATTCATAGAGATTAAAATCACTATTTCTTGGATACTAGCGACCTAGTTTAGGTGCTCCTTTGAGGTATCTGAGGATTCTTTTGGCAACAGCTAGGTGAGACACCTTTGGAGCAGCCTGATATCTTGCACAAATGCAAGTTGCAAACATGATATCAGGTCTACTAGCTGTGAGATACATCAGAGAACCAATAATCTCCCTATATTGATGTTGATCAGTATCCTCCCCTCAAGGTCAGGACAAAGATTATGGTTTCTGGGTATGGGTGTCTTGGCTGGCTTACAATCTTTTATTTTAAATCTTTCGATGATGTCCTTAGCATACTTAGATTGATTGATGAAAAACACTTCCTTTAGTTGCTTCACCTGAATTCTAAGGAAAAAATCCATTTTTCCCATGGACTTCATCTCAAACTTCTTCTTCATAATGCTTTCAAAGTCTTTACACATTTGTTCATTTGAATAACCAAATATAATGTCATCAACATAGACTTGAATAAGCAAAATATCCTTACTAGACTTCTTTATGAAGAGAGTTTTGTCAATGGTTCCTCTAGTGTAATCCTTCTTTAGAAGAAACTGAGACAAAGTCTCATACCACAGCCTAGGTGCTTGGTGCAGCCCATATAGAACTTTATCCATTTGCACACATAGTTGGGATGCTGTGGGTCTTCAAATCCTGGAGGCTAGCCCACATACACTTCCCTATCTATATCTCCATATAAAAAGGCACATTTGACATCAAGCTGGTAGATAGTAAAGTTCTTGGATGCAGCATAAGCAAGGAAGATCCTAACTGCCTCAAGTCTTGCAACAGGTGCAAAGACATCAATATAATTAATTCCTTCCTCTTTAGTGTATCCTTGAACTGCCAGTCTTGCCTTGTTCTTGATAATCAAGCCTCTGTCATCTCTCTTGTTCCTGAAAACCCATTTAGTGCCTATAGGTACTTGACCAGATGGTAGCGGACATAGGTTCCAGACGTTTTGTCTCTTGAATTGAAGCAACCCCTCTTGCATCGATTCAACCCAGCTACTATCTTTCAAGGCATCTTCCACCTTCTTGGGTTCCATCTAGGATAAGAAGCATGAGTACAAGCAGACATTCCCATGATGAGTCTGCCCTCTTGTTCTCACACCTTCAGAGACATCCCCAATGATGTTCTCAACTGGATGATTGTTGCAAATCCTTAAATAAGGAATCACTTCCAGTTGAAAAGATAAATCCAGATTTTACATATTTTGCTCAGGAACAGGAACACTTTATCCAGCTGTTGTTTCAAACTCATTCAATGAGGACTGATTGAATGAATGAGAAACATCATCAATTGTTGGCTGTGAAGTAGCATTAACAGTTGCTTGTTCCTTCAAAATGCCACTTTCTTCAGCTTAGTGTTGTGCTGGATCACCTGATGAGTTTTAAGGATCAACAAGTGATTCACTAGTTGAAGTTTCACTATTCCTTGATACAGTTATAGTATTAGATCTGTAAATTGTCGGAACTTGATTTGTTGCAGCTCTTTGAGAACTTGGAAGAGGTCTAGGTAGCTCAAACAGTTGATCAGCATCAACATTAGCATCAGCATCAGCATCAGCATCAGCATCATTTTGAGCACCTGTTCCAACTGAAACATTCTCACAAGAAGGTTTAGAATAGTTTGGAAACATTCTAAATCGAAAATATGATCAGGGCCATTCCCCCTAACACAAGGAGTGTGCTCATTAACAACTATATTGGATGACTCCTCAAATTGTTGATTCTTGATGTTGTATACTCTTTAAGCTTTGGAGCTAGAAGAGTATCCAACAAAGATAGCATCATCTAACTTTTCTGCAAATTTTGCCAAATTGTCCTTTGTGTTAAGTATGGTACACCTATTGCCAAAGGACCTTACAAAGCCAATGAACAGTGGCCTCTTGTTCCATAACTCATAAGAGGTTTTTCCATGTGGCTTAACTACAAGAACTCTGTTCTACACATAGCATACAGTGCTAACTGCCTTTGCCTAGAATGTTAGAGGTAGTTTATGTGAATAAGAACTATAGCCTAAAGCATAAAAACTTTTAGATTCATAATGATTAAAAGATAAGATTTTATAAATTCATACTTGGTTTGCTTATATCTTGAGACAACATCTTAGGTAAAGATTTCCTGTAGTAGAAAGTTAGAAACTATCAAAGTAAAAGATAGAAATAATAAACTCAATGAAGCCATAAAACCCATTGAACATTAAGCTAATGGCCACCTAGCTACCTTAACGGAAGCTATAAAGCGCAAATCCTAGCCCAATAAAGGCGGAACCACCGTCTAAACCATGCAACGCCATCTTCACACCTGCTACTTCTTGAGTGTTATTGTGCGAAACCCTAGCTGATGGCCTCCATCTCCATCTTCCTCTCTCTCATCTCAAAAACAATTGTAGGCATATAATGATGAGGGATATCTGCATTGATAAAGTGAAAGGAAACAAAGCATCATCTGATGTTCTCTTTCGCTAGTGGTGGAGTGTCTTGTTAATTATTTGTAGAATGTTCATATTAAAAGTTGGTTTCAAACTTTACAAAATTATAGGAATGATCTTAACCACTTATGATATTCTAACACTAGCAGTTATTTCAATTGATGATCATTAAATTTTCTCGATTAAGTGGTTGTAAATTCTCTTAAACACCCTTGAACAAAAACAAAATAATAAATAATAAAATTAAAATTAGGGCCCATGTTTTTAAATGTTTTAAAACTTATTATTTTAACCACCGCCCTCCCACATCCACTCCCATCACCAACACCATTACACTCCACCATTGCATTATCATCTTCATCATGCCATCTACATCATCACCATCATCATGGCATCTACATCACTGTCATCATCGCACCAACATACCGCTACCTATAGTAGAGATAGGCAATGGTTTTTTTTGCCATACTGGTTCAGGCTGGGAATAAACCAGTTTTTAGTGGAGGTGATACAAACTGTTTTTTTCCAGAATGCTTCAGTTTAGGAACCGTTTTAATAAGAAACACTCCGACCTTTTCATACCAAATTAGATTGGTTCCTAAACCGGATTGGTCTTTTCATTTTTAAATTAAAAAATTCATTAAAATTTATATTGATATACATAAAATTAAAAACATACAAACACTATAAACAACTAAAAATTCTATTTTTTTATGTTCAAACCGGTTTTGATATTTTTATTCCTTTCCCCTGAATCGAGTTATTTTGAAGGTAATTATCATGAGACACTTCATCATCAGTCATTACGGGTGTCAATCCACCATCTACCTTGTCCTTGTATAAATCGACTTCATATTCCAATTCTTCTTCAAGTGAACATTTGTCTTATATTTTTTGTGACATCTAAATAATCATTCAAGCAAATAAACGTTTCAATTGCTTGAGGAGTGAGTCGACTTTTTCGTATTAATATAATCTTACCATTGACAAAAAAACATTCTGAAACTTTCATGGAAGTTTGAACAGTTAGTAAATCTTGGGCCATGGAGGATAAGATGTGATATTGATCTTCTTTATCTTTCCACCAATCTAACAAGTTAAAATAATTAAAGTCTTCTAAAGTCATGGTTGATAAAAAAGTTTATCCCATCATAACTCTTGAGTTTGCTACTCAGAGTGTTACAATGTTTATGAGATTCATCTGTTAAAGTATTATACGGAGTAAACATTGGATCATTTGAATTTTTGATACGTGCCGCATGTCTTATTGATTCAGAATGTTTGATATTTCATCATTTTTTTCTAAATAAACATCAAACACATTTGATAAATGTTTATTAAAATTAGCTTAAAAAGTTTGACCATTAAATAAGTCTTCTTTATCTAAACTCAAATAAAAATAATTTTATGAAGTAAAGTTTTAAACTCTGACATATTTATGCAAGGTCCTAAAGATAATGACACAAGTAGTAATCAAAGGCAAATTTTTAAGATGCATTTGAAGTTCTTATTTCATTAATGGTATCATATATAAATAAGGTCTATCTCTAAATGACATCTCATGTAATTTTAAAGTCAACAAGTCTATTTGGTAAAGTATCAATGGACATGTTGGATAATAACCCTAATATACAAGTAATTACGATGTTAAAAACATAAAGCATTTAGCTTATATATTTAATAGTAGCCCAATCATATGGATGGTAAGACAAAGCCTTCTCACAGTCACACTAAATTATATTATGAAAGGGTATTAAATATTTTTTTGCTTAATAGCCTTTTCAAATATGTTACAGGTTGAATTCCATCTTGTAACGACGTTCCAATTCAGATCTAAACATGCAAAACTTACGATATTTACCATATATTTATTGCTAAAATATCACGTAATATATTTAAAAAAACATCTTTTGTTCCAAGTTTATGATTTGTGCAATACATCAACTATGAAAGAAAACATTATCACAAATTGGTTTGTATTTAAATTTTAAGTGTTCTATCGTAAGCATATTTACAGAGAATTATTAAAAGATATTAACAAAACTTTGTTTTCAAATTTATACATTTTAATAATTTTATCAATAAATAAAATATAATTTCATAGATGTATGGATAATCAAACAATTCAAATGTAGTTGTACGTTTCATCAGTTTTCATGAACGGTTCCTAACAGGTGATGACACTAAGGTAAAAGTCCGATGAACTATGTGGAGTCGACTAAACATTACTAGTTGAGTTAACACCAACTTATAAGTTTTTAAAATAAGTAAGAATTTCATTTTTAGCTTTTTTCACATTATTAAACATTCCCTTCTAAGTGTATCTCGACTTGCATGTATGTTACACATTTGTAGAATTTGTTGATTAGAATAGTCGAATGTTTGTTATTAAATTGCCTGAATGTTAGTCTTTCTTGGATCATAAAATGTGTTATTTGCTCTCGGAACGCATCAACTTCATAAGCTCATAATTGCTTACATTTCTCATTAAAGTTTGACCTCGAGTCGGTTCCCTTTTCAACGTTTTACAATCTTTCATTTGGATGTGTTTCTTCAAAATAGAATTCGCGTTCTTTGAAAAACTTGAAAAACAACTTGCAACGAGCATTGTTCGGACCCATAAACATCTCTCACAAATCATAGTTGTACCAAATATGTTACTTTCTTTACGTAAGGATAACCCAAACAACCACAATTTGAGAAATGCATCATAACTAACTAAAGATTGAGCACTAGATAAAGCCATTTTGTGAGTTAATTAAAATATCCACCACATATTTATAGTGGCTAATGGAGGTCAAATGGAGTGAAATAAAGACAAAAAAAGGCTAAAAGAGCCTCAAACGGTCAAAAAATGGTAATATAGCCGTTACTAAAGGTTAGTTTTTTGAAAATCAGTTTTAACTAGTTTGGAAATTGGTTCCATATAAACCGGTTAATTAGTTTGAAAATTGTTTCAATTTAGAACCGGTCTATAAACTGGTTTGACAATGGGGGATGTTGAATTGGTTAGAGAACCACAGTTTCGGGCAGGTTTGAAACTAGTTAATGTTGATACACTTATGTACCTAGATCCTGATCTCAATGTAATATGTCTTGAATGTCTTGCACTTATGTAATATTGGGTACTTAATGAAATGATAATGTTTGGTTGTGATTTATAATGTTTAATATTTCATTAATGAGTTGAGTAATACTTATTGACTAGATTATATAGGTTTGTGATTGTTTGAATTGATATACATAATGTTATAATAAGAATACATTCAAACTTTGGTTAAGTGAAGTTCACATGCGTCCGACTAGACCATGCGCCCAAACTGTGGTCATGCGTCCCGAATGGCCATGCGACTAAGTTTCCATGCGCCTAAATAGTCCATACGCCTGAACAACTTCATGCGACTGACTCAGTCGCACGACTGAACATTCAATCGTATGAATGGATCAACCACGTGGCTTAATCGCACGAATGAACCATGCTCATGGTTCAGTCGTACGAATGAGCAACCCTAACCTATAAATACCACTTAATTCGTGGAAAAACGTAATAATTGAGAAGCATTCGATCCACTTCGACTCCGGACGTACCCTAGCCATCCAGAAGCCTCTAAGTTCGTACTCCAAGTTCATAGAACGCTGTAGATCGATTCCTAATCGATTCTTGACGTTAGATTCAATTCATTATTGTGTCTACGTGCGTTCTCACTGATTGGATCGCCAATCAAATAGGATTCCACACTATTTGGTTTGGTTTAACATGTTAATCATTGGTGTTTCGTTAAAATACCAGATCCTAACAAGTGGTATCAGAGCTTTGGCTCTTGATTACGTGTTGATTCAATAGTTTTGATACAAAAGTTGTGTTTCTTCATCAAAAATGCAATCCTTTTGTGTCTAACGGAGTCTTAGACGTTTCCTGACCTAAAAGTTAAGTTTTTCCGGCATACGGCGATTAGGGTTTGGTAAAATTCGAGTTTTTACGGCCAAAACACGTTTAACCTATGAATTATCAAACTTCAGCAAGTTCAGTCACACGATTGGCTCAATCGCACGACAGAGTTCACTCGCATTCTCCAACCACACGATTGGACTCATTCGTACGATTGAGAACCTCATTCAGACTATTCAACCGCATTAGTTCATTCGGCTGACTGACTCATCCGCATTTGTTCAGTCGCACGAGTGAACCATCCACATTTGTTCAGTCGCACGATTGAACCATCCGCATTTGTTCAATCGCCCGAATAAGTCCAATCGCATACCTTTATTCGCATACATTAGTAGTTTATTAAATAGTAAAGTTAAGTGAGATGGAGGACTAGTTTTCAGCATACACAGCAAGTAGAGATACTCGTATCCAGAATCTACTATTGTTGGAGAATGAAGTGGGAATTCACAATAAACCCCTGAAGCTTATAACGTTAGACGACTACCCACAATGGAAGCAACGTTTTGAAATCTACTTAAATGGAGTAGATACAAATCTGTGGGAGGCAATAGAGTCGGGGTACAGCATGCTCGTAGGAGCAGATGGAGTTAAACTTACTCTAAGTGGAATGTCGGATGCTTAGAAGGTAAATACAACGCTGAGAAGAAAGTATACGCTTTACTCACTTAGTCTATTCCGAAGGATATCTTCCATCAGTATTCGGAGTATACTCAAGCAAAAAACTATGGGATGCGTTGGAGAAGAGGTATGACAGAAATGCCTCACTCAAGGCCATTAAGGCCAAAGCTTTAAAGAAGGAGTTCGACAACTTCTCTTCAATGGGAAAGGAAGGTCTGGATGATGTGATCAACAGATTTTACCAATTGAAGAGTGAGATGCACACTCATGGTGTAACTACGTCGATGGAGGATAAGGTATCCATTTTGCAGATGGTCTACCGGAGAAATGGGCTTCCTTCGTTTCAAATCTCAGACAGAATGGGATGCTCTCGAAGTTAGACATAAATGACTTCATTCTTACATTGAGGGAAGAGGAGCTAAGGATGAAGTACATAGCCTAAAAGCCCAACTATGATCAGAATCTTGCACTCTACAATGCAACTCCTTTGGTCAAGACATCTGGAGCACCACTACAAACTGCCTTCGTCTCAAGCCCAGCAATTCCAGCACAACCGTCAACTTCAGGGTCCGAAACTTCAGGGTCGTCTAGCACCCAGTATATGATACCTCAAGCCAATGCAGCAAAACTGAAAACTGACAACTTCGGGAATGTGACTGTTGAGGTGGCCAAAGAACACATGGACCTCTTAGCTGCTGTAGTCCACTCCTATGATGGACTAGTTGCTGGAGAGATAGGAAATTGTCACCTGGCAGATGAAGATTATGAACAGGTGGATGAAATGGAGTTGGAACGTATGGACATAATGTGGGTTTTGGCAAGTGCTGTCCGATGAGCTAAAAAGTTTGTCAAAAAGACTGGACATAACTTGGTTGCGATCAAAGACACAACCTTTGGCTTCGACAAGTCAAAGGTTACTTGTTTCAACTGTGGTGAGAAGGGACACTTCAAGCGGGAGTGTGTAAAGCCAAAGAAGACTGGGAACGGTAATCCCTTCTCGTCATTCAATCGTCCGGATAAAGCCACATCTAGCAGTTCTACTTCATCAAGTAAGGACCCCAAAGCCTTGACTGCTAATGAGGATGAAGGACAGGACTGGAGCTTTCGGTTCTTGTCACCGGGAGAGTCCAACATAGCTCATGTGGAGGGCATTGATGATGATTCTGCTAGTGAGGGAGACATAGCAGTAGAGCTTATGATGTCAAATTCTGAAGACACTACACCTGTGGTCAACTACCTGCCTGAAGAAGAAAAATCTGCATCAACGTCAGAATCACCAGCACCAGAATCAACAGATTCTGTACTCATGGTTGATTCATCTTCAACATCTCAGGTAAGTACTACTGACTAGTTGTTTAATCATCATGCTTGTTTAGATTGTAATAAATTTAGAGAAAGTATAGATTTAAAATTTACTAGGTTATTAGATCATAATCATAGCTTAGTAAAGGACCTGGAACTGTGTATTGAGGCAAATAGAGTGTTAAAACAAAGCGAGCATAATTATAAGGAAAAGATAGATCTATTGAATAAACAGGTTAGGGAAACAGAGGTAGTCGCCTTTAACCAAGCAAATGACATTAGATACTATCTGAACTCCCTAGAGGACACTAAGAAGCAAAAAGCTGCTTTAGAAGTAGAAGTCAACTCGTTAAAACATAAACTGCACAGTTGGACAAGCTCATCACACATTGTCCAACACTTAGTGAGAGAGAGAAATAATAGAGAGGGGCTGGGATACAAAGTGGTTCCACCACCACCTGAGACCTTTATGAACACCAAAAGTAAACCGATTAACAATAACCCCATCAAGGATCACATGGTGTCCACTCCTCTTGTTAGTGATCCAGATTCCGTAAGTAAATCAAATGAATCTGACTCTAAACAAAAGGAGACCACTTCAAAGGCAAAAGGAAAGATGCCTTGTGTTAACCTGGAAACTAAATTTGAAAAGGTTAATTTAAAGTCTGGGTCAAACAAAGTCAAACTAGAACCCAAAAAGACTATAAAACCTAATCAATCACGAGCGTCATGTCAAAGTCCAGGTAAACAAGAGATAAAAGATGTAAAGCCAGGTAAAGCAATTAAGTATGTAAAATCAAGTCATACATCTAATAAAGAAGTGCCTCAATCCAAACATAATAAGGTCAACTACGTGACTTTTACATCTCCACCAAAACATATAAACCGTAAAGTTGAAAGTAGATCCTGCTTTAATTGTGGAGAGTATGGTCCATAACGTCTCAGTGTCCTTATTATCAGACACCGAGGAGGAAAGTAGAACTTCCAGTATCTACACCTAGATCTTTTAAGAGGAACTCAGTGACGCCTCCAAAAAGGGTTAGTGAACCAAAAGTTCAATCCATCAGCTAGTCGTCTGTCTATCACAAACAGGCCTTACACAAAGCTGGTCTATGGAAAGAAAAATCCGCCTCAGCGTCTGAAAATGAGAACAAACTGAAATATGAGCTTCCCTCAACCTCAAATGGTCAATAGGTTGAGTTTATGATGTGTGATGCCTCAGGGAAACCCAAGCTAGTGAAGGCTTGGGTTCCTAGCATGAACAAATGTTTTCATATACAGGGTGTTCGCTATAGTGCTGAGACTAACACGTGGATTGTAGATAGCAGAGAATCCAGGCACATGACAGGGAACAGAGCTCTCTTATCAAACATCAGACAAATCAAAGGAGGGCATGTTTCATTTGCTGGAAATAAAGGCGGGTACATCACAGCCCAAGGGGAAGTGGGAAATGAGAAAGTTAAGTTTGATAAGGTAAACTACATCCAACAGCTACAAAATAACTTGCTTTCAGTTTCTCAAATTTGTGATAAAGGATTCAAGGTAGTCTTTGACAACAAGAAGTGCTACGTTCTAAAGAAGGACTACGTGATTCTGGAGGACCAAATCCAAATGTCAGCTTCAAGATATAATGATCTTTATGTTTTGAATCTCTTAAAGGCCTCTACAACGAATCATGAAGTTCAGTGCTTCTTGTCCAAAGCTATTGAGAAGGGCTCAATCTCCTGGCATAGGAGAATGGGACACATAAATCCGAGGAAGATGAATCACTTTGTCCAGAATGATCTAGTGAGGGGAGTAAATATCAAAAACTTCCAACTCCCAGATTTCTGTGTTGCGTGCAAAAAGGGCAAACATACGAAGAAGTCTCATAAGGAAAATAAAGTTCATTCTATAGAACTTCCTTTTGAGCTCCTTCACATGGATCTGTTTGGTCCACTCAGTAGAAGAAGCATCGCAGGCGACTTGTATTGCTATGTAGTTAAAGATGACTACTCAAGATCCTCTTGGTAATATTTCTGAAATCCAAATCAGAAACATTTGAATCCTTCGAGGAATTGGTAACTACACTGGAATCCCTCTACAAGCTGAAGGTACGACAAGTGCGCTCAGACAACGAAACCGAGTTCAAGAATCAGTGGATGGAGGCATACTGCAAGGAAAAGGTAATTTTTCATCAATTTACCTCTGCCTACACTCCTCAGATGAATGGTGTTGCTGAACGGAAGAATTGCAGCTTGATAGAAACCGCACAGATTATGCTAGCAGACTCGAAACTGCCCATTCAGTTCTGTATCTCTCATGGATCTCACTGCCTCACGACCTGATATCATGTATGCTACATGTTTATGCTCATGATATCAGGCAAAGCCTAAGGTGAACCATCTAATTGGGGTCAAAGGTATTTTTCATTATCTGAGGGCACAACCATACTTGGGTTGTGGTACCTCATGATGATGACTTTGAGCTTATAGCGTATAGCGACTCGGATTACGGTAGCTGCAAGATGAACTACAAGTCTACATCAGCAGGGTGTTAGTTCTTTGGAAGAAGATTAGTAACCTGGTAGTGTAAGAAGCAGACCTCGGTTGCATTGTCAACTTGTGAAGCTGAATACGTTGCTGCTGCAAGCTGCTGTTCTCAAATCATATGGATTCAACAGCAAATGCGGGATTACGGTTTGAACTTCTCTTCTACTCCTATCTTTGTTGATAACTCTGCTACAATTGCAGTCACTAAGAACCCGGTCCAACATCCTAAGACCAAACACATCAGTATTAAATATCACTTTATACGTGATTGCTTTGAAAAGAACTTAATCGATGTGGTAAAAATAAATACGGATTTTCAACGCACTGATCTCTATACAAAGGCATTTGACAAACCACGGTTTTTATATTTGTTAGAGGTCAACGACGTTAAAAAGAAAAGTGAGGTCATTCCTGACGATGACCATGTATAGTCCGATGCGTCGTGTCTAGTTTCTTTTATTTTAAAAATTTTTAATTTTAGTTCATTTTATTCTCTTGTCTTTGTTTAAGTTTAATTAGTTTAATTCCAATTGGTATATTTCCTTGCCTATTAAAATCCTAAAACGCTACTCTGTGGTGGTTTTATAATTTTAAGGGGAGAATAGGTTTAGGCAATATACAAAAAAAAGAAGACGAGGGAAACGGAGAGGCAAGCTGATAATAATAAGACCGTATGTGTGATACTGATTCAATCTTTAGAATATGATAGTACACGGGTACAAACCATTTGGGACTTTAAAAAAAATCAAAATTGAAAAAGATGCAAAGCTCATGTATAAGTCTGTGTAGTCTGAGCAATATAAAAAGAAATATGATAGATAAGCTAGCTACTACTAAGATAACGCAAAGAAAGTAGACCTAGAGGTTGCTAGACCACAGATGATATGTCGGTAGATTCAACAATTAGATGACTAGACCTTTTTGATGATCACAAGATTAAACTAAAAATGTTTGACTAGTTGTGGGTAACACCTTATCCTGGTTAACACAATCAACAAGATTCCAATAAGGGGTGCCGAGCAAAATAAACACCACAAATGTGTGCGTAAGACCAAAGCATGAGCAAAAGCACATAAAAAATGCAAATACAATCAAACTGATAACCTATGTTGTTGGTGAGATCTGTGCAAAGAGAATGAAAATGCTCAAACAAGAAGATGGGTTATGTGCCTCTCTGTTGTGCGGTGGCACTGACCTGAGGATAAGCATAATCTATATATTCTAGAACTCATTGTTGTTTGCCGCCTCTTTGCTGTGTGGTGGCACTGACCTGAGGATTGGCTTCTCTTTGAAAGTTCTAAGAATAGTCTCTTTTTGAACACTACCCTGAGACCGCTCAAAAATCTCCTGAGGAATGTTGATTACCATATAAGTGTGGGATCCACAAATGCTGGTTGAAATAAACAAACCTTAAACAGTCACCAAACTGTGTTGAAAGTCTGCGTATGAATTTAAGAGGACAAATATACTGACAATCATTGTGGCTACAATTCTTCAAAGTTCAAATCAGTGTGGGGACCTAAGAAGTACTAGCATGATTTCCTAGATTTGCTAATTGACTCCAGATGAAAAACAAGAATAGAGCATTAAAGTTTTTAAATAACTTATCTTGAATGATTTGAATATCCTGTATGATTCTAACTTGAATTAGTCCATGTATGGTTTAAATGATTGAGGCTGCTCTCTCAGAAAAATTATTCCTTAGAATTACATCTTAGGAGTTAACCCTCACAAAAACACGAAAAACATGTCTTAGTTTTTAAGTTTTCAGTATTATTTCTTTTATTTCTGTACAAAGTCTATTAATTTTAGTTTTGTGTGGTATCGGACTATGTCATGGAAGTTGATAAGGGACCTTATCATCCAAAGGTCACGTTTGAGGTGACCAACATGCTTTCAAATAATATTAGGTCACGTCTGAGGTGACAAAATGTTTTAAAAAGATCACGTCTAAGGTGATCAAAGGTTTTTCAAGATAAAATGATCATGTCTGAGATGATCAAGTGCACATAACATTTATTCAAAAGTTAAAAGGGTGTAATATGTAAAAAAGGTCATAAAGTCAAATTCATGAGTCTGACCCATTCGCACGAATGGACCATACTCATGCATTAAACAGCCGAATGGACATGAGTATTAACCATTCACCCGAATGGCTTATCAGAATGACCCATTCGGCAGAATGGGAGTGTGCGAATGAGTCAGTCGACCGACTGAGCTCCAGTCGGCCGACTGAAAGTGCACGACTGAGCCAATCGCCCGACTGAGTTCCATTCCCCCGAATGATCCGAGCGAATGAGTCTAGTCGGCCGATTGAGCTCAAATTCAGTATAAATAGGGCCATAGTCGATCGCATTCAGCTCATCACTTCCAATCGCCTTTATATCGCACATCCTACCGTTACGCTACCCAAATTTCTTTAGACCTCAATTATACATTCCTATTGATCTTCTGACGTGTGTGTGCATTTTTACAGGTATAATGTGATAAAATCTCATAGAAATCAGAAGATATGGTGCCCTAATTAGTGATTCGCAATTGAAACAAGAACCGAACAACTCAATGGATTAATGACCTACCGAAACCATGTAAAATGTTAAAAATAATGTTATTAGGTTATTAGTTAAGTGATTGTGAGTCTAAAGAACCTATACACACGTATAATTTCATGAATTGATCAAGATTCGAACCTCAGTCGACCGAACAGTGGGTCATGTGACTGGTCGTCTGGAGGAACTCCAATCGCACGATTGAGATGGCCGAATAGCTCAATCGGACGAATGTTTCATATGAATGAGCTCAATCGGAAGACTGAACCAATCGCAAGATCAGTCAACCGATTGAACTCAGTCGCCTGTTCATTCACCCGAATGAGTCCAGTCGCATGATAGGACAACTGACTGAACACAGTCGCATGATTCATTCGCATGAATGAATCAGAATGAATTCTATCAAGTTACTTAGAACTGATTTTTGTTATGTGAGTATCTAATGTTTATGTGTCTTGTGTTACAAATCGATGGCTGATAGATGGTCTATCAATCCCAAGCACAACATATGTGCTCATTTAGACCACACAACTCGGAATGGTGCCGAGTTTGCAGAGATGATCGCTTTTCTCATGCGATCAAGGATACACAAGGCTATCTCTACTCCATACAATCCCTATAGCAATATACACCAGGCCTTCTGGGAGAATGCATCAGTGGACAGATCACGAGAGCCATACTGCATTTGGAGCTCCATCTTTGGTATGGACATAGAGATTACAGCTGAAGACATTCAGCGTGTACTTGGGTTGGGAGATGATGCTGGATACCCCACCAAGCTACATCCGCTAACAGTGAGAGGCTGTTTTCTGAGGATTAAGTATGCTGGGGACATCAACTCAGGTGTGCTCAAAAAGAGCAACCTGTGCCCCCAGTATAAGTACTTGGCACATGTTATTCTGAAGTGAATAGCTTCCAGAAGGGGTGGGTTCGATGACCTATCAGACCAAATACAAAATGCCTACGTGGCACTAGTGCTGAACTACCCCTTCAGCTTTTCTATCATGATCTTCTCTTACCTCGTGGAAAATCTGGAGGCAAAGGGAAAAGAGGGTTTCTGTATGTACCCTAGGTTCTTGTAGCTGATTTTTGATGAGAAGCTGCCATCACATCCAAAGGAGCGCCACGACGCAGTGGCTTTGGAGATCATGGATGATACGACTCCGGTCGTATGAGAGTTTACCGGGGTAAGCAGGTAAAGCCCCAGGTAAAGAGACTTATTGGCCATCTGGCCAAGGAGAACTACGTGGCGCCAGGCAGGCATAAGTGGCGTCACGTAGACAACAACTCAGATGATGAGCAGCTACAGCTCCCAGAGCAAGACTCTGATGATCATGATAGCGGGGATGCTGAAGATGAAGGGCCAACTCAAACAAGGGGCCCCACTACTAATAGTGCATCTCCAGCATCTGCCCCCATTAGAGATGTAGCAGAGACCGCCGGATTCCACCGGGAATTCATTCCTGGTGAGAAGGAGGAGGAGTGAGATGAGGAGCCACTGACCCCGTACTGTGGGCAGCAAAGTCGTTGCCACAGAACGGGGGCTTAGGGTGGTTGGTGAACGCCTCGGCGGGCCGGGAGAGGATGGTATAGATCCCACATATGCTCCCGATCAGCCGAGTTGTGCCCTAGGGGGAGCATCCTCCTTGACAGGATCGAGGAAGAAGAGGATGGCTCAGCCCCATGGCATGAAAAAGAAGAAAAGACAACTCACCTTCATTACTACTTCCACCACCACTACTTCTGCCACCACTACCACCACCACAGCTACCACCACTACCATACCACCCACTTTCACCACTACACCTCCACCCTCCACTACTACAGCCACACCTCCACCAGTTATTCCAACCCCAATCCACATCACATCCACCACAACTTCAGCTTACCTATCACCACCCACACACATACCACCTCCCATATTCACCACCTCCACGACCACCACCTCTAGCCACCAGACAGGACCATCATATCACCCATCCCTTCCCTCAGGATCATCTCTACCTCCCATGGGGTAGAGGAACAGCTTTCAGCACTAAATCGTATGGTGCTGAAGCTGTTAGCAGCTGATGATGAGAAGACTGCTCAACTCTAACAGTTAGTGGAGCTTACGACTGCACAATCACAGTAGATCTCTCAACAGGCACAACAGATTGAGAAGCAGGCTAAGCAGATGGCTGCTCAGAGTCAAGAGATTTCCCAACTCAAGGAGCAAAATGTGTTATCTACTAAGAAGATTGACGAGTTGGAGGATGCTAAGAGGACCATCCTGCTCAAACTTAAGGGCGCAAAGGATGAGCCTCTGAAGATCAGAGAGGGAGACGGTGATGATAGTGATGATGATGAGAGTTATGATGATGATGATGATGGTGATGATGAAGGTGATGATGAGGATGGAGGAGACATTGAAGGAGGAGGAGAGTCATCTCCTTCAGGTGCATAGGAAGCTAGTGAGAGGCGGACCAAAAGACTCAAGATCCAGGTGCCTCGACATCAGCCCCTACAGTAGAAGAACACAGGATCCAAGACAAGAGTAATATTTAGATGTTTTATTGTGGTTGGTGAACGACCCGGCGGGCCGGGAGAGGATGGTATAAATCCCACATATGCTCCCGATCAGCCGAGTTGTGCCCTAGGGGGAGCATCCTCCTTGACAGGATCGAGGAAGAAGAGGATGGCTCAGCCCCATGGCATGAAAAAGAAGAAAAGACGACTCACCTTCATTACTACTTCCACCACTACTACTTCTGCCACCACTACCACCACCACAACTACCACCACTACCATACCACCCACTTTCACCACTACACCTCCACCCTCCACTACTACAGCCACACCTCCACCAGTTATTCCAACCCCAATCGACATCACATCCACCACCACTTCAGCTTACCTATCACCACCCACACACATACCACCTCCCATATTCACCACCGCCACCACCACCACCTCTAGCCACCAGACAGGACCATCATATCACCCATCCCTTCCCTCAGGATCATCTCTACCTCCCAGTGGGGTAGAGGAACAGCTTTCAGCACTAAATCATATGGTGCTGAAGCTGTTAGCAGCCGATGATGAGAAGACTGCTCAACTCTAACAGTTAGTGGAGCTTACGGCTGCACAATCACAGTAGATCTCTCAACAGGCACAACAGATTGAGAAGCAGGCTCAGCAAATGGCTGCTCAGAGTCAAGAGATTTCCCAACTCAAGGAGCAAAATGTGTTATCTACTAAGAAGATTGAGGAGTTGGAGGATGCTAAGAGGACCATCCTGCTCAAACTTAAGGGCACAAAGGATGAGCCTCTGAAGATCAGAGAGGGAGACGGTGATGATAGTGATGATGATGAGAGTTATGATGATGATGATGATGATGGTGATGATGAAGGTGATGATGAGGATGGAGGAGACATTGAAGGAGGAGGAGAGTCATCTCCTTCGGGTGCATAGGAAGCTAGTGAGAGGTGGACCAAAAGACTCAAGATCCAGGTGCCTCGACATCAGCCCCTACAGTAGAAGAACACAGGATCCAAGACAAGAGTAATATTTAGATGTTTTATTGTTATTTAAACTCATTTGTATTTGGATCATGTATAAAATTTTATGTAATGAATGTTTATATGTAATGTAAATGGTTATGTCTTGATTATTAATTATTGATTGCTGTGTTGAATGTTTAAATCAAGCAGATCTTGATTTTCAACGAGATGAATATGATATTGCTCCACTCCAACAGATCAAGACTCAACTGACGTTGATTCTTGATCTGCAAGGTATTGTAAGGAAATCTGTGATGTATACTCCTGAAGAAGGAGAAATCATTCACAATCTCACTGATGAGCAACTAGCCGAAATGTTCAAGCTGAATGCTGAAGAGATTGTGAAAGATCTACTGTGAATATAGAGAGTGAGGATGAGCTTCAGGATGTCGATGAGATTGAGATAGAAGATGTCACTGCTCAACACTATCCCCAGTACACCGACAAGGAAGGAACTGCCATTCCCGATCTAGGAGACACCCTTGTCAGTGACACTTTTGAGACTCTGGACAGGATGGAACAAGAGTCCGGAAAGGATAAAGATAAGGCCCAAGCCACAGATGCTGAAGTAAACATCAAAAGGGCAGAATGGGTAACATGTTTTGAGGAGATAAGAGCCCAACACAGCGCTTCAATGTCAACTGCTTACACCAAACTGTATAAGGTAAAGAAACATCAAAAGGTTGCAGGCAGGATCATAGCATGGGCACATTTTTAAGACCTCAATGTTTACGATGTTAAACATGAGAAGGCAATTGAGTATTTCAGGTTTTCACATGACCCGAAGACTCTTCCAGGTTTTGAGCTTAACCAGTTAGCAAAGTTAAAATTGCTATATGCTGACCCTCGTAAGATGTCAGGCTGGTTTGAAGCAGCTCTAAAGAGGGAGTACCACACCAGATGGGTCAACTTCAAACCTCAACAACCAACGAGGTACATCATAAGATCTAAGTTGACGCCATAACTGGCAAACCAAAAGTCGTGTTGAAGTGGAGTCCACCACGTACAATGTCAAAGATCCCACTACGTGAGATGCCTAAGGACTTCACTCCACATTTCAAATGGTAGTACTACGATTGGCGAATGGAAGAGGCCGTGATAGTCTTGAACAAAAATGGTAAAATGGAAACCATAAGGGTGTTTGACCCAATGTGGCTTACCAACTTGTCAGCTAATTATGTGTATACATTATACAAATAGTCACTGTTCTATGACTCACGAGATATAGTACAAGCTTTATGTAAGGCCCCGTTCCCAGGATGCTCACAGCTGGTAAATCATCACACATAAAACATATACTTTATATTTAATCATTCATAAAACATCACAGCGGAAACATAGAACAAATAACATTTCATTTCATCATAAAAACTTTTGCAAAATAATGCATCATTTGTCAGTTACAAAATTACATTGTTGTATTACATCACAAAAGCTTTATATATAGATGGATGCCATCCAAAGAGCTGAGCAGCCGTCTCGTGCCATCCTCAGCAATGCTCACCTGCCAACTGGAAAATGCATAAAAGTCAGCAATGCTCACCTGCCAACATTGTGCACGTAGCTGACTCCAGTACCTAGGGTAAGTACATTCACCATTTATCTTTTCTCTTTCATTCTGGATCAATGCCATATGCTATACCCCAATCATTGTGCACAAAGCGGGTAACTGGGCCTGAGGTCTTTCAGAGACCTCGAATATTGTACACGAAGCTGGGTCCAGTACCTAGGGCAAGTGATAAGGATCCCATACGTATGGTCAATCACAAAGATTAGACCCTAGTGTGCATCCTTCTAGGGTAGCTAACCCACACACAGTTGAGCTAACACCCTTTATTGGGTGTGAACCTCCATACATTGCTTGCAAGGCTTTCTTACATTCATTCATTCATTCATTAATGCATGCATTCATTCATCATGTTCCTTTTTCATTATCTTTCACTTTACGTTACATAATACTTCGTTCATTCATTATCATAACATGTAATGTCATGGGAAAGATAAACATACATCGTCATAAGGAACATAAACATATCATTCATACATCATCATGCAGGGCATCATACATACATAACATACATCATGCATAACCATACAACATCATCATCATCATGCATAAGCATCAATCACAATACATTACATGCCCAACATACCATTTATGACCTCAAAAGTCAACTTTTATAACCCCCGGGAACCTCCTAGGTCAAAGCCTACATTACTCCTTTTTCTTCCAAAAAGTCAGAATTTTTATAAGTGTTCATCCGCATTTCCTATAGTCATCCGCATTTCCTACAGTTCATCCGCATTTGCTATAGTTCATCCGCATTGACTCACATTGCTCATCCGCATTTCTATACTTAGTCAATGCTCATCCGCATTGACTCACTTCATCCGCATTGACTTACATTGCTCATCCGCATTTCTATACGTAGTCAATGCTCATTCGTATTGACTCACTTCATCCGCATTGACTTACATTGCTCATCCGCATTTCTATACTTAGTCAATGCTCATCCGCATTGACTCGCGTCATCTGCATTGACTTACTTTGATCAACTGCATTTCCCAGACTTAGGCAAATGCTCATCCGTATTTCCTGCACTTAGTCAATGTTCATCCGCATTGACTTCATCCGTATTGACTTCACCCGCATTGACTTACCCATTGGTTAATGTTCATCCGCATTAACCCTTTTCATCCGCATTTACTTCCAAACACTTAGGCAGATTTAAAAACTTATCAAGTGGGTCTAAAACATCAGATTCGATTCCCATGCACCATCCATCAAGTTCTAAGCTTAAATCTTACCCTCTAAGACTTAGAACACAATCATACATCATCAAGCATGAATATAGTCTCACATCACATCATAACATCATCATACACTCATTCAAGCATACGGGTCCGAAACCCAGTTAAATAAAAACATACATTCATGCATTTCCAGCTCCAAAATCAGTTAAAAACCAGTAAAAGAGGGGTCCTAGAACTCACCTTTGCAGCTCTTGAGTATGGCTTCTTCCAAACTCGTTTGCAAATTGAATTCAACCTCCTAGAAACCCACTAAAAACATACCCGAACACATACAAACAAACATAAGCATAAACCCGAGGAGATGATAGTTAAGAACACCATAAAAGCATGAATTCTTACATTGAATTCGAATTCTTTCTTGTTCTTCCTTCAAAATCGAGAATTGCTGCTCTTTCTCTCTCTAAAATTTCGAACTCAAAAGTGAAAAGCGGCATGGCATGGGCGGCCATGCTACTTTTGTACTACAAAAAAGTAAATCTTGTACTTTTTACATGTTTAACCACTCATCTTGGGTTAAATAGCATTTCTTTCTTTTCCTTCACTTTATTCGTCTCTTTCTTTGACTTTAAAATAACCGGGTGTTACAAGTCCACCCCCCTTAAATAGGTTTCGTCCTCGAAACCTTTTATTCCTCAAAGAATTGTGGGTAATGCTGCCTCATCTCTTCTTCAGTCTCCCACATAGACTCGGATCCCTTCCTGTGCTTCCACTGTACACGCACAAGGGGAACCACTTTATTCCTCAGCCTCTTTTCCTTTTGATCAATGATTGCCACTGGTTGCTCCATCTAATTGTGCCGTTCGTCTACTTTGATATCCTCCAGTGGAACAATCATGTCTTCATCAACTAAGCACTTTATTAGATGAGATACATGGAATGTCGGGTGAATTCCACTTAACTCATCGGGTAACTCCAATCTATAGGCCACCTCTCCTACCCGAGCAATGATTCGGAAAGGGCCTATGTATCTCGGGCTCAACTTGCCTGCTTTCGGAAGCGAATAATACCCTTCCAAGGTGAGACCTTCAACATAACCCGGTCACCCACCTGGAACTCAATCGGTCTACGTCGTTTATCGGCATACGACTTCTGTCTATCTTTGGTTGCCTTCATGAAGGCTTTGATCTTCTCAAGCTTCTCAGTCATAGCCGCGATTACCTCGATGCTTCCAAACTCTTTCTGACCAATGTCACCCCAACAAACGGGTGTTCTGCATCTCCTACCGTATAGCATCTCGTATGGTGCCATGCCAATTCTAGCATGATAGCTATTGTTGTACGAGAATTCAGCTAACGGTAAGTGGTCATCCCAACATCCACCAAAATCAATCACACATGCCTGAAGCATGTCCTCCAACGTTTGAATGGTCCTTTCTGACTAACCATCAGTTTGGGGATGATAAGCTGTACTAATATGTAACCTCGCCCCTATAGCGTCGTGGAATTTCTTCCAAAATTTGGAGGAACACCGGGTGTCGCGATTAGACACAATGGACACTGGCATGCCATGACGAGTTATAATCTCCTTGATGAACAGGTCAGCCAACCTCTCAGATGAATATGTCTCATGGATCGGTAGAAAGTGAGCACTCTTTGTCAAACGGTCAACAATAACCCATATGGCATCGTACCCTTTCGGAGTACGTGGAAGCTTCGTAATGAAATCCATGGTGATGTGCTCCCACTTCCATTCTGGTATATCCAAAGGTTGGATCTTCCCGTACGGCTTTTGATGTTCAGCTTTCACTTGCAAACAAGTAAGGCACTTACTCACATACTCCACCACGTCTCGCTTCATACTCGGCTACCAATAATCTTTCTTCATGTCTTGATACATCTTTGTGGCACCGGGATGGATAGAGTATCGGGTCTTGTGAGCTTCGTCCATAATCTTTACCCGTAGACCTCCAAAACAAGGAATCCACACACGACCGAATCGGGTTCTAACACCGAGTGTGTTTTCTCCCAATTCCCCAACCAGACCTCTCATTCTTTCAGAGTTAAGATGATCTTCTTTCAGTGCCTCATCTTAAAACTCTTTGACTTTCTTCATCACATCAGAGGTCATGATCAGCTGATATGCTTTCACCTGAATCGGCTCAGTCCTTTCTTTCCAGCTAAGGGCATCCGCCACCACATTGGCCTTGCCCGGATGGTAATGGATCTCACAATCATAATCCTTTATAAGCTCCAACCACCTCCTCTGCCTCATGTTCAGATCCTTCTGCTCAAAGAAGTACTTCAAGCTCTTGTGGTTTGTGAAAATGGTGCACTTCGTACTGTAAAGATAGTACCTCCAAATCTTTAGTGCAAAGACCACGGCTGCTAGCTCCAAGTCATGAGTAGGGTAGTTGACCTCATGAATCTTCAACTGTTGGGACACATAGGCTATAACCTTCCCTCTCTGCATTAACATGCACCCCAAACCCGAGTAGGAAACATTCGAATAAACCACCAGATCTTCACTTCCATCGAGTAATGACAGTTAATGAGCTTGAGTCAATCTCGCCTTCAATTCTTCGAATGCCTTCTCTTGAGCTTAACTCTATACGAACTTCACATCTTTTCAGGTCAACTTGGTTAGTGGAGAAGTGATCTTGGAAAAGTCTTGAATGAATCTTCAATAGTAGCCCGCCAAACCCAAGAAGCTACGAATCTCGGATGGCATCTTTGGTGACTTCCATTGCATAACCGCCTCCACCTTTGCCGGGTCCACCATAGTCCCATCGGGATTCACCACATGACCCAAGAACTGAACTTCGCGCAACCAGAATGCACACTTGGAGAATTTTGCATACAACTTCTCCCTCCTCAACGTCTCCAGAACCTCCCAAATGTGACTGGCATGCTCATTCTCGCTCTTCGAATAAATCAGGATATCATCAATGAACACAATCACTGATTTATCCAACATCGGCCGACACACATGATTCATCAGATCCATAAAAGCAGCCGGCGCGTTGGTCAAACCAAAATACATGACAAGAAACTCGTAGTGACCATAGCGTGTACGGAAAGCTATTTTAGGGATATCTTGCTCTTTCACCTTCAACTGATGGTAACCAGATGGAAGATCTATCCTTAAAAACCAACTGGCACCCTGAAGCTGATCAAACAAATCGTCTATTCTTGGTAAGGGGTATCGGTTCTTCATTGTCAACTTGTTCAGCTCATGGTAGTCAATACACATCCTCATACTACCGTCTTTCTTCTTCACAAATAGGACCAGAGCACCCCAAGGAGAGATACTCGATCTGATAAACCCCTTGTCAAGCAGCTCTTGCAACTGCTCCATCAACTCTTTCATCTCTATCGGTGCCAATCGATACGGTGCCTTGGCAATAGGTTGGGCACCCGGTATCAGATCAATCTGGAACTCGATCTCACGGTTAGGTGGCACTCCTGATAAATCTTCTGGGAACACATCTGGAAAGTCACACACAACGGGTACATCGGATAGTTGTGGTGTTGGCGTATCCACATCCTTTACATTGGCCAAGTAGGCACTACATCCACGCCTCATACACTTTCCCGCCACCGCCATTGAAATTACCTTCGGAATCGTAGTCACCCGATCACCATCGACCATCATCAAACTACCGTCAGGCGTTGTCAAACGAATCATCTTCTTGCGACACACAATGTTTGCCTCGATGTCCGCCAACCAATCCGTCCAAAGAACCAAATCAAAACCACCCAAGGTCATCACGAACGGTCTAACAGGAAACTTATGACCTTGTAGCTCCACATCACAGCCCTCTAACATCTCAGAAATCCTGGTAGACTTGCCTATGGCAGTTTCTACATCGAAAGGCGCATCAATACGTCTACTACTAACAGGAAACTTAGCACAGAAAGCAGCAAAAATAAAACTCTTACTAGCACCAGAATCGAATAGCACAGAAGCTAAAATTTGGTTCACCAGAAACGTACCGGACACGACATCAGGGTCCGTCCTAGCTTCCTCCTATGTCATTGTGAATGCTCTGGCGCTCGCCCTTGGTCCTTCACTTCCAGAACCCTCGACTCTTGGCTTCTTACAATTTCTACTTATGTGACCACTTCCCCTGCAGTTGAAACACTTCATACCTCCATAGTCTCTAGCCATATGACCAGGCTTCCCACACTTGAAACAAACATTCAACCCCCATCTACACTCACCACCGTGCTCCTTCCCACACTTGCCACACTTTTTCAACCCCGCACTTGATGTGACCACACAGCGGTCATCCACTCGAGCCTTCTTGTTACTCGTCGAGGCACCACCCCGACCAAACCTCTTCCTGTTCTAGTTTCTATCACCTTCACCCTTCTGACTACCTTCAGTCATCGCCACCACAGTCCTCTCATCATACAATCTCCCTGCCAGATATACCGCTGACCTAAACGTGCTTGGTTAGGCGGTGATCATGTGCCTGCGAATATCCGCTGGCAATCCCTGAATATACCTCTTGATCTTCCAAAATAGAGGTGTCACCTGATCCGGCACCAGACGTGCCATTTCATTGAACTTTGTGGTGTACTCTTGGTGTGTCATAGTTCCCGCCTCCAGTTGCAGGAACTCCCTCTCAACCTTGTCCATCTCCCGGTGAGGACAAAACTCCTCAATCACCAACTTTTTCAGTTCGGACCATCTCATTCTTCCAATGGCCCTGCTGCCTTCAGCTTGGACAATATTGTCCCACCAGCATAGAGCTTAGTCCACAAAAGAGTGGGTAGCGAACTTAACTTTCTGGTCCTCTCGGCACTCGCTGATATCAAGTACAGCCTCCATTTCCCTCACCCACAGGTGAGCAGCAGCAACAGTGCCGTTTCCATCAAAAGTAGGGGGCTTGTATCTCATGAATACCCCATAGTTATAGCCTCGTACTGCCTCCTGCATAGGCTCTGCTTCTTCCTCTTCTTTTTCATCAAACGGAACCGTCTTAGTTTCGGGCTGTTTTCTTTCGCCCGTAGGTCCACTCCTTTCCCTTCTCTCTCCCTCTCTAACTGCCTTTATCACTTCGGTCACCACAGACGGTAGGATCGTCTGCATGACTTGATAAACTTCTTCCACAACCGCCTCCTTCACTAAGGCTCTCAGATTAGCACTCTCATCTTCACCCTCCGGATGAGGGGATTTTGGTTCTTCATGAACCACCTCTTCGGCCCTAGGCCTTCCTCTCGTAACCCATGGCTCAGCACCACGTCCACCACCACGTGAAGCTTTAGATGATCTACCACCGGCCATCCTCTAACTCACACTGAAAGATTTAAACACTAATACAGTCATTCATGGAAACGGCTCAGTTTATGGCAAGTATAGTAAGTCCCTAATTACAGTGGCCAGTTGTGATTAGCCACTTACTTTACTCTTCACACCCCAAGCATTACCTGTCCTGAGTACATCAGTTTTTAAATCTACATACAACACATAACCACATACCATGCGCACATAAAACCAGTTATCTTTACGAAAATACCTGATGGCACACAACTACTCAGATTGGCATCCCATTCCCTTTCAGTCCCATTCTCAGTTTAAGTTAAGGTTCATTTGAAAATTTATCCATTTCACTTAAACTTTGGCTCTGATACCAACTTGTAAGGCCCCGTTCCCGGACGCTCATAGCTGGTAAATCATTGCACATAAAACATATACTTTATATTTAATCATTCATAAAACATTGCAACGGAAACATAGAACAAATGGCATTTCATTTCATCATAAAAACTTTTGCAAAATAATGCATCGTTTGTCAGTTACAAAATTACATTGTTGTATTATATCACAAAAGCTTTATATATAGATGGATGCCATCCAAAAGAGCTGAGCAGCCGCCTCGTGCCATCCTCAGCAATGCTCACTTGCCAACTGAAAAATGCATAAAAGTCAGCGTTGCTGAGTGAGTTCTAGTTTTATAATAAAACTTACTTTTCTTTCATAAAACCATCCTTTCTCTTAAAATCATATTATACTTTTTCATTCATTCGTGATCATACATCGTACGTACATACAGATAATGTCATTATTATCTTCGTCATTTTTTCGTTCATACTTTCATTCATTCATCATTACTTCCAGTGAAATGTACATTACCCCGAACATTGTGCACGAAGCGGGTAACTGGGCCTGAGGTCTTTCATAGACCTCAAACATTGTGCATGAAGCTGACTCCAGTACCTAGGGTAAGTACATTCACCATTTATCTTTTCTCTTTCATTCTGGATCAATGCCATATGCTATACCCCGAACATTGTGCACAAAGCGGGTAACTAGGCCTCAGGTCTTTCATAGACCTCGAACATTGTGCACGAAGCTGGCTCCAGTACCTAGGGCAAGCGACAAGGATCCCATACGTATGGTCAATCACAAAGATTAGACCCTAGTGTGCATCCTTCTAGGGTAGCTAACCCGCACACAGTTGAGCTAACACCCTTCATTAGGTGTGAACCTCCATACATTGCTTGCAAGGCTTTCTTACATTCATTCATTCATTCATTAATGCATGCATTCATTCATCATGTTCCTTTTTCATTATCTTTCACTTTACGTTACATAATACTTCGTTCATTCATTATCATAACACGTAAAGTCATGGGAAAGATAAACATACATCGTCATAAGGAACATAAACATATCATTCATACATCATCATGCAGGGCATCATACATACATAACACACATCATGCATAACCATGCAACATCATCATCATCATGCATAAGCATCAATCACAATACATTACATGCCCAACATACCATTTATGACCTTAAAAGTAAACTTTTATAAACCCCGGGAACCTCCTAGGTCAAAGCCTACATTACTCCTTTTTCTCCCAAAAAGTCAGAATTTTTCTAAGTGTTCATCCGCATTTCCTATAGTCATCCACATTTCCTACAGTTCATCCGCATTTGCTATAGTTCATCCTCATTGACTCACATTGCTCATCCGCATTTCTATACTTAGTCAATGCTCATCTGCATTAACTCACTTCATCCGCATTGACTTACATTGCTCATCCGCATTTCTATACTTAGTCAATGCTCATCCGCATTGACTCAGTTCATCCGCATTGACTTACATTGCTCATTCGCATTGACTTACATTGCTCATTCGCATTTCTATACTTAGTCAACGCATTGACTCACTTCATCCGCATTGACTTACTTTGCTCATCCGCATTTCTCAGACTTAGGCAAATGCTCATCCGCATTTCCTGCACTTAGTCAATGTTCATCCACATTGACTTCATCCGCATTGACTTCACCCGCATTGACTTACCCATTGGTTAATATTCATCTGCATTAACCCTTTTCATCCGCATTTACTTCCAAACACTTAGGCAGATTTAAAAACTTATCAAGTGGGTCTAAAACATCATATTCGATTCTCATGCACCATCCATCAGGTTCTAAGCTTAAATATTACCCTCTAAGCCTTAGAACACAATCATCCATCATCAAGCATGAATATAGTCACACATCACATCATAACATCATCATACACTTATTCAAGCATACGGGTCCGAAACCCAGTTAAATAAAAACATACATTCATGCATTTCCAGCTCCAAAATTAGTTAAAAACCAGCAAAAGAGGGATTTTAGAACTCACCTTTGCAGCTCTTGAGTATGGCTTCTTCCAACTCGTTTGCAAATTGAATTCAACCTCCTAGAAACCCACTAAAAACATACCCGAACACATACAAACACACATAAGCATCAACCCGAGGATATGACCAGTTAAGAACACCATAAAAGCATGAATTCTTTCCTTGAATTCGAATTCTTTCTTGTTCTTCCTCAAAACCGAGAATTGCTGCTCTTTCTCTCTCTAAAATTCCGAACTCAAAAGTGAAAAGTGGCATGGAATGGGAGGCCATGCTACTTTTGTACTACATAAAAAGTAAATCTTGTACTTTTTACATGTTTAACCCCTCATCTTAGGTTAAATAGCATTTCTTTCTTTTCCTTCGCTTTATTCGTCTCTTTCTTTGACTTTAAAATAACCAGGTGTTACACTTTACAATTTCAAAATGTTTACGACTCTGTTTTGCTTTCGAGATAAATACGGGAGTCACCAAAGAAACTAAGTACAAGAAATTTGAGGAAATTATGAAAGATGTAAGACAATAGATAGATCTAGGTCCAAGGGGGAGTTTGTTGATATACTTATGTACCTAGATCCTGATCTCAATGTAATATGTCTTGAATGTCTTGCATTTATGTAATATTAGGTACTTAATGAAATGATAATGTTTGGTTGTGATTTATAATGTTTAATATTTAATTAATGAGTTGAGTAATGCTTATTGACTAGATTATATAGGTTTGTGATTGTTTGAATTGATATACATAATGTTATAATAAGAATACATTAAAACTTTGGTTAAGTGAAGTTCACATGCATCCGACTGGACCATGCGCCCAAATAGTGGTCATGCGTCCGAATGGCCATACGACTAAGTGTCCATGCACCTAAATAGTCCATATGCCTGAACAGCTTCATGTGACTGATTCAGTCGCACCACTGAACATTTAGTCGTACGAATGGATCAACCGCATGGCTCAATCGCACGAATGAACCATGCTCATGGTTCAGTCGCACGAATGAGCAACCCTAACCTATAAATACCAATTAAGTCATGGAAAAACGTAACAATTGAGAAGCATTCGATCCACTTCGACTCCAGACATACCCTAGCCTTCCAGAAGCCTCTAAGTTCGTACTCCAAGTTCATAGAACGCTGTAGATAGATTCCTAATCGATTCTTGACGTTAGATTCAATTCATTATTGTGTCTACGTGCGTTCTCACTGATTGGATCACCAATCAAATAGGATTCCGCACTATTTGGTTTGGTTTAACAAGTTAATCAGTTGGTGTTTCGTTCAAATACCAGATCCTAACAGTTAACCTAAACCTATTTTTATTTACTCCTCGATTAGAAACCAGATTGAATTCCTAAATCGATATTTTTTTCACCACTAACTCGAAAATCACTTGATCAAAACAAAATTTAAACTCTTCCTATGTCGCTATGCTCACCATCATCATATCTAACCACTGTCACCATTGCAAGCACCACCTCCATTGTGCCCCCAACACCATCGCCTATGTCGTGTAATTAACTTTTTTTCATGTATGAATACATCATTATATTAAATTCTGTGCAAACATCTTTTCATGTATAAGGTAAAATGATGATAATTTAAGGGTTAAGGGAAACGTTAGAATATCTTATAGATATTCTCAATTTATTAGCATTCTATGGTTAATCCTTCTTAGCTCTCATTAGTTCTTTGTTTATTATGATTATATAATTTCAAGTTTATAAGAGTGTAGGGTGTTGATTGCTATTTGGTTAAAAGTTCAAGGGCTGATTTGTGTCTTGCTGAGTATATAAGCGGGTGTTACTACTAGGGTTCGAGTTCAACTCAACCATCTCATCGCTCTCTCACATTGCTCCCAAACTCTTCTATGATTTCTCAGTTCATCTTCTTTGTTGTTGTTAATAGTTCTGAATCTGCATAACCTTTATGCAGATTCATTAGTCTTAAGTACATTGTTTCTGTTATTTTACATTGTTCTTGTTATCAAAGATTGGAGTTTATCTATGGTTGTAATCGGATTCGGTAGTTATTTCATGCTTACTGATTGAGTTGTGTTTGTCATCTACTTCGTTTGATACCATTTTACATGGTATCAGAGCCTATTTCTCTGGTATTCGTGTGTCTTCTATTTTTCTTTGCGAATCTGATTTAGGGTTTCTTCCCCTTGAAAACCCTACCGCCTCTAATATTTGTATGGCCTTTCGACGTTCTTCGCAAATCCGATTTAGGGTTTCTCACTCTGAGAAACCCGATTTAGGGTTTCTCACTCTGAGAAACCCGATTTAGGGTTTCTCGCTCTGAGAAACCCGATTGTCTTGGATCTCTATTATTGTTGTATCGATGCTTTGGGAGAACTTGTTTGTCTGATTTGAAGAATCTAGGGCAAGAACCCTAGATTGTATTATTGTGTTGCTATTTTTTCTGCCTTGGATTAGTAACCCTAAGTGAAGGTTACTGATTCTAAGGCTCCTCTGGAGAACCTTAACTTAGGCGCTTTTCTGGTGAGATCGTTCCATCCCTATTCCTCTTTTATTTCTGTTTAGGCATATTCTGGCCGGGTTAGGAGGACCAGCATCTGTCTTGCATCATCTATGCTATCTTGGTTTGTTGCTCTCGCATATTTGTGCCTGTGTGATTTTATTTTTCCTATGTGTTTGCATTTAAAATAGCTAATCCAATCCTTGATCTGCCGCTATAAGCGGTGTGAAAACCTTGCTTTTGTTTAGCTATTCTTCTGTGCGTGTGCCTGTGTGTCTTTCATTCTTTAATTGGTTCTTAATTGTTTGATAATATGGATAAATCTGAATCTCCTTAATCAACGGTGACTGTTACCTTTGGTGAGCCTCTTATTAGCAAACTTGATATGGGTAATCCACTTTACTTATATTCTAATGATACAAATACTCTATCCATAATAACAATTAAACTTAAAGGTATAGAAAACTATATTGTTTGGAGTAATTCTATGAAATTAGCACTGAAGTTAAAAATAAATCAGGTTTCATTGATGGTAAATGTATTAGACCTAGTGATGAGGTTATGGGGAGGCAATAAGATCGTTGTAACTCTGTGGTTCTGTCTTTTCTAAGTGAGGAGTTGTATATTGGCCAAGTCTTTTCTAAACTTGCAAAATAAGTATGGGATAAATTTAAAGAAACCTATAATAAAAGTGATGGTTCAGTTGTCTATAATTTGTATCAAAAAATTAATTCTCTTACCCAAAATGGAAACACTGTTGCCGAATACTATGATAAATTGAATACTATGTGTAAACAAATAGATGTCATTGTTCAACTCCCCTCTTGTACTTGTCAAGCCTCTAAGGAATTCAATGATTTTAAACATTTAATAAACTTATGCAATTCCTTATGGGTCTTGATGAGGTATATCAACATGTTAGATCGAATCTTCTGACCAAAGACCTTTTTCCAAGTGTTAAAGAAGCTTTTTCTATAATATCAAGGGAAAAGTCACATCGTAGTGGTAGTGGCACTTCTAGAAAAACTCGATTAATGGGATTTTTTCTAATAAACCCCAAAACTCTGAACAAAAATGAAAAACTGGAAAATGACCCAACCCAAACCTAAAATGTACTCATTGTAACATGAAAGGTCATACAATTGATAGGTGTTATGAATTGGTAGGATATCCAGCTAACTATAAAAGGAAAAATGTTAATCAACCAGGTAAAATGGGAACAACAAACAACTCAATTGGCCCCTCATCTAAAACTAGACCTTTATCTAGTTCCTCGGGCTCTTTTCCTTTCACCCCTGAACAGATATCAAGATTAATTAGGTAAGTTAGTGACAACCAAGGTTCTGACCCATAAAGCTCAGGAGGTAAAACTGTTGGTTTTTCTAGTAGCTTCAAATCAAAAACAAAATTTTACACTGGCACTAGTACCCTCCGTGAAAGTTTTAATACTGGTTGGGTCATTGATTCAAGGGCAAACTAACACATGATAAAATTTGATAAAAATATGTTTAACTGTGTTGATGTATCTAAGCTTAATATGATTGTAAGTAATCCAAATGGTACGTATGCAAAAGTCTCTAAACTTGGCAACATTAATATTACAAAAGAAATTGTTCTAAAAGTTTTGTTCTTTGTTCCCGACTATTGTGTCAATCTTTGTCTGTGCATAAACTTGCACAAGAAATCAATCTTGAAGTTATATTTAACTCTAAAAATTGTTACATTCAGGATTCAAAAGTCAAAGAAAATCTCGATGACCGGTAGTCAGTGTGATGGTCTGTATTGGTTTGAAAATTTCGCTAAGGTGTGTGCTAGTATGACTGATTCTGCAAACCTATGGCACTCTAGGTTAGGGCATCCCTCGGATACCGTTTTAAATATTTTAAAACAATCTCTCAAATTTAATAACTTTATATCAAATGATTTATGTGAAATATGCCATAAGACAAAGCAGTCTACGGTTCCCTTCCCTTTAAGTGATCATGTGTCCAAAAATGTTGGTGATCTTGCCCATTTAGATGTGTGGAGGCCATATAAAATACAAGTAAAGAAGGTTTCAAGTATTTTCTTACCATTATTGATGACTTCTCTAGGGCTGTCCGGTGTTATCTTCTTAAGTCTAAAGATGAAGTTTTCTCGTGTGTAGTCATCAAAAATCAATTTAATAATCAATAAAAATATTTCAAAGTGATAACGGTACATAATTCATAAATAATCAAACCATGAGGTTTTTTGAATCAAATAGAATTCTCCACCAAACTACATGCACCTACACCCCACAACAAAATGGATTAGTTGAACGCAAACATAGAGACCTTCTAATGTAGCTAAAGCTCTGTTGTTTCAAGGGGGTGTCCCCTTGAATTTCTGGTCTGAGCGCATTCTAATTGCTATCTACTTAATTAATAGGAATCCCTCATCTGTGTTACTTGGGAAAAGTCCCTATGAGGTTATGTTTAGGTTCAAGCCCTCTTTATATCAATTGAAAAACTTTTGTTATCTTGCATTTAGTATAGTTTTGAACAATTCAAATAAGTTTTCAAGTAGATCTGATAAATGAGTTTTAATTGGTTACTCTCATATGAAAAATGATACAAATTATGGAATTTTGAAACAAAGTCAGTATTGTTCTCAAGAGATGTTTAATTTTATCAACATGTCTACCCTTTTAAATCTAAATATAAAAACACTATGTAAAATTCTTCCAACTTTGAAATTACCAACTTAAATTCCTTTGATTCCTTTAAACCAAGTGGTTATCAAAATGATAAAGTCCCCAATGATGATAAGAGGGAATCAGCTCTAGATCCTGTTGGTTATGTTCAGCAGCCTGTTATTCCCAACAGTCCTTTTGGCATGGCCGACCCATATGATCAGCAGCGAGATGGCGCCACTAGCGAGGCTAGATCCGGTAATCAACAGCCAAAATGCACAATTGGTCATAATATTGGCATGGCTGAAGAAACCATAGGCACCAATGATGAGTATAACCCATCTGAGGGGCATCATAATAGTGGTCCCGAACCCAAACATTCCACAAGGACCTCCTCTTTTCCTACAAAATTTTTTGAGTACATAGTTGAGGGAAAAATCAAATATGGTATTGAGAAAGTTGTCAATTATTATCACTTGTCTTATGACAACTTCTATTTTTCAACTGTTTTGAACAAATTTATTTAACCGAAGTCTTACAAAGAAGCTTTAAATGATAAAAAACGGATTGATGCTATCAATGCTGAAACAGAAGCATTACATAGAAATAAAACGTGGGAAATTATAGATCTTCCCCCAATAGAAAACCTATTGGGTGTAAATAGATCTACAAAATTAAATATAATTCTAACGGTGAAATCAAGTGATATAAAGCAAGGATGGTTGCCAAAGGCTACAGCCAACAAGAGGGAATCAATTTTGATTAGACATTCTCCCCTGTAGTTAAGATGGTTACCATTTGATGTATTATTAGTCTAGCTGTTCAAAATAATTGGACTATGTTTCAATTAGACATTAATAATGGTTTTCTATAGGGTAACATTTTTTCGGATGTTTATATGACTCTGCCCTAAGGGTACAATTCCAAATCTGATAACAAAGTGTGCAAGTTAATTAAATCTTTATATGGTCTTAAACAAGCCTCTGGGAAATGGAATGAAAAACTTACAAGTGTCCTTCTTGCAATAGGTTTTACCCAAATTCTGTGTGATCCTTCTTTGTATATCAAAAAAATGTGATTCTGTGTTTGTTGCTCTATTAGTGTATGTGGATGATATAATCATAACAGGCAACAATCATGATGAAATAAATACTATTAAACAGACTTTAACGTCCCATTTTATAATTAAAGACTTGGGCATTTTAAAGTACTTCCTCAGTATTGAAGTGTCATACTCTAATAAAGGGGTTTGTTTATCTCAATGAAAATATTGTATGGACCTTTTATTAGAATTTGGATATCTCAGTTGTAAGCCTGTTAGTACCCCAACTGAGCAAAGTTTTCTTGTGTCGTCTAAACTTAGACAAGAAGAACCTCTTCTGTCTAATGTCTTTTTTTACCAAAAATTAATTGGTAAAATAATCTATTTGTCCTTAAATAGATCAGATATCTCATATGTTGTTCAGGTCTTGAGTCAGTTTGTGCATGCCCCTTCTAACTCTCATTTACAAATTGCCTTTCGGTTGTTAAGATACTTAAAATCTTCTCCTGAAAAGGGGCTGCTATTTTCCAAATCTGACTCTTTTAATGTCATAGCTTATGTTGATTCTGACTGGGGGAAATGTCTATCCTTCAGAAGATTAGTGACCAGATATTGTCTATTTTTGGTAAAATCTTTAATTTCGTGGAAAAGTAAAAAACAGGGAACAATATCCCGTTCATCTTCTGAAGCAGAGTATCGTGCTATGTGCTCTGCTACTTGTGAAATTTTATGGGTGTTAAATTTGTTAAAAGAACTGGTTGTTTCTTACTTGCTTCCTATTAATCTGCATTCTGATAACTCTGCAGCCATCTTTATTGCTGCTAATCCAGTTTTCCATGAACGAACAAAACATTTTGAACTTGATCTACATTTTCTTCGTGAAAAGGTTTCAACTGGTGTCATAAAAACAATTCAAATTGGGTCAAAATTTCAAAAAGCATACGTTTTAACTAAAGGTTTACCCATTACTCAGCATACCCTGTTGTGTGATCAACTTGGGCTAATTGATATGTTTGCTAATTAAATTGAGAGGGGTGTTAAAATATCTAATAGATATTCTCAATTTATTAGCATTCTATGGTTAATCCTTCTTAGCTCTTATTAGTTTTCTGTTTATTGTGATTATATTATTTCAGGTTTATAAGAGTGCAAGGTGTTGATTGCTATTTGGTTAAAAGTTCAAGGGCTGATTTGTATCTTGCTGAGTATATAAGTGGGTGTTACTGCTAGGGTTCGAGTTCAATTGAACCGTCTCATTGCTCTCTTGCATTGCTCTCGAACTCCTCTATGATTTCTCTATTCATCTTCTTTGTTGTTGTCAATAGTTATGAATCTGCATAACCTTTATGCAGATTCATTAGTCTCAAGTACATTGTTTCTGTTATTTTATATTTGTTCTTGTTATCAACGTTTTGAGTTCATCTATGGTTGTAATCGGATTCGGTAGTTGTTTCACGCTTACTGATTGAGTTGTGTTTGTCATCCACTTCGTTTGATGCCATTTTTATAGGAAACTTTAAAATTTGTTATAATATTATGTTAAAACGATAAATATCTTACTCTAGATCAAAATTATATAGCTTGATTAGTTTCTTTATATGTGTTTTTAGTATGGCCAACTCAAATCAATCTTCCTACTCTTAAAATTTTAAATAAATGTCCACCATAAAACTAGAACCCTCATACATTTGGAAAGAAAATTTTAATATAAATTCAAAATGAATATTTACAAATTTAAGAATACTTTTACAAATGGTTAGTACGAGTTCATATTTACAAGAAAGTGTAGATCATATTTTGCTGAACTATGATTTAGCGAGACGTATTTGGAGCATCATGTTGTCCTGGTGCAAAGTGCCTTCATATTCGATGAATGAAGTAAAAGACGCTCTACTCCTTCCTGATACATCGCCATACAATCGTTTTAAATGTCATTTTTCTCATGATTCTTTGATGCATTTGAAGGTCAAGGAATGAAATGAGTTTCAATAATTATCTCAAGCCGAATCATGACATATTGGGTGAAATAAAATCCTTATCTTACCTTTGGGTTAAGAATAGGGGTAAACTAGTTTCGTTGGATTGGAATCATTGGTGTAAATTTCAAATTTAATGTTTTGTACTTTCTAGCATCTTGCTAAGGTGTAATCTTATTGGTTCCTTGGTTATTCAAAAATAAAATTAAAAATTAAAAACATCTTAAATGATCAACAATACCTAGACTATTTCACCAAACTTGACGCGATTATATACTTCTTGTAACAGATAATTTGATGATGATAAATATTTTATAATTATATTTTGTCCTAACCATTCAATTTAAAATCTGATTTAACACATATGATAAACGAGTTTTTAATCTAATTAATTATAAGCACAGTAGGTTTTTACACATGACAAAAAAACAATTTAGAGTAAATTGCATAGATGTTTCTCATGGTTTTGTCAAAAGTTTACATTTGATTCACAAAGTTTAAAGATTATGAATATAGTCTCTAACGTTTATTTAATCTATAAATTCTAATAACCCAAGCTTTCTAAAGCCATATGTTATTTTCTTAATCTATTTCTTTGCCGCTTGTTATTTTCTTAACCTATCTCTTTGCCTCTTTATTTCCGAAATTCGGATTCTGATTCGGATTCGGATATCCGAAATTTTGGATTCGGATTCGGATAGTGAAATTCACTATTCGAAATTTTCGGATATCCGAAAATGAACACTCCTAATTACATGGATGATTGTTGCATGTAAAATGATCATTTTAATAATTTTAATACCACTAAGTGTTAACTAATAGATCCAGGGATCCGTGATAATAAAAGAAATAAGAAGTCTGAGATTATATTCGAAAATTTTAAGACCAACATTAGTAAAATTATTGAACACTAGTGTAAATTACTAAAAAATCATAAAGTTACTATCCTATATAAGGTCAACTAGGACATAAGGTATATTTTTTGGATTATGATTTATCATTTCCATCTTTAGGTCAACTATTAATCTCACGCCACCATTACTAGGTCAACTATTACCCTCACGCCTCTATTACACTTCTTTTTTTACTTTTTTTTAACTGGCATGTTGTTTATCGGCCTCTAATACGACAACATAAGAGATCAATGTTAGGAGTTACATATTTAATCACACATTTAGAAGTGAAGTTGGGTCTAATGATAATGTTTACGAAGTTAAAATTGGTGTAGTTATCCTGAGATCAAGGATCTAAATCCTGTTTAACATGAGTTGATGTTATTTAATTATGGTATAGTCAAAATTAGAGTAACATTCTCAGTTACAAAAAGTCATACTTCCGTTATGTGTCTTATATCTACCTGCACAATATAATACACAAATCATTATAGACCTACGCGAATTAAAGATGTACGTTATTTAAGTTCTATCTACCCATTTATTAACTAAAATATGACAACTAATTATGGCCTAGTGGTGTCAGATGTTTATCTAGTTATCCTATCATATACGAAATTAAGTCTTACAATGGGAACAATATATGGATTTTAAAAGTGGATTTAAAAAGAGTGAGTGTTCGTTGTTTTAAGAAAAAAAAAAGTATGGCTATAACTTGATTAAACCTGATTTAAAAGTTTGAATACCTAAACATTTTCATGATTCAACTTAGTCTCTAAAAAATTAACTAAATCTTTTGTATAAAGTAACTTGTAGAACTCACTCATAAAACTCAACTAACTTTGGTAAAGTTTTTAGGATGATCTATTACCAACCCGTCTTAATCGGAATAGCATGAACATCTTTCAATACTCGAAGTTTCAATACTCGAAGTTTGAATCTTGTTATTATAAATAAATTAAGAAACTTGTTATATGTTTACCTCATCAAGGAAGTAATGAGATATAAAAGGGCTTCTAGCTGTTATAAAAGTGTGTAGATATAAAGTTTGTTTACAAGTGATTTTAAGGTTTAACTTGTACGCCAAACAAAAGCACAAAAGTAACATGGCACTGAATCAATTTGAGATTTAGGTTTCAAACTTCACTAATGTAGTAATGTTTTCCTTTTCTTTATTGATATGAGTGATTCAGATTGATTTTAAATATAAGTCGCAGAGATTTGGTATTGATCCGTTGATTTTATGATAATGATTTGATGCTTTAATTTTAGTTTAAGAAAAATGATGTCAAAGATATATGATGATTTATTAAACACGTATGACGTTTATAACTATGAAGTTCTAAAGGATAAATAATTCATAAACCGACTATTACAAACTTTATAAACATGATGTCATGTGTTTATAGTTTTTATAATATTGTCAATTATATGTGGAACTTGGAATGTTTCAATTGATTTTTTTAATATATTATACTATAGTTTTCGACATATAAAAATTAAAAGAGCATTTACATGAGATTTTCCATTTTAACCCTTAATAGTTGAAACATTAAAAAGCATGTAATTTTATTTCTACATCGCATGTCACATTTTCATCTTCATCCCATGATTCCTCGTATTTAAAGGTTACTTTATATTCATTTATTATGGTTGTGAATAAAAGCGAAAAAAATAAATAATATAAAAAGATAATTAAATATTATATAATTCAAATAAGAGTATATATAAGAAAGCTCATTGATAGACTTTTACCAAAATGAATGAAACTTTTCGAGAAAATTACATAATTCCCCTCATAAAATTAATGAATTACATATATACTCAAATTATAAATTTGATCACGTATATCCTATTACAAAACTTACACATTTACATATATACCCAAACAAAATTTTATTTACATATATCGCTTTCATTAAACATAAATTATATATATATATATATATATATATATATATATTATATATATATATATATATATATATATATATATATATATATAACCATTTGAATATATGTTATTAAAATTACGTATTCAGTTGAATCGGGCTTTTCCAACCAATTATGTTTCCCCCCTCCAACGACGGCTGCGTGCTAATGAGGGTGGGAGATAGAAGACGATTTCAACGCAATTAATTAGATTTTATTTCGAGTTTGTTTCTAGTTATCAAATATACTCATGACACAATTTTTAAACCAAATGTGTGCAAAAGTAGGATTCGAGATAGAAGTATTACTCACGTCGCAAAATGAGTACATTTATATGTTCTTATCATGTTGCATAACAAGATTAAAACTATCTCTTACACAAACAAGAAAATATTAGCATCGAAAGGTAAACAAGGTAAAAAGGGGGGAAAATGTTGGTATATAAAGATTAACAAAAAATTAAAAATCAAAAGTTAGTAAAAATAAATAAAAATGTAATTTTATAGTTTAATAAGAAAACAAGAGTAAAATACTATATATACAATTTATTTTAATATGATAATCAAATGAGTAAATATATAATATTTATGTTTAATAAAGGGAATACATGTAATAAAAAAATTAATTTGAGTATATATGTAATTGATTGAGTTTTAGAAGGGGACATGTGTTTTTAAATTTTAAGTTGGATATATATGTAATTAATTAAATTTATAGAGAGAAATATGTAACTCTCGTAAATTTTTAAGGGATGATTGATTTTTGTTAACCATGGGAGATGAGGAACGGAAGGTGCTACGTATGCTTTAAAATCTATGTACTATAAGAAAATTCTAATTATGAGAAAATGATTATGAAAAAATGACATGTGGCATATAGACATCTTGTATTATTATGATAGATTGACTTTTATATTTTTTTTAAATTAGTAAACATATTATCCGCATAACCGACCCTTATTTAAACATTCTTCTATTACACAGGTTGAACATAATTAAATCGTGATAAACCAGTGATCATTTTATGAGAATTTGTATGTGGATTTTATCTGCTACTAGTGAAATAATAAATAAAAAAGAATTAAAAATATTTAATAGTTACAAATTTTATTTTAAGATACTATATAAAGAAATCTTTCGATTATTAGAATAACCAAACCTTATTTAGACATCCGCCTGTTACACAGGTTGAACATTATTAAACCGTTGTAAACCAGTAATCGTTTTATGGGAATTTGTATGTGGATTTTATCTGCTACTAGTGAAATAATAAATAATAAAGAATTAAAAATATACAATAGTTACGAAATATTATATTAAGATACTATATGAGGAAATCTTCTGATTATCAGAATACGAAGATTTAAATTAGATTTTTAATATTCAATTTAATTATTTAAGATTTTTATTATTTTAATAGAAGAAAGGTGCAAGAAAAAAATATATAGATTTCACCAAAATTTAACATGCGACAATTCAAGTTACTAATTTATAGTAATAAAAGAGTAGGTTAGTGATATGTTGTTACATGTGTTGAAAAATAGAATATTACATTTTATATTATTGGGATTAAAAAATACAATTTTTAAGATAATATATAACTGCAGTAAAGTTTTGATAAAAAGTTTTAGTAACAGAGTAATGATATTAATTAAAGATAAATAAAGATGGTTACTATTCATAAAATAAGACTTATTTGTAAGGACAAATGTCTATTTTGTATCTGAGTATGATATTAATTAAAGATAAATAAAGATGGTTACTATTCATAAAATAAAACTTATTTGTATGGACAGATGTTCATTTTGTATTTGTGAGAAAAAACTCTCTTGGTTATTTGAATTTAAATTTGATTTTAAAAAGAGATCTCCCTGACTTTTAACTCAAAATCCTCTCATAGCTTCCTTATGAACTTTAAATGAATTTTGTATAGTGGATTTTTGATGACTTGTTTCTTCATATCTAAATGAGAATTTCTTCTAAATATTAGATACTATTAACCTAAAATAGGAAAAACAAATAGTTCTAATTTTATATCATAACTTTTATTAGAAAACATGTATTGTAAATTACATCTTGCTATTGGTTATTACATCTATTAGACAAGGTAGAACCATCGAGTCCATTCTGCCGTTTAAGAGTTCAAGTTGTTTTTTTATATTGGTAAATTCGGCAACTTAAAAGAAAAAAAGCAGAACATATACCATATTAATAGATATTCGGATCTTATATACAACAACAGGTGTGCCAAAAGTTCAAATTTTAGTAGTTATATGTAGAAAACTTTCTCACAAGGGTTATAATTTTCAGAATTTTGTCACATGTCCTCAGATGGTTACCTCAACTTACAAAAGGATAGAAAAATACATTAATGGTTTGGCTCCTCAAATTCAAGCAAATGTCATGGTCATCGAGCCATAACTATTCGGCAATACATCTGCTTAGCTCACAAGCTCATCAATCAAGTAGTGGAGTAGGACACTCTACCTAAGCGTGACACTACAACTAGTTCATTTGATAACATGAGAAAATGGGATGACACATCTGGTAAATCCTCAAACTCAAACCCTTCCAGTAGCAACAAGTCAGGAAGTTCGATTCTTCTAGAAACTTCACTTCCACCAAACAAAACAACAAAAATAATGGTCAGAGTTTGGGTAACTATGCTGGCAAGTATCCAAAGTGTAACAAATGAAATTTCCACCATCGTAGCTAGTGTAATAGGTTTTGTTGCCAAAGGTGTGGAAAGAAGGGTCGTGCTTCTAAAGATTGTAAGGGTGAACATATGACTAAGCAACAAAAACCTTAACAACAACAACCTTAACAACAATGATAAGGGGAAGCACCAAATGGTTGTCTCAAATATGGCTAAGAGGGATATTACATGAAGGATTATCCAATATTAAAGAATGGGAATAAGGGAAATAATAGAAATAACAAAAATGGTTATGGTGTTAAGGTTCAATGGTTATGGTTATGATTGGGTCTGGCAAGGCAAGGAACGACCAAATGGTGCTTACCGATACATTTCCTCGAAACATTATTATGCTTCTGTACTATTTGATACGGGTGTTGATATGGCCTTTATCTTTACCAAGTGCAGCAAACTTCAAAATGTAAATTCAAATGAGATGGAACCTAGTTACACCATAGAATTAACTGATGGTAAATTGATTAAGTCAGCTCACATTCTTAAAGAATGTAAATTGGGACTATCCGGACACAAGATAGACATAGATCTTATACCTATTACACATGGTAGTTTTGATATGGTTGTCAACAAGTATTGGATGTCTAAGAACCAAGTTGAGATTGGCTATCGCTAAGAGGTTGTCATCCACGTACCACTTTCTAGTGGTGAAATCATATATGTTCAGGGTGAGAGGAGTGGTATAGTCTCAGCCATCATTTTTTACATGAAAGTCTAGAAGTGTTTACTCAAAGATCAAACTATCATTGTAGCTATGGTCAGTGATAAAGTAATTAAGGAAAAGAAGATTGAAGACATCCCTATTGTTCGTGACTTTCCTAAGGTTTCCTTGAAGATTTACATGCTCTTTAACCACATTGTCAAGTTGAGTTTCATATTGATCTAACACGAGGAGCAACACCTATTGCTAGAGGTCCGTATAGCTTTGAATAAACTACAAGAACTGTCAATGCCACTACAAGAGCTTTTGGATAAAAGGTGTAAGGAATACATGTTAAGGCTGACACAACTCAAACACTTCAAGTCTTCTGCATGCTGCACAAGTACATTGAAGAAGAATGCTTCGAAAGTTTCACAAATGCAACAGAAATATTCTAAGTGTGAAATCTTCCGAAGCCAAGACCAATATCTTCCGAAGCCAAGACTAATATCTTCCGAAGCCAAGACTAATATCTTCCTAAGATTTAAGAATAAATCTGATCACAAGGTTAAAACCATAAGATGTGACCAAGGAACTAAATTCAAGAACCAAATCCTTGATACATTTTGTGATGAAAAAGGTATTACAAGACAATATAGTGCTCACAGGACTCCTTAACAGAGTGGTGTTGCTGATAGGAGAAACATGACACTGATTGAAGTTGCAAGAACCATGTTGTCTGACTCTAAGCTACCCATCACCTTTTAGGCAGAGGCAATAAACACTTCCTACTATTTGCAGAATAGAGTTTTAGTGGTTAAGACTCATGGCAAGACTCCTTATGAACTTTGGCACAAGAGGAAACCTTTCATTGGTTTTCTCAGGTCATTTGGATGTCCTTGCACCATCTTGAATACCAAAGATCAAATTGCCAATTTGTTGAGAAATCAGATGATAGACATTTTATTGGATGCTCTTCTCAAGCTAAAGGCTTATAGAGTATATAATCTCAGAACTAGAATTGTTAAGGAGTCAGCTAATGTGACTTTCAATGAACACACACCCTGTGTGGCTGGTTCTGGTCCTGATTGGTTGTTTGATCTTGATTTAGTTACCAACTATTTTAACAAATCTTGTGAGAATGTGTTAGGATCTGTAGATATCTTATCAATAGGTGATCCTGATCCAAGATTTGAGCTGAGAAGACCTTCATGTAACACATCTTCAGCTCCAGTTGTAACTACTTCTTCAAATGAAGTATCGATCAACACCACAATGACAAACTCTGCTGATAATCTGGAATACCTTCAAATTCCAGCTCAAAGGCTCCACATCCAGATAAGAATACTTTAAATGTAGAAGAAAACAATGGAGGTGGTGACAGTGATCAGGAATTTCTTGATGTTGATAACTACTCCATAGATGACAACATCAATGATGTCACACACTCATTGGATCAAGTTTCTCTTGATAAGTGTGCTGATGTGGTGGGAGAAACATCTATGCCATATCTAATTTCTCTAATTTAGATCTCTATCAGCAACTTGCTGTGATCCCTCAGCTAAGGATCCACAAGTCTCACCCCACCACAAACATCATTGGAGATGTTGACATAGGGGTAAGAACAAGAGGACAAACCCATGAAAAAAATGTTTGTCTTCACTCTTGTTTCTTATCCTAGATAGAGCCAAAGAAATTTGATGAGGCTCTAAAGGATGGAAGTTAGGTTGAAGGTGTATGTCAAACAACCACCTGGTTTTGCAGATCCTGGTTATCTTGATTATGCCTACAAGCTTGACAAAGCTCTTTATGGTTTGCATCAGGCACCCAGGAAGTGGTATGAGACTCTATCTCAGTATCTCTGTAAACATGGATACAGGAGGGGTACTATAGATGGAACTCTCTTCATCAAAGGATAGAGAAATGACTTAATGCTAGTTCAAGTATATGTAGATGACATCATTTTTGGTTTAACTAATCTAAGGCTCTGCAAAGACTTTGAGAAGCTGATGAAGGACAGATTTGAAATTAGTGCCATAGGGGAACTCAATTTCTTTCTGGGAATTCAAGTGAAGCAAGTTGAAGATGGAATCTTTATTAGTCAGTTAAAGTATGTTCAAGACATACTTAAAAGGTTCAACATGACTGATTGTAAGATTGCTAAGACATCTATAGCTAGAAACCACTCCTTTGGACATGATCTTGAGGGGGAGTGTGTAGATGAACACTTATACAGGGCTATGATTGGGTCTCTTATGTATCTTACAGCTAGCAAGCTTGATATCATGTTTGTTACATGTATTTGTGAAAGATATCAAGCCAACCCAAGATGTCTCATCTTATCACTGTCAAAAAGATTTTAAGATACTTCAAAGGTGCTCCAACACTTGGTCTTTGGTATCCTAAGAATTTTGACTTCAATTTGTATGCTTATATAGATAGTGATTATGGTGGTTGTAATATGATGGAAAAGTATACATCTGGGGGATGTCAGTTTCTTAGTGGAAGGGTTGTCTCATGGCAATGCAAGAAACAATCTTGTGTCTCTGCATCAACTGCTGAAGCTGAATACATTGTTGTTGCAAGCTGCTATGCACAAGTACTATGGATTTAGAATCAGATGCTTGACTATGGATTAAATTTCAAGGAGACTCCCATCACATAGACAACAACAGTGCTATCTCAATCACAAAAAAATCCTATACAGCACTCAAGGACCAAATACATCAACATCAAGTATCATTTAATTAGAGATAATTTTGAAAGATTAATTAAACTGGTCAAAGTCCATAAAAATGAACAATATGCTGCTCTGTTTACAAAGGCTTTTGATGAATAGAGATTTAAATATTTTATATCAGCTATTGGGATTGTTGGACCAAAAGAACCAATGAGCCTGATCAGAGAAACCTCTAAGTCCCACAGGACATCACAACAGCTGAAGAAGAACTGATCAGCTGTTCTACAAAGTCTGAAGAATACAACTGCTGAAGTACGTCTGAAGTACTGAAGACAAAGACTGAGACAACAGCTGAAGATCTAAAGTCTGAAGACTTCAACAAGTACTGAAGACAAAGACTGAAGATCAACAGCTGAAAGACAAAGTCTGATGTTCAAGTACTGAAGACATCAGCTGATGTTAACAGCTGATGACTACAGCTGAAGAGGGCTTCTTCAGTTGTTGTGATGGTTTTTCTTCTTCAGTAGTTTTCTTTTTCTTTCAGTAGTTTGTTTACTTTTCTTTTCAGTACTTGTAAACAACTGAAGAGGTTGTTCTTCAGTTGTTGTAGTATCAGTAGTTTTATGTTTTTCAGTAGTTGTAAATAAGATGTTTAACACTTAGGAACATTTGTAAGATGTCAATTGTTGACATCTTCAGTAGTTGTTAAACATCAGTAGTTATAAAACGGTTACATGTCACTTTCAGGTGACATCAGCCTACGTCATTCTTTCCTTTATAAGGAAAGATGACTCTCCTGTAATCGTGCCTTTAAGGCTGACAATCTTAATGCAATATTCTTTTTGTCTGATATTTCTCTCTCTATAACAAAATTCTTTTATCGCTTTATATCGAATGTTCTTGTTTGAATTTGTCTAATTCTAAGCTATTCCGCTGCTATATCTGTTCAATCGATTAAACCAAGAGGCTGAGATCCTAACAAATGGTATCAGAGCTGGTTAATCATTGATCGATCTAACAATTGATCATTGAAACTGTTCAATCGCTCTAAGTTTAATCGAATTAGCAAATTCGCAAGGATCTGTTATAGAGATTGAGAGTGTATCGCTTTTGGCTGTTTTATTTGAGGTTCTGTGTGGTTTTGAGCTAAATTTATTGTGATTTTTACTTGAATCTGTCTGATCTTCCACAATGACTACTTCTTCGAATGATCCTTTCAATACTGGATCATCTACCAAGCCTCCGATCTTGGTGAGGAATGAGTATAACATTTGGCAGAGAAGATTGCTCCATCACCTGTCTGTCAATAGCTCAGGTTGTTGGACATCTGTGGTACATGGACCACATAAGCCAATGGTGAATGATCCGGAAACAAACCAGTTGGTTCCAAAGAAGAAGGAGCAATACTCCAATGAGGACAAGAAGTTGTTTGAAATCGATGCAAAAGCCCATGGAATTTTGGCTATGGCTATTCCTAATGAGATTTACTCTGGGCTTCTGCATTGTGAGTCTGCTCATGACCTCTGGAATGCCATCAAAGAACAATTGGTGGTACTGATGAGGTTTTAGCAAACAACAGGGAAATCCTCGCCCAACAATATGAGACTTTCTCTCATAGAAAGGGTGAGACTCTGACTCAACAATTTGAGCGGTTTTCATGTTTAATCTCTGAATTGAAAATGGTTAAACATGAATATACCAGGAGTCAGATGAACCATAGATTCTTAAGATCACTGCCTGAGAGATGGAACACATATACCATTGTTCTACGCTCAAATGCTGATGTTGATCGCCTATCTCTCACCCAACTTCATGGGAAACTGCTTACATTCGAGAGAGAGATAGAGCAGAAAAGGAAATTGGTTCATCTGGCAAGCTCACTGAGGATTTTGTCCAAGGGAACACTGCCCTGATTGGACATCAAGAGTCAGAATATGCGTCATCTGAAAGCCAGTATGATGAGCATATTGATTTCTCTACAAACACTTCTGAGCCTGCCTTTGTGAGTGTTGATAGTTATTCTGCTGGTAGTAATAGTGACAATCTATGTTTCATCATGGATGATCTCAAGGGGATTGCTGATGATGACTTAGAAGAGATGGATATTTTGAGCCAAATGGCCTTGATAAATATCAGATCTCAGAAGTTCTACAAAAGAACTGGAAGGAAATTCCCAGGACTCTCTGGCAAAACCAAAGTTGGTTTTGACAAGAGTAAGTTGAAGTGCCATAAATGCCACAGGCTTGGGCACTTTGCAAAAGAATGTAGATCATCTGGATCTAACTCTCCTGCACCTTTTGTGACTTTCCCTGGCAATAGTCAACAAAACAGAGGGCAACAACCTGTCAATTCTGGTTATCATCATCAACCACAATCTCCTGCATATTTTGTTCCACAGGGGCAATGCCATATCCATACCCCTGCTATTACATGCCACAACCAGGCCAGGTTCAAGCACCCACTGCTCAGCAACCACATGCACTCCTGAGCTCAACCATCCCAATCTCATCAACCTAATCAACCTCAACAACACAGCTTCTTCACACCAGGAGTTGTTGACTGGAGCAGTTTACCAGATGATGTGTCTGGTAATGAACAACTGTTCTCAGGTGCTGGTCAACATGGTGGTGAGCATCCTTTTGGAAATCTAGCTCTCATGGCTTTGGAATCCTCTGATGGATCATCCTCAAGTACCTCTTCAACACAGGTATCACAGGTATCCTCTGAGGCTAAGGCCAAATTATGTTCTGAAACTTGCATAGCAGCATTTGCCTCTATTAGAGAAGCAAATGTGGCTTTAATCAATAAAAATGTAGAGCTAGAACAAACAATTTCCAAAAATAAAGCCGAGTTTGAGTCTGTGCTAAAAGAGAAAACTGATGAGATTTACAAATTAAAATGCCAAATTTCTGATGATAAGGCTAGGGAGGATGTACTCTTAGAGAAGTAAAAAGACCTCAAAGATACTCTTGTTGTCACCCAGGTAGAGTGTGATCGATGGGTACAATCTTACAAGGGCTTTGAAATGCTTCTTAGTAAGCAAACAGCTTCCAATGTGAAGTTTAGAATTGGTTATAATCACACTGCTCCTCCTACAGTTTTTGCTTCAAGAGCAGGAGCAGAATCTGATGGAGAAAGTAATGACCAATCCACCTCATCATGTGATTCACTACTTGATAAAGCACCATCAGTAGTTGAAGTCAGTAGTAATCCCTCTGTGAACCTATCAGCTGATATTGATGGTTCAACTGCTGACACTCACATGATCAATGAATTGATCAACCCATGTTATCCCTAGAAGTACTAAGGGTACTGGAGAGCAGGGGATAACATCTGGTTCAAATCCTAATGACTGACAGCACTGAAGAGAAGAAAACTTTCAGTAGGAAGGATTTGAAGCCTACTAAGGAAGTTGACAAGAAGGCAAAAAGTGCTTCTAAACTGCTGAAGAGCAAGTCTTCAGTAGTTTCATCTTCTTTAGTTGATGATCAACAGAAGATGAAGAAGAAACCATGTGAAATATGTGGTCTATTCAATCATCTCACAGATGATTGTTGGTACAAAAAGGGATCCAAACTCAAACAAAAGGAGAAAATTAAAGAAAACTTGGCTAAAATGAAAACTGAGTTTGAGTCCAAGTTTGTACCAGCAGCATCAAATCCTGTTACTCCTATGTCCAAAAAGAAATCTAAAAGAGAAGGAGTGCAACAGGCAATAGCTGAGGTTGCTCAAAAGAAGATGGTGCAACACAAGACTCATCATCAAACACCAATACCAAAGTGTCTGAAGAGCTGAAAGCTCTTTCCCAGAATCAGACACAGCTGGTAATGATGGTTCAACATCTGTTGGGAAGAGTTAACCAACTTGATGGCCCTGTGTTGAAACCCCAGAAAAGGAGATCCAAGCCAAAGGATTCCTCTTCTACACCATCTCCTTCACCTCAAGCTGTTGTGCTCAATAAACTGTTAGTTTACCATCTATTGATGAGACCAGGCCCAAAACCAAAAAGGTTTGGGTCTCCAAAACTAACTGATTGTTTATTAATGCAGGTCTCTTCAACATGCCAAAGTAGCATCTGGTATGTAGACAGTGGGGGATCTATGCATATGACTGGGAACAACTCACTTCTTAATGACTACTCTCCAGGAAGGAAGGGTTTTGTTTCCTTTGGCAATGATGCAAGAGGTTACATCATCGGGAAGGGCTTTGTTTCCAATGGGGAAATAAAGTTTGATGATGTCAACCATGTGGAAAATCTCAAGTATAACCTCTTGAGTGTCAGTCAATTGTGTGACAAAGGCCATGTTTCCCTTTTCACAAGCCAAAACTGCAGGATTCTGTCATCCAAAGTTCTGAGTTTGATTGACAAGGTATTGGATGCTCACACTCTCCTGAAGGCCAACAGGACAGGAAGAGTGTATGCCTTAGATCTTCCAAGAAAATAGATCTCAAAGGTCATCCTTGCCTATTTTCCAAGGCCTCTCCTCAAGAATCTAATCTATGGCATAGAAGGCTGGGACATGTTAATTCAAGAACATGAATCAGCTGATACACCATAGTTTAGTAAGGGGAATGCCTATGAAGGAGTTCAAGTGTGAAAACAACTGCACTGCTTGTTTGAAAGGAAAACAGCACAAGGTTTCATTTCCACCTATTGAAGAACCAAAGTCCACTGCCTGCTTACAACTTCTTCACATGGATCTCTTTGGTCCTGTGAGAGTGATGAGCATGGCACAGAAGAAATACTGTCTGGTAATTGTGGATGATTACTCCAGATTTGTATGGACTTTCTTTCTACATTCAAAGGATGAAGCTGCACAGAAGATCATAAACTTTGTGTTGTATGCTGAGAAGCAGTATTCCCTCTCAGTCAAGTGTTTAGAAGTGATAATGGAACAGAATTCAGGAACAATACACTTGATGAGTTCTACCTTTCCAAGGGAATAAAGAGACTTTAGTATTCCAAGAACTCCTGAACAAAATGGAGTTGTGGAGAGAAGAACAGGACCCTCATTGAAGCTGCAAGGTCTATGTTGGCTGATTCTGGACTGCCATTGACCTTTTGGCTGAAGCTGTCAACACAGCATGCTATGTGCAGAATAGAGTGCTAATAAATCAGAGGTTGATGAAGACTCCATATGTTCTACATCATTTGGCCCCTCTCATTTCATTTTTAGAGCATTTGGGTGTCCCTGTTTCATTCTCAACACAAAGGATCAGCTCCAGAAATTTGATCCTAAGGTGGATGCAGGGTACTTTGTTGGTTATTCATCAACTTGCAAGGCATACAGAGTCTTCAACTGCAGAACAAAGATGGTTGAAGAGACTCTACATGTCAAGTTCAATGAATCTCCAAGGACAAGATTCCACAAAGCCCTGTGGAGCTCTTTGATTTGGACATACTGCAATATGTTCCTTATCAATCTCCTGCTGTTGCTCCTGTCAACAGTCACCACCTTGTGTTACTACTGAAGATGATGATGATAGTAGTAATCACCTCTTCAGTTTAGTGACCAACTGCCTGAGTCCTCTAAACCTGATGCTCCTGTAGCTCCAGCAGCACCATCCACAACAAATGCTGATGAGATTTCTGCATCCTCAACTTCATTTGAGTTGCCACCATCTTCATGGTTTCAAGAATCTGCATCAACATCTGCTGCTGCTGAAGATCCTACAAACACTTGCACAGATTTGATTGTTTACCAAGAGCTGAAAAATCACCCAATGTCTCAAATCCTTGGTGATATCAATGCTGGTGTTTCAACCAGAAGCCAGTTGTCCAATTTCTGCTTCTATGCTCTCTTCATCAGTCAGCTAGAGCCGAAGAACTATCATGTAGCTTTGAGAGACAATGGATGGGTTGAAGCCATGCAGCTTGAGCTTCTTCAGTTCAAGAAACAGCAAGTGTGGGAGCTTGTCCTCTACCCCCAGGTAAGTGTCGGCACTAAATGGGTGTTAGGAATAAAACTGATGAAAATGGGCTAATTGTTAAGAACAAGGCCAGACTGGTTGTGCAGGGGTTTGCACAAGAAGAAGGTATTGATTATGATGAACCTTTGCCCCTGTAGCCAGACTGGAGGCAATTAGATTGTTTTTAGCCTATGCTGCACTCCACAATCTTAAAGTTTTTCAAATGGATGTCAAAAGTGCTTTTCTATATGGTACAATAAAAAGAAGTTTATGTGTTCAACCACCAGGCTTTGAGGATAATAAGCACCCAGAATGGGTATATAAGCTTGATAAAGCTCTTTATGGGTTGAAACAAGCACCTAGAGCCTGGTATGAGACCTTATCAAACTTTCTTCTACAGAATAATTTCACTAGAGGCTCCATAGATAAAACTTTATTTATTAAGAAGGTGGATCAGCATAAGCTACTTGTTCAAATTTATGTTGATGATATTATTTTTGCATCCTCTGATTCCCAATTGTGTGAGGATTTCCAAACCTTAATGCAACAGAAGTTTAAATGAGTGCAATGGGAGAATTACAGTTCTTTCTAGGTTTGCAAATCAAACAAAAAGCTGATGGAATTTTCATTCATCAGTCTAAATACACAAAAGATCTTTTGAATAAGTTTGATTTACAAAACTGTAAACCCTGTTCTACTCCCATGTGCAACACCACACAATTGGATGTTGATCAGAAAGGTAAAGGTGTTGATGAAACCCTTTACAGATGTATGATTGGTTCCTTGATGTATTTAACAGCTTCTAGACCAGATATTATGTTTGCTACATGTGTTTGTGCTAGATTTCAGGCTGCACCTAAGGAGTCTCATCTGATTGCAGTCAAGAGGATCTTTAGATATCTGCAAGGTACATAATCTCTAGGCTTATGGTACTCCACTGGACATTCTTGCAAATTAGTTGCTTTCTCTGATAGTGACTATGCAGGGTGTAAGTTGACCAGGAAATCAACTTCTGGTGGATGCCAATTCCTAGGCAACTGTTTGATTTCTTGGCAGAGTAAGAAACAACATCTGTTGCTACATCTACTGCTGAAGCCGAGTACATTGCTGCTGCAAGTTGTACATCCCAAATACTCTGGCTTCAGAATCAACTTTTGGATTATGGCATTACAGAGACAAGACTCCATTATTAATGGATAGTGCTTCAGCTCTTTGCATTGTCAAAAATCCAGTCCAGCACTCTAGGACTAAACATATAGAAATTAGACATCATTTTATAAGAGATTGTTTTGAAAAGGGTCTAATAATCCTATGTTTGTGCCTAGTGCTGATGAGCTTGCAGACATTTTTACTAAGCCTTTGGATAGTTCAACTTTCCACAACCTGGTGTTAAGGCTTGGTATGCTGCAGCTAGAATAAGTGACAACTACTGATGATCTCAGTACTTACTGATGATCATTGGTAACCATGTCACATATAAGTACTGATGAGTTATTTTACCCTCAGTAGTTTTTATAACTACTGAAGGCTAAATGCTTTAAGTACTGTACTTTATCTGTTCTAAACTACTGATGTAGTTACAACTACTGAATTCAGTAGAAACAGATAAGTACTGATGTCTATGAAACAACTGAAAACAGCAAAAAGCTGAAAGTGTTGAGGACAGTTTGAAACAGCTGAAAGGCTATGAATTGACGACAACTACTGATGAGTACTCTCTCTTCAGTAGTTCACAAACTGCTGTTTCTTCTGAACAACTGAAGCAACACCATGTCTTCAGTAGTTTCACAACTACTGATGACTAACACCAAGTCTTCAGTTGTTTACAACAACTGATGGCAAAACCACGGTCTTCAGTAGTTTTACAACTACTGATGACTAATACCAAGTCCTCAGTTGTTTCAACATCTGAAGTCCAACTTGTCTTCAGTAGTTTTTAAAACTACTGATGCCTAAATCAGAGACTTCAGTTGTTTCAACGATGATTGTAAACACCATGTCTTCAGTTGTTTTATAACTGCTGACCACACCAATACCATCAGTCGTTTCAACCTCTGAAAGTTAATACCACGTCATCAGTTGTTCAAAAACTGATGACTAACACCAAAACCTTCAGTCGTTTCATAATCCGTACCCTATATATATCTGATTCCTCTTTCAGAGTTTTTCATTCTCTCACGACCTAAAATTTCAAAAGCTCTGAAAACCTTTCACCCTCATTAATGGCGACCATGCAACTCAAGCCTCGACACAACTGTGTCGCGTACCTCACAAAATCGCCCTTCTGGACCAAATTTGATAATGCTATAGATCTTATGGTCCAATCCCCACTGAAAACGGCTTTCCTCTTAAATCCAATCATTTATGCCGATTCGCTACATCAGTTTTGGACGAATGCGACCGTTAATGGAGAATCTATCCATTCGTCCATCAACTCTCATAAGGTGGTCATCTCTACTGCTACCATCCGTCAGACATTACTGTTAGATGATGCTGCCTACCCTGTTGGATATCCTAAGCGCCAGCTTGATCTTTCATTTGGACAACATGGATATCAGGGTGATCTTAGTGCTTCAACAATCCTGAAGAAACATTTTCCAGATGCTGAACGATTAATATTTCATATGGTCAATGTTTGCCTGGCCCCGAAGACTTCCTCTTGGGATCAACTATCTTCCAGATGGCAACAGGTACTGTTCTCTATCCTTGAACAAGAACCATTAAACTTTTCTGAAATTTTTCTTGAACTCAAGGATATGGCCACAAAACCACTTTCTAACCGTTGGATACTATATCCTCGGTTATAATGGCCATAATAGAGAATCAGCTTTCTGCTGAGGGACTAGTTGGTCTGGGAGTCCCTGCTTTGGCTGTATTGCCGGAGGTATACTCCCGACACAACACTGACCAAACCTCAAACAGGCTGCCAACTGCGCAAACCCACGCAGCTGGAACCCACAGTCTCCACTTCCACATCCAAATCCCCTCCAAACCCACTAAGAAGAAGCCTAAGAAAGCTACTCAGGGAGTTGAGTCCCCTGATGATGCTGCTCCTGCAGCACCAACAGGTTATCTCTACTGGCAATAACCCCCCAGTAGAGACTATGACTCCACCAACCGAAGCCGCTCAGGTTTCCTCTCAAAAGGAACCTGCAGCAACCATTCAAAGGGAAGCCACACTGCTGGGATCCTCCTCACTTGAGGGTTACCATTGAAGAGCACCACTTGTCCCGGGTGCACACTGCTTCCACACCCTCTCTCCTGATGCAACCGCCCCTCAAAGCCCTACAATAATTGTTGCAAAGGTGCTGACACAGTTGCATCCTCACCCCCCACCCAGACACCAATCACTACTGGGATAACCTCAACACCTGAGGGGGAGGATCACAATGCTTCTGTCAACCCACAGCACAGGGGTTATCATGTTCCATCTTCTAGTGTAGATAAGGAGGTGCGAACTTCTGGTGAGGCTGCCACTGTCTCTGACTCAGCAAATGACCAGGGTGCAGTTGGTAAATCTCTAAGACCTCACCAGCGGCAACAGCTGATGAAGGACATAGTCCTGAGGCTGGAAGTCCCCAAAACCGAGAACAAGGGGCACATGCTATAATTGATCTACACTCAGGCATGTTCATCTGACTCTGTCAGGAGGTCAGGTGATTCAGTATCAACTGCTGATGACCTGAGCTTCTTCTATGATGTAGTTGCTCAAAACACCATTCTAGAGGATGAGGTTCAGACTCAAAGAGCTGCTGGCCAAGATGTCTCAGGATGCAAGTCCATCTGCCACCACAATACACCCACAGATGGCACCTTCTTCTGAAGGTACCCTACACACTGAGCCAATATATACTTCCAAGCCACCAGCCTCTGCTTTCGGCACTGATTCTCAGGAACAGAACCATCCTGATCAATCAATTGCTACCCTTCAAAAATCCCTACCTCTCATCACTCCCATGATCACAGATATAGTGATCAAAGCCATTGATGAGAGGCTTCCTACAATAATACAACCCTTGGTGGAGGAGTTGGTGACTAAATCCCTTTCTACTGCTCAAACCCTTGCCCCCAATGCAACCAAAAAGGGGGAGAGTCAGTCAGTTAAAGGAAAAAGGAAGAGGATAGATGGGGAGAAGGAGAAAGAATCAGAGAAGGTAACTGAGAAGGAGAAGGAGAGTGAGAAGGGAGCTGAAGTGAATGAAAGTCAAAAAGACTTTCATGTCACATATCAAAAGAGAAAAGGAGAGTCTGAGAAGGAGAAGGAGCTGAATGATATGGTGAAAGAAGCTGACGCCAACCATAACCGTTCAATGGATAAAATCATTGAGCAGTTATATAGGCAGGGTTTTGACATCCAACAACTAGACTCCGAGATCAGAAGGTTGGAAACAGAGGAGATCAACTCAAGATGGGCCAGCTATGATGCCTTAGAAAGGGAAAGGCTGGAGATAATGATCAGATTTATAGCCAAATATTGGGAAGATCTCTCATTGAAATAAGGGCCTGGACCAGGGACAACATCTTGGCAATAACCACCAAGATTTGTTCGTCTGAAGCATACTCCAAAGGTTTAGTGATTGAGGTATTGAATGAAGCTGGGGTTGGGAATCGAAAAGAACTGACAAAATTTACCAAAGCCTCCCTTACAGCCAAAATGCTAAAACAGTCTGAAAAACCTCAATCCTCAAAATCACTATCTCCACAACCCACTAAAACAACCCCTTTACCCTCTAAACCAACCATCCAACCCACAAAACCAAATCCTTTAACCCCAAAACCCACTGCCAGTGATGTACCTAGCCAAAAGAAAAGAAAGGTACTGAGGCCTGATGAAGATGAAGAGGAGGATGAAGATAGACTGCCACTCTCTGCAGTTATTACTTTGCCTAAGGCTAAACCATTGTCCATCTCTCCTGCTTCTCAAATGCATGATGTAATGATAAAGATTGAAGAGGAACAGATGCAACGACATGATGAGGAAATGCTGAAAAGCATTGACAAAGCATATGCCACATCTTCTTCCATCATTAGCATGAAGAAAGAAGTATTAAGATTGTACACCCTTGCTAATACCTTTCAATACCAAAGGGAAAGAGTAAGGATATGGCCTGATCCTAGGGTGGCACATCGGATTGTCAAGAAAGAAATTCCTTCAAAATACAAGGGCCAAGTGAAGAGAGTTGTCGACGAAGACATCACTGTGGTTCTTGTAGTGTCACCTTGGGAAATTGTTGAAGAGTTCAAGAAAGCCTATGAAGCCAAACAACCACCTCAAAAGATGTTAGAGAACAAAATTATAAAGAAGGGATTGGTTTACAAAAGACTTGAAAACTTCAAACAAGAAGAGCTCAACCTGCTTTTAGAAGGGACTCATCCAGATGAGTTTGCTTATAGACAAATAACCACAGTTGAGCTCAAGAATGGAAAACAGGCCAAGTACATATCTGAAGTGTATGGCCGAGAAGGATTATTTGATGGTGTGCCCGAGGTGCTGACAATGGATGAGCAAATCATGTTTCTAAGGGCTTACACCAGGAATCATATAGGCTGATACACGGGAAGTAGATCTCATGGTTGGGGTAACAGCTCGGTGTCCAAGTCCCCATACAGAGCTCCCAACCATATCATGCCAAACAGATCATCAGAGACTTCTTCCCAGGCCGGTGCTGAAAAAGGGTCACTTCTCATCTGATCAAGAGGATAAAAAGACCAATCTATCTGCCAAAATAAGTGGGACTCATCAATAACTTAGAGATTTTGGCTGCATTGGTTCAGGGGGAGTTTGTTGGACCAAAAGAACCAATGAGCCTGATCAGAGAAACCTCTAAGTCCCACAGGACATCACAACAGCTGAAGAAGAACTGATCAGCTGTTCTACAAAGTCTGAAGAATACAACTGCTGAAGTACGTCTGAAGTACTGAAGACAAAGACTGAGACAACAGCTGAAGATCTAAAGTCTGAAGACTTCAACAAGTACTGAAGACAAAGACTGAAGATCAACAGCTGAAAGACAAAGTCTGATGTTCAAGTACTGAAGACATCAGCTGATGTTACAGCTGATGACTACAGCTGAAGAGGGCTTCTTCAGTTGTTGTGATGGTTTTTCTTCTTCAGTAGTTTTCTTTTTCTTTCAGTAGTTTGTTTACTTTTCTTTTCAGTACTTGTAAACAACTGAAGAGGTTGTTCTTCAGTTGTTGTAGTATCAGTAGTTTTATGTTTTTCAGTAGTTGTAAATAAGATGTTTAACACTTAGGAACATTTGTAAGATGTCAATTGTTGACATCTTCAGTAGTTGTTAAACATCAGTAGTTATAAAACGGTTACATGTCACTTTCAGGTGACATCAGCCTACGTCATTCTTTCCTTTATAAGGAAAGATGACTCTCCTGTAATCGTGCCTTTAAGGCCGACAATCTTAATGCAATATTCTTTTGTCTGATATTTCTCTCTCTATAACAAAATTCTTTTATCGCTTTATATCAAATGTTCTTGTTTGAATTTGTCTAATTCTGAGCTATTCCGCTGCTATATCTGTTCAATCGATTAAACCAAGAGGCTGAGATCCTAACAGGGATGATAAAGTTTGAGTAGGTTTTTCTTAAAACTAATTCTTATTATTTCTTAAAATCTATGAGTTCTAAGTTGTCTAGTTCATCACTTTTATAAGCTCTTTTTTTTGGATGAAAATCTTTTCAAGACTTTCCTTAGATTATTGAAAATTTTGATCCTTCGAAAGATATGCTTTTATCTTCGAAGAAAATCATGCCTTCAAAACTAGCAACTGTCTAAGAAATTACCTTCGAAAGAAATTTCTGAAATATCTTCCGAAGCTTAAATCTTGTCTCAGAAACTTGTATGTTTTTAAGGACCATTTTATTCTGAAGCAAATTAACTCTTGGAAGGTGCTTCTCAACCTCTCTCTGGCTAAAGCTTGGATGCTACACCAAGCAATAAAGGCCAAAGCTTTCTCCACCCTGAGTCATAAAGGTCTGTGAGTGACAAAGGGAAAAGAAAGATGACATCTGAGGAGATTGAGGAGGAGGAGGAGAGAGAGAGAGAGGAAAAGGAAGCTGAAGGGAGAAAGTTCCTCTTCTGGGTCTGCAAGACTCATGGAAACTGCTATCAGGGCTGCCCCCAGACCAAACACTCAAGATGATGAGTTGAGGGCAGTCAGGATTAACTACTTGCAGACTAAGAACTATGACATGACAATGTCATTTCTCTCCCCTTAGAGGAGTTAAATGAACTGGTTGACAGAGAAAGGTCAAAGGAGAAGAAAGAGACAGAAGATGCTGAGTTACTGGTACAAATGAAAAAAGAAAGAAGAAAGAAAAGGTTATATAAGCATGTGCCCACTCTCTCCCCAGTTCAAGAAAGTCCTACACATAAGGATGTGGTTCAACATGAACCTTAGGTAGACAAAGAAGAAGACAGGATCAAGATGATCAACTACCTGAGTACCACAGGCCTCTATCAAGGAGATGCACTTCTTCCCTTATCCTATGACTATGTAAGTTTGAGTATCTCAAACAACTTGAACTTGAGATAATCACGGAAAGAAAGACTACCAAAAGGAAACTAAAGGAAGAAGCTGCTAAGTCAAGAGCCATCATCCAGAAGAGCATGAAGAAGTCTACAGACAGGCAGAGGATAATGAACTTCTTGAAGCTATATAGATTCTCCGGAAGGAGACTTGGCCCTATTTCTCTATCCACTATGGATGAGCATATAAGGGTAATCAAGCAGAAGATCAAGAGTGGAGAGCTGATTGACTTACACTCCCCTCCAAGTCAAGCTCCACCTGAAATGGAGGTTAAGGTTGAACAACCAGAGACAAGACAACCTGAACCTCCTGCTGAATCTCAGCAAGCTTCATCTTCTAATCCACAACAGGGTCAGACGCCCTCTCCTTCTGAACCTATGAGAGATGAAGACCCAACTGAGAAAGACAAAGAAGATCAATCAGGTACTGCAAGCCAATCTTCTCAGTTAAAAGAAACAAAGAGAAAGAAAAGGATGGCTTCAAAACCCAAGCCAAAGAAGAAGAAAGAAACATCCTTTTTTGAACCTCAGGATGAGTCAGAACATCCTAACGATATGCAGCCAGAGGATGCTACATCAACTCCCAATCGGGTAGCTCCTCTAGCAGCAGGAAGATCCATCTTGTCCTGGACATAAACCATAAATCCAGAAAGATGGCATGTCATTAGAGATCAAGGCATTGAGGATGTCTACACATGGCAAGACATGTTCAATCTGCCTCTACATGATCTCTTTGATATGAGAAGACATTTTGAGAGTCTGAGTGATCCTGATCATCTCATGAAGAAAGAGATGGTCATCATCATAATAAGGACTGTTGATATCTGAAGTCTTCAAAGAGTTTTGGTAGCATCAGCCTGGTGGAGCTTGTAAGGAATACATGTTAGGTTGATGCAACTCAAACACTTCAAGTCTCCTGCATGCTGCACAAGTACATTGAAAAAGAATGCTTCGGAAGTTTCACACATGCAACAGAAATATTCTAAGTGTGAAATCTTCCAAAGCCAAAGATGAAGTCTTCCAAAGCTTTAGAGACAAATTCTTCTGAAGCCAACACTTGAAGATAGATTTCTTCCAAAGACTTTTAGTATACATGTTTTATATGATGTACTTTACATAAAGCTGGACCCCCTTTCCGCTGCAACTCTGTAAAGTCACCAACTTGCATGGTTGGTGAAAAGGTTCATGGTTTAAGTAACTGTACATTGAGGTCTTGAGTCTGTAATTTTCTACTTCATGTACTTTATTATTTTTGTAATATATTAGGATGTGAGCTATGGCATGTCATAGTCACAAGTCAAAAGGCAATCTACCTTTTGACTCTACAATTGATTTTGTGTTATGTCTAGTCAATTGTATCCGGCTGGTCTTCAAAGTATGGCTGGTTGTAGGATGTAGTATATGTATCTCAAGTATTTGTAACTTTCCTTTATGCTTTGTAACACTTGTAATAGATCTTGAGAAGGCAATATACTACAATCTTGAAAACCATCTCCTTGTGTATTTTGCTATCTTGTTCTGTCTCTTATTTACTTTTGTTTTTGTATCATCTCTTATGGTTAATCCAGTCTCACTGTTTGATTAGTTAAGTTAATCTCCTCTTTGTGTTGTTGTGTTGTAAGTGACCACCCTTCACCGGTCCTCCAAAAGGTTTATCAAACCTATCTCATCGTCGTGGGGAGGCCTATTTCTATTTATTAACAAAAAGGATGGGGCTTTTTGCATGTGCATTGATAACCGTGAGTTGAACAAAGTGACGATTAAAAATAGTTATCCTCTTACGATATGGATGATCTATTCGGATAGCATCAAGGGTTGAGTTTAAATTCATAAATAGAACTGAGATCGGGATATCATCAGCTTAGAGCGCAAGAGGACATATCAAAGATGACATTTGGAACTTAGTACGATCACTACAATTTCTGGTTATGCCATTTGGGTTAACCAACGCCAGTGGTTTTTATAGATCTCATGAACCAAGTATGTAAACTTTATCTAAACAAGTTTGTCATTGTTTTTATTAACTAAATTCTAATAAACTCAAAGAACAAGTAAGAGCATGAGGAACACCTTAGACTAATTTTGAAAGTATTAAAAAAAGAATTACTATATGTTGACCTTTCTAAGTGTGACTTCGGGATTCAAGAAGTCCAATTTTTATGTTATGTGGTCAACAACAAAGGAATATATGGTGACCTAGCAAAAATAGAAGCCATCAAGAACTTGTTCCATTCAATGTCTTGAGTGTACGTTGATGCAACTCGAGAAGGTCGTCACATATGCTTCCTATCAGCTAAAAATTCAATAGAAACACCACATGACTTAGAGTTAGGAATCGTTGTGTTTACACTGATCACAAGAGTCTCAGCATATCTTTATGCTGAAAGAGTTAAACAAGAGACAACTTTGTTGGGTTGAGCTGTTGGACAATTATGACTGCGCAATTAAGTATCGTTCGGGGTAAGGCTAATGTGGTAGCCGACGCCCTAAGCCGAAAGGAAATTCCTAAGCCAAAGCGAGTTCAAGCATTGAAAGATAAGAATCGCAAATTAGAATCCATGCGGGTCATTGAAAAGCAATTAGAGACGAAACCCAACGGAATCCATTATTTTATGGAATGAATATAGGTTTCTTTGTATGGAGATGTATGAGTGCTGGTATTGGATGAAGCTCATAAGTCACGATATGTCATTCTTCTAGGTCAGATAAGATGTATCATGACCTAAAAGTCCTTTACTAGTAACCAAACATGAAATTTGATATTGCCATATATGTAAGCAAATGTTTAACATCTTCTAAGGTTAAGGTGAATTATCAAAGATCATTCATTTCACTTCAAGAGCCAGCGTTTCCCGTATGAAAGTGGGAGCAGATCTCAATAGTTTCATTATGAAGTTACATCGAACTCCCAGTAAATACGATGCCATTTTGGTAACAGTAGATTGCTTGAAAAAATTCACGCACTTTGTGGTAATAAGATAGACTAATAGGATGGAGAAGTTAACTCGCATCTATCTACAGGAAATAATCTTTTGGCAAGGCGTGATAATCTCTATAATCTTTGATTATGATGCTCAATTCACGTCTCATTTTTGGCAATCACTACAAAGATCATTAGAAACATGTTTTGATATGAACACCACATATCATCCGTAGACTAATGGTTAGAATGAGCATATGATTCAGACTCTAGAAGACATGTTATGAGCTTGCGTGATGGATTTTGGTAGTAGATGGGAAACTTATTTATCGTTGGTTGAGTTTTCTTATAATAAAAGTTATCACACATTGATGAAGGCTGCAAAGGTTGATCACCTATCTATTGGGCAGAAGTTAGAGAAAGCCAACTTACTGGTCCCAAGCTTTTGCATGATATGACTTAGAAGATCATGAAAACTCATAATCGTATGGCAGTAGCATGTGACCGACAAAAGAGCTACGTAGACAAACTTTGAAAACTATTCGAATTTCAGATCAGCGAAAAAGTTCTTCCGAAAGTATCACTTTGGTAAGGTGTAATACGTTTCAAGAAACGTGGAAAGTTAAAATCGTACTACATTGGACCATTGAGATTGTCAAAGAGATTGGTCCAGTAGTTTATCAGCTAAACTTACTAGATGAACTCAGTGATGTACACAATGTGTTTAACCCCTCAACCTTAAGAGAAGTCTTACTGATAAGATTATTATCATTCTATTAGATGATATACATATGGATGAACTAGTTGAAAATCATAAACCGAGAGGTAAAAACTCTCAAGCATAGTTGTATTCTTATCATCAAAGTTCATTAGAACTCCAAGCATGAACCAAAGTTTACCTAGGAACACGAGGATCAAATAAAGACCAAGCATTCAAGTTGGGAATTCCATGCTGAAATTTCTTTTAATAAGGGGTTAATGTGACACCCAGTATTTTTCAGGTCATTTTCTCACCAACACAAATATTATTTTCAGGTCATACATGCATGCATTTAATATTGGTTAATTATATGCTCCAGTTATCATTCAAACATTCACGAACCTTCACGTAACGATAATTTGAAGAATTGTCGAATCACACATGAGTCTATCTCCGAACGTTGGTGATTTATTAAAATAGATTTGAAACAATCAAAATTAGAGTGAAATTATATATTATGTAAATATATGATTAAATTTTTAGCTTACTTATGAAAATTATAAATTTTCTAACATTCATGTTTTTTTAGCTTTTAAAGCCTAATTATTATAAAAATACATTCAAATAAATAAAATAAATATTATTTGGTGTTATTAATGGTAATGTGATAATATGTAATCATTCTCTAAGTTTCGGGGTAGAAAATTCCAACCACGTACACTTTAAACTAATTTTATAAAATTAAGGGGTAGCTTTTGTAAAAATAAAAAAAATAAAACCAAACCCTAGGACCCCAACCCCCACCCCAACCTATTTACAGTTGAATTCCCCATTCCTTACCCTCTTAAAATTTCACAAACCCTCATGCCCACACACCTTGTTCTTGAGTTCAATCTTGCTATTATTGGTGAACTCGATTGTTGGTTTCATCAAGCACGTGTTATCTAGCATTTACTTCACCATACAAGTGCTTATGATGATTTCAACCTCTTTTTTGTTCTTGAAGATTCAAAACCTAGATGATCCAAACACACATCAAGTCTTGAAATTTATTTAAATTGATCATTGGTCTTGTGTTGGTATGCATTGTTATCATTGTTGTATGGATTTGATTTAAAAAATCATAGAATAAGGTTAAAACCCTAGACTTTTCTATAAAATAAACTTTTTATTAGGGTTTGTAGTAATAGCTTGACTTACGTAGAATTCAATGGAAATAATGATTCTAGTTTATTAGTTGATGTGAAAGAATGAAAATTTAGGTTTTGAACTTTTAAAATTGGTTTGGTATTCGAAAAATTTCTAATACAAAACCTTTTTGAATTGTTGGATTTTGGATGATAAATTTACATGTCTAAAGGGATTTGATGGTTTACTTGTAATGTTTAGAACATAAGAAAATATTAAAAATTGTTGAATTGTGAAAAAACATATGTGATAAAACTTACCAATTATGGAAACTTCTTAAATTTAATGTTATGCATAATGCATGTGTTTTAATGGTTTAATGGGACATATGATTTGAATTATGTTAGATTGTTCATAAAGACATGTTTTGAGAAATTCTATTACAAATTAAACAATTCGTATCATATAATCCTAAGTTACAAAACTTTGGGCATGATAATGTACTAGGTCATGTTAACTTGTAATGGGTGTGAATTAGGTGAAATACACATGAAATTTAGATGCTTGATCTTATATGAGGTTTAGTTGGAAAGTTAGATTACACCTATGTAATAAAGTCTAAGTTTTAGAAAATGAAAACTTTCCGAAAAAAGAGTTTTGTACATAAAACTTTATGTGAAACTTTAATTCAACTATTTGAGTATATATAAGCATGTTTTCATTAAATTGAGTCACCAACAAATCGTCAGGTCAAGTTGGTCAACTTTGGTCAATAAAAATCAACTTAGGTAAAAAAAATTCAAACTTATCAAACAAGATTAGCTATTCTCAAACATACTAACATTTAATTTTATTTGGATACAACAGGGTTCATACAGACCATTATGTACACACACTCACATACCTATATTTGTTTCAGTCACTGTTAGCTTCTACATTTGTTTTACCTTTCATCTACGTATTCAAAGGTGAGTTTTCACGGAACATCTATTTTACATTATTTTCTTTTGGGGGAGAAAGCATGAAAATTATATTTTTAGTGCTTTTGTATTATTGGTTTATTGTTTGTTACGTTAGTAAAAACACATATAAAAGTCTTTACATTCTGAAATTGATAGTACGAGCTAATAAGGTAATTTGAAGTAGTACTACTGGGTTTTACAAACCCCACCCATATTAGTTGTGTTAACTCGATTGGAGTTGAATAGGTGTTTAATTGATCTAAAATTTGCCACTGTCTTTGATAGACGTGGTGGAAAGGCAAACAATTTACAAACAGTCAGCTTTGGTTCGAAACGCTAAGTAACTTGATTATTGGCTAACTACCTATCGATATGCTTTATAAACTTTACCATGCAAGCACTTTCAAAAAAACATTTACTATTGTTTAAATATTTGAACTCACCAACATTATGCTAACACACTTTAGCATGTTTTTTCAAGTTAAAGGAACGTTTAAAGTTAGGTTGCACGACTAAGGTTTTCATTCATGGCATCCATTACAAACTTGTGTTCTTTGGCATTAACTATTTTCATTAGGCTCCACATCTACTATTGTTAAATTGGTGATCTCATCAACCTTATGTTGGCTTCTATTATTAGCTTTGGATTTTACTTATACGCTTCCGCATTAATTATCATTTAAACTACGTGTTACTCTTTTAAAGTCCAAATGTTTATTGTAAACGCATTGAGTGTGATTTGATATGACCATGTCTGAGATCTTAGGTTGTTATACGCCTAACGATATAATCTCATAGGTGGAATTTGAGGGTGTGACATGTGATATCCACATACTTTGTAACATGTTTCACAAGATCAAATCTAATCCTAAAATGTGTGTCCCCATTATGCAACTCCAAAGTTGAATCTTCGTTTCCTAACTAAATTGGTCGATAGGTCTCAAATATGTATAAGAGAAAAGTAATCTTGTCATTTTTTATACTATTATGAAGCATAATGTACGTATACATTTGATTTTTCATTTTTTCTATTTGCATCGTCCTAGCCAGTCATGCAAGTATTTTTCATTTTGCTTTTAAACATCTCACCTAGTCGAGGTAGTCGAAACATATTTCTAAACATCTTGTCTTTGTATTTTGGATTCTCTCCAAATTAATCATTCATAAGAACACTATTAGCTTTAAGATAATCATGTTTTAAAGTCCATTTTCTCAAACTTTGAGTCATACACAAATTTATTGGTTTGTCTTATGTTCAATTATATGGTGGGACATGGATCACGAAGAGTAAATGTTGTGACAAGGATATGTTGCGGCGTAAATGGGGGCGGCGGCGGTATTGCCGCTAGGAGCCAACCAACGTCGTGGGCTCATGGCGGGTGCACCCCCCACCTTAAGTGTTTGGTTTTATAGTTTAATAATAATTATTCTGAGTACACATTTATACTTTTTGTTATATCTTTATAAAATTAAAGTACTAATATGTAAAGAAAACAAAATAAAATGAAATTTTGAGTTTAAGGGGTAGTGTCGTGTTAACTAAGAAAACTAGTGTCTTATTCAAATCTACGAGTCATACATAAATTTATTGGTTTGTCTTATGTTCGTGTTTATGTTAAACTTTTATGTTTGTGTCAGGTTCTAACATATAACCGAGTTAACAAAAATCACGTAACAACCCAAAATCAAGGTGACGAGATGATTAACCATAGGCCCTAACCATACAAATATGACCATGATCATGATTTGGACTATTATGGTTGTGTCGCTAATGACAAAGTTGTTATGAGAAGCCAATAATGGACCTTGCAACGGGGTGTCAAAGGTTTCAGAATTTTTAAATGAATCAGGGTTGGGAGTTTTGTTTTTTTAACTCATTTTGTAGAATAAATAAAGAATAATAGAAAAGGATGCAAAAGATGAACTCATTGTAAAGGACAAAGTTGGCAATAATAAACAATATAGGAAGCCTTGAGCGCAAATTACGGTGGAAACAAAAAGATACGAGGCAGAAACAAGCCAAAGGTGGTGTCAAGAAGAGCATAAAGTTGGTGTCATTAAGAGCATACACAATATACTTCAAAGGAAGCCGCTAAAATGGCCATAATAACATCCGAAAAAGTAAATTTTAGTGAATAATATAGATGTCATTTTCATAAACAGTGATGAATGCTGAAATTTTTGTGAGTGGAGAGGAAAGATAGGTTCACTGAAATAGAATTGGACTATGTATGTAAAAAGAATTAAGTTTAAAGTTTTTTTTATCGAAATATATTTAAACTTAGACTAACATTCAATAGAAACAAGAAACATGAAAACAAACACGAAACAAAACTACAATAAGTGTATGTTAGTCTAAGATTTCTATCACAACTTTTGTCTGTTAATGTTACAAAGCGCTTCACCTTTAAACCAATTGAGATACATGAACTATATATCATAAACTTGAAAAATATAAAAAGCTAAGATGTTAGGTAAGATTTTATAACAATAAACCTTATAAAAGTATAAATTATATTACGTGGCTATATAAGAGCATTCGAATTAGGTCTTTTATATTATTATGAGTGTGTTTCTTATATCATAAGAATGATTTTAAGTGTTTGTGAGTGAAAAATATAAAACAAGTTATTGTTTATCTATATATTTGAGAAACATCATTCAACACCTATATTTTTTTATATTTTTAAAAATGGTTGTGAGTGAAATAGATAGAAAAATGATGATAAATCTATAAATATATTATAAAAACCTTCAACAGAAAAAATTTTAGTTTTTACGTATAAAATTTATTTAAGGACTTTTATAATGAGGGGTTTTTATGTGAAAATTCAAAAAATATATTGGTTTTTATGTACAAAATTATTAAAAATAAAACAAAAACCATGTTTAATTTTTTACGTATAAAAAAATTATACAATGACTTTTATAAGAAAAATTGAAATGTTGTTAGTTTTTATAATATTTGCGCTATAAACTTAAGATTCTTAAAAAATCAAATTAAATTTGTACGTGTTTGGCTTTTTCGCTTTTTCGCTTTTTCGCTTTTCAATGTTAATATTTTTAACCATTTAACTTCAAAACATTAATACTACCGCAACAAAAATTATTAATATTAGTTTAAAACTTTAAATTAAAATACATCTATACAGAATTGGCCTTTCATTAAGTACAAGTAAATCAAACACCAAACCTTTTGTTTACAAAGCACTCCATCCTTGAACCATCTACGCGTCCGGGCTATATAACATACACTTAAGAGTAATTAAAGACTAAAAATGTTAGGTCACGATTTTTTAATTAATATAACAACTTTAAAAGTATATAACTTATACTATAATTATTATCAACCGACCACCGTGGCTATATAATAACCACCTAATAATTCCATCTTCTTACACCATCATTCTAATTTCTAACACACACACACACACAACACACACACACACAAACACACACACACAAACACACACACACACAAACACACACACTCATGGGATCTGTAAGCAGAGAGATATTACATGATGTTCCACCATACATAAGAGTCTATAAAGATAAAACCATTGAAAGACTCGTCGGAACTGACGTCATCCCGCCGGAGACCAACTCCGGCACCGGCGTCACCTCCAAAGACGTCATTATCTGCCCCAAAAACGGCATCTCCGCCAGAATATTCCGGCCAACCACCATCACCGGAACAGAAAAACTCCCCCTAGTTATCTACTTCCACGGCGGGGCATTCGTTATCGCCTCACCGGCAGAGCCCAAGTACCACCACTCCGTCGCTAGCCTCGTCGCCGAATCACGCGCCATCACGGTCTCCGTCGACTACCGGCTAGCCCCGGAGCACCCGCTCCCCGCCGCTTTTGACGACTCCTACGCCGCCCTCCAATGGGTCTCCTCCCATACCCCGGGAGGAGACGGGACAGAAGAATGGTTAAAATCCCACGTGGATTTTAACCGTGTCTTCCTTGCTGGAGACAGCGCGGGAGCCACAATATCCCACCAGCTGGCTATCCGGATCGGGTCAAAACCCGACCCGGATATTAAAATATCGGGTATGATATTAATCAACCCGTATTTCTGGGGGAAGGATCCGATCGGGCGGGAGCAATCGGATCCTACGGGGAAGGGTATGGTGGACAAGTGGTGGGAGTTTGTGTGTCCTTCGGATCCGGATCACGGGTTGGACCACCCGTTGATCAACCCGTTGGTTAACGGGGCTCCGGATCTGTCGGGTTTGGGTTGCGGGCGGGTCGTGATAACCGTGTGTGAGAAGGATATACTGAGAGATAGGGGTTGGGCTTATTATGAAGCTCTTGTGAAGAGTGATTGGAAAGGGGAAGTAGAGATGATGGAGATTGAAGGTGAAGATCATGTTTTTCATATATTGACCCGAGTGGGGATAAGGCCGTAAGTATGATGAAAAAGTTGGGTGATTTTATAAATAAGTGATGATGATGATGATGATAATTTGGTTTTACGAAAGTAGTGTACGTATATTTGAACATATTATGTATTATCATGTGAAAAATGCTGTGTTTTGGGATCTTTACTTGTTTATTATGCATTTATTGATGTGTTTGATTTGAAATGTCATTTATGTTGGGACTCTTAGTTTGTTGATATGTATAAAGTTTCCACATTGCATGAGAGTTGAGTAGTTAGTAAAATATTAGTATTTGAAGTCATGAATACAAAGAATATGTAATGCTTAAGTAACATGATTGAAAGATTTACTCTTTTTTTTTGCAATCTAAGAGTTTTATTTTCCCTTCAATTAGCGCTTATAACTTGTTACAAAATATAGAAATTTTTTTATTAGTAGGGTAAAATTATAAATGTTTGGCTTTTGGGGTTAAAAATAAAAAATAAAAACAATAGGGGTACCCGCCGGTGCCACCGGCGGGTTCTCCCCTCTTAAAATCCGAGCCCTGGCAACATATCATAACAGATTTTGATCACCACGAGGCAAGATACAGGGTATTGTCAAAGATAAATAATAATCAAGCTGGTAAAAATGTTTATACTATGGAGTTTAATGATAGAACATACACTTGTGATAAATGGCAAATGCTAAGATTCCCGTGCTCACATGCGATTGTTGTTTGCCGACATAGGGGTGTGTCATCTTTTTACACTGTGCATGAGGTATACACTACTGCAGCTTATCAAAACCAGTATAGTGGTCATTTTTACCCAATTCATCATCCTGATTACTGGACAGACCCAGATTGGAGGATTAGAGCTGACCCATCAAAGGTTACAACAAAACAAGGTAGGAGACGCACCCGTAGGATACATAATGAGATGGATGTTCGTCATCATCTAGATGAACCCGTTGTACGTAAATGTTCCATATGTAGACAACCGGGTCATAACATGAGTACGTGTCGAAACTCACAACCATGACGCCATAATACATGTTATTGTTATTGTGTTTGATATTTTTTATTAACTACTTGTTATTGTTTGATCTTTTTTATTAACTACTTGTTATTGTTTATTGTGTTTGTCCTTATATAATACATGAGTAATTGGATAAAATATTTGATAGATAAAACTTGCATAGCATCCATATAATAATTATAACATTAATACAATAATTAAAATCCTTGTGAAGGCTGAGTAGGATTAGGAGCATCAGATTCTTTATCTGTCTCAGTTGCTTCATCATTTAAGTCGAATCGGTTTGACGGATTATTTGAAAATCGATCAACAACATTACTAGTCTCTTGGAACTGAGGGTAATATGGTAATAGACTAGTAGTGTCAAAAAGGTTTAAAAAATTTGTTTGCGGGGATGAGTAATTAGATGAGGGACCCGCCTCACCAAAATTTTGGGTGCCCATTTGAAAATGACTGCTTGAATTACCCTCATAAAAAAGTTATGTTGAAAGGGAGGGGTAAATTGTGATGATCCAAAGTCTTGCCCCATGTGAAAATTTTGGTTCTCTATATTTTGTTGTTCCTTTATATTTTCTTCTCCAACCATTCCTCGTCATTGTCCTCTACCCCTCCTACGTAAACGTTGAGTGACAGATGGAAGTTGAACATGAACTGGATTTTTCATTACATGAGCTGGTAGATAACCTCCATAATCAGCATGCGATAAATTTAAATACTGGCTAGCCAAGTTGCTAACCGTTTCATTGCCAGGCATTTGAGAAAAGTGGCTCATTCCTTGCATCTACAAAAATTAATAATTATAATAAAAATAATAATAATAATAATAATAATAATAATAATAATAATACCATCATTGCCAAATTTTGTCCATCGTTTTGGAACCCATGCGGATTTGGGGCTTGATGGGTCAGGTTCGTTACAAATCTAACTGTACGATCCATATACCACCGCATGTATTCTTCTGAAGCAACAGTGGAATTTGTGTAGGTTCCATTCACAACAATAGCATGTCGATTATGCCACGCTTGGATATACACAATATGTTTATGTGCCCAATTACTATTTTCCCCCTTTACGCGATATATTATGAAATTGAACATGTTCATGTTGTGAAATTGGTAACCTTACAGGGATCATTTGAATCATCCCAAATTGCCTCATTACCCTGCTAGCATTGTGTGGCTCAATATATTCCCAAAATATGAGAATGTATCACTATTCCAACATAAATTACCACTTCTACAAATCTCAGGTAGACAGTGTATAATTTCATCATAAGGCCTCCAGTTAAACTAATACAAAAACAAAATTTAATTGTTAAACTTTTCATGATATAGATTTTGTGATTAATAATAATAAAAAATTAATACCATGTTATTATTCATCGAATGTAATGATGATCTATATGAGCTCAAGCAGCTTAGAGCGGTTGAAATATAGCTAAGTTTTCCTCCCTACCATCTTTAAATATAATTCAAAACAAATATCGGTTAAACAAAATTAATAAATATAATTCAAAAAATAGAATAACATTTATTACATGATTGTAACATACCTTGCACCATATGGTAATGCGTATGGTGTATTAGGGTTAAGACTACGCTCATTAATTGGAGAAAGGGTAGGTAACCTTTCCCAAGCCCATAATTGTAACAAAAATAACGGTCCACTAACATCAGTAGCTGATATTTTTGTTGCCTTGCATAGCTGTCTGTACAACCATGCTAAAGTGGCACACCCCTAACTTAGTTGGCCACACTCTTCTAAATCTTCTACATGTGTTAAAAAATTAACATGGAGCTAGTTGAAAGATGAATCGGGGAATAAAGTCGCCCCAATCATGTATAATATTATTAATCGAGCACGCTGCTGGCATTGCTCAATAGAGGCATTAGTAGGGAAATCTTTTTTCAATTTCTTTTAAATGGCAACCAAGTTTCTTTTTAAACCTTCTATATGATGGGGATCAAGAAAACAACCTGTCAAATGCCTGAACAAATCTATTATTTCAGTTTTGTTCATCACCACATCAGTACCAGTAATTGCATCACCATCAACTTGCAAACCCCATGAGACTTGAACATCTTGAAGGGTTACCGTGCATTCTCCCACAGGTAAATGAAACGTGTGGGTTTTAGGCCGCCATCTCTCCACCAAAGCCGTAGTCAAACCACCATCAAGCTTACGGTAACCGCAATCAATAATACCACCAAAACCCGCTATCCTTATATAAGGCATAACATTACTGGGTATAGGCTTGTGTTTGACGAGTCTCCAAAAATTGGTATCCCCCCGTCTAGGACGCAAGACACCGACATCACTCGTTGGATTCTGAAAATAATGAGCAGCTCTATGCTCACCAACCAAAAATAACAATTCCGTATTCAAAGGACCCGATGTAACACCCTAATTCGTCATGTAATAAAATCTGTGAGTTTGTTGAAAAATAGAGAATGTGGAATGTGAGTTTAGTGTGTATTGTGAAGAATAAAGTATGTAAGTTAGATGATTTATATAATAGAAGAGTAACGTGGTCTTCAAGTTTTTCAGTGATGGGACGAGGGGAGAACCCGACGGTGGCACCGGCGGGTACCTCTATTGTTTTTATTTTTATTTTTTAACCCCAAAAGTCAAACAAATTTATAATTTTACCCTACTAATAAAAAAATTCCAAAATATATGTAACTAGTATTAAATTGTCGCGTTGCGTCTCGGTATGTAAAAATGCATCAAATAGCATTAATGTTATATCATTGATAGTGACCGTGAACACCGGAAAAGTTCGTAAAACAACTGAAATAAAAACGGAAAAAATATAATCAAACAAAAAGTAGACATAAACACATCGAACCATGCACGCTCATTGTTGCATGTTAATGTGCAAAAATTAGACCAAAACGTAAAACAAAATCCGGCCATTAAACGGAAAAAATAATCCAAAAATTGGTATTCCCCCGTCTAGGACGCAAGACACCGACATCAATCGTTGGATTCTGAAAATAATGAGCAACTCTATGCTCACCAACCAAAAATAACAATTCCGTATTCAAAGAACCCGATGTAACACCCCAATTCGCCATGGAATAAAATCTGTGAGTTTGTTGAAAAATAGAGAATGTGGAATGTGAGTTTAGTTTGTATTGTGAAGAATAAAGTATGTAAGTTAGATGGTTTATATAATATATTTTTTTTAAATATCTCACTTGAATCCGGTCAAAACCCTAACGAACTACCTGGCCTCCCCATTGGCGGGTTCTGGGGTGCAATAATGGTGGGGCAGAACTCGCCGGTGGCACCGGCGGGTTCTAAGGAAAGTGACAACGCGGTCTTCAAGCGTGGTCTTCAAGTTTTTCAGTTGATGGGACGAGGGGAGAACCCGACGGTGGCACCGGCGGGTACCTCTATTGTTTTTATTATTATATTTTTTTTAACCCCAAAAGTCAAACAAATTTATAATTTTACCCTACTAATAAAAAAATTCCAAAATATATGTAACTAGTATTAAATTGTCGCGTTGCATCTCGGTATGTAAAAATGCATCAAATAGCATTAATGTTATATCATTGATAGCAACCGTCAACATCGGAAAGGTTCGTAAAACAACTGAAATAAAAACGGAAAAAAAAAAAAAAAAATATAATCAAACAAAAAATAGACATAAACACATCGAACCATGCACGCTCATTGTTGCATGTTAATGTGCAAAAATTAGACCAAAACGTAAAACAAAATCCGGCCATTAAACGGAAAAAATGATAAAACGTTTAACCACATGCTCAGTTGTAGCATGTTAACTCGGAAATTTAAACCGAAACGTAAAACAAAAAATGTGAAAAAGATGAAAAATATATGAGAACAAAGTTAAAAAAAAGTATAAGATTTAAATGAAGAAGATGAAAACTATTAATGTTAAGTAAAAAATAAAAAAGACAAAAAAACAAAGTAAGGTACAACTTAAAAAACATAAGATAAAAACCATTATGCATATTCAAGTTGGAAATTAGTAATATATATAATTAGTGCTTATAACTTGTTGCAAAATATCTGTTAAGATGATATGGGTCAGCAATGATATCTCCCAAAAGTTTTGTAAGGATCGTTAATTCAAATCTTTTTGTGATCTTAGTAAGGATCTTGATTTACTTTCTGTCATATTTGTAGAGATGACTGAATACTGTTATAGATAACACTTGATTGATCCAAAATTGAGCAGTGTATCATCCATTGGTCATGTTTGAATCACCTTCTTCTCATTAATTTTAAATCGTTGTATTTGAACAAATACAATTTATAGGCTTTGAAACAACAAAAAAAACACTGAGACAAAGACCATATTAAATGTGTTATGTCAAGTTATCATAAAAAAAATATTTTAGCTTGATTTGCAAAGGTTATTTGTTTAAGGCATGAAAGTTGTATCTGACACAATTACAAAAAGTTTGGCATCTGCCAAAATAAACCAACCCAGATCTTTCCAAGATTGGCTGCTTTTTAAATCATCCTCATTATGAAGGTTACTTTTACATATTCAAAGACACAATTTTCATAAGGTGGATTATTTTACAAAAGTGAAGAAATTTATAGAATATCTTAGTTTTTATAAGTTCAGTTTTAAGTGATTCTTGGTGTTTCTAAGTTGATGAATGTTATGTAAGTGAACAAAGTTATCAAAAAATTATATTTCTTACCTACACCTAATATACTTTTTACACCATCAAACTTATAAACCGTAAACCTTACTAGTTTGCAAGAGGAATATGCCATTTTATGTTTTATGATAATTATATATGATTCCGTTGGTACCTTTAGGTTTTCGATCTTCCAGTGAAACATATATTTAATATGTTCTCATTGGATTTTTTTGGTTGACTTACATTATAATAAGTTTTACTGTCACTATTAATAAAGGAGATACAATTGAAGTCAATTATAGCAAGGCAACTATATGAGTGTTAAATAATATTTTATGTACATGATTTGAAATATAAAATTTGCAAACATTATTTGGTGTGGGCCGCGGTGTTTTTTATTTATGATATAACTAGAAATAAGCTTTTCGCATTGTAGCGAAGATGTAAAACCATACCAAAAAACACAAATTTCACACCACCATTAACAACCACCAACACTAAAGTCGTAGTGTGTTAATACGAAAAACTTAGACCAACACGTAAAACATAGAAAAATATAACTAAGTCGATCTAAAATCCGAGCGTTGTGACGAACCCTTCAAAAGGGAAAAATACACGTAAAAATGTTGAACCATGCACGCACATTGTGTTGTGTTTACTTAGCAGATTTAGAGCGAAACGTAAAAATGTTGAATTACACATGCATTTTGTTGTGTTAACTTGCAAAACTTAGAATGAAATGTAAAACGAAGATTTATAAAATATGAAAAGTATAGAAGAATAAAGTTGAATATATAAAAGTTGTGAGTTTCAATTGCAAAAGATAAAGAGTTTTTGGTTAAAAGTAAAGAAAGTCAAATTTGAGAAGTTAAATTGAAAAAAAAAACTTTGTGTTAACAGTAAAAAATTAGATATTTTTTGAAAAAACATCCTAAGTAAAATTTAGAACGAAACATAAAATGAAGATTTGTAAATATTAAAAGTATAAGGAAACAAAGTTGAATATATAAAAGTTGTGAGTTTCAATTGCAAAAAATAAAGAGTTTTGGGTTAAAAGTAAAGAAACTCAAATTTAAGAAGCTAAAATGTAAAAAATAAAAAACTTGTGTTAACGATGAAAAAACAGATTTTTTTAAAACCCCCTATGCATAAGGTATAAAACCATTATACATAGAAGGGTTGATAATTAGTATAATATAAATTAATAGGGTATGGTTATAATAAAAAAACATTTTAATCTAATAAGCTTAAGAAATATTATGAGTTTGACACGTGTTTTTCTATTGATTTTAAAACAAATGACATTTATATGTTTATGTCAAATACGACAGCTTATTGTGTCATATACATTATTGTGTCAAATATCAATTTATTATGTCATTTATTTTACATCATTTTTATATGTGTTAGTTATTATGTTTTACGTTTTAGATTATTTTGTGTTATTATTGTTATTGTTTTATAGATTAAAGTTAATTTGTTATCTATCATTTTGTTTTATAATTAGAAGTACATAATGATATACATTTACCAGTTTATTTTTTAAAATTTATAGTGTTAAAGATAACACACTATGTTATTTTTGTCATTATTTTTATAGATTATATAAGCTTATTGTTATATATCACTATGTATTATAATTAAAAGTACATAATAATGTTATTTCACTGATATATTTTTTAAAACTTATAGTGCTTAAAATAACAATATGATGATAAAAAACACAATAAGACAATATGTTATTTTTGTCATTATTTTTAATGTATTAAATTGTTTGGTTCTAAGCTTTTTATTATGTTTTACATATTAGATATACACAACAATGTTATTTCATCATTATATTCTTTTAAAATTCATCATATAAGAAAAACATAATAACATTCAGTTAAACACAATAACTAACAAAAATACAAAATGAACTACACTAATTACATAATGATAAGATATGAGCTTAAAAATATAAAAAAATATTATCTTTTCATATAACAACACTTACTTGTTTTAAAAATAAAAAACGCTCATTTTTATGGTGTACTTTTTGAAAAAAATAATGATGTACATAAAAGTTATAGACGTTTAAAAAATGGGGGAACTTACAAATAAGTCAAGAAAAGTGATTATTCCTAAAATATCCTTTTAACAAACTTTTTTTTATATTTTGATCTCAACCATTAATTAAAAATATTGATAGTTGAGATTAGTTTTTACACTTTTTAGTTGTAGGAGACTTTTTATTTGAACATTTTCTTAATTAATATTATGCTTTCTACACCTCAATATGTGCGATAAGTTTATTATCTTATCTAAACTCAAATATGCATAACGTTGGTAACTATCAATTTTTTCACATATTTTATATTAAGTTAGATACTCATGTATTATACGAATAAAAATAAAAAATATATAATAGAAATATGTATAATCTAATATATTTTATAAATAAGACACCAATGAATCAATAAAATTATTATATATAACAAACATAGTTAAGTTATAAACTTCAATATATGAAAAAATGATAAGTATCATTTATAAGAATATTGTATATATTTCTTTGTATATATTGCATGATTTTTTAGTTATATAATTGTAATAGTATGAAGAGTTTTATATTCACATCTAACAATAATATGTTTATTATAAATTTAAAACATCTTATCAATGATGATATAAAATGAACACTTGGAGTGAAATGTAGCTTTAAAAAATAGATAAAGACATATAAAAAGAAAAAATCAAAATTTTTAAAAATATGTGTAAACTGTATCACAAAATCAAAGAGTGTGTAAACGAATCTTGATTCCAATATTATACAAGAAAAGTATTATGTTATCCTATTATTAGGGTTATTTACGAGCAAAGTCAAACTGAGTGGACCTTTTACTCGTGTTTCACTCGTTTACAAACCAAACTGAATCGGTTGGCTCATTTACAACTGAGCCAAAAATTGAACGAGATTTTTCCAAGCGACACTAAGCAACAAACATTTTTAAGTCCTACTGCTTATTGTGTCATACGGTTTAAATTTGCGCACAGAAAGATAGTGACAATCTTGGATCTCAGTTTCATATATTTCTTAAAGCTAGAACAACCATATTTTATAATAGAATGATTTTCATAATTGGCATTGTTACGGCTAATGATGAGGCTGAGGTTATGGCCAATGAGGCGATAAACAAACTGTAGAGAACAAGGATGATGAGAGTGGTAGACGATAGATGAACTTAGGGTGAAGGCAGGAGATGATGAGGTGATGTGCAAATTGTTTAGTGTTAACAATATTTTTATTAGGTTAATTGGTTTAATTAGTATGTATAATTATAATTGTATATTTATATATATTGAGTCGAATTGAATGCAATAAAGCGGTATGTACAAAAATATCAACATAGTTATGTATATGTGTGAGTGAGTGTGTGTATATATAGTGGTGTACAAACCGGGTTTTTTACCCAAACCAGTTCGGGTTCAAGTCGATTGACTCATCTACAATCGAACAAAAATCGAAAGATCATTTTCGAGCGATTTCCAAGTCATCTTCAAACTATTACTATTATTCACATCCTAACTCTATCTGCAGTATATATACAAACAACATAGTATTGCATTTAAGTATCAGGAAGTCTTTATCGGGTCAAACTACACCAATTTTATGTTGCAATCAATATAAAGTAGACCTGACAAGTTTAGCTCGTCCATTTAAAAAATGGGTTCATATGGACTTTTTGTTAGGATCGTGTACCGGACGAATACTAACAGATTTACGCGTATACCGAATGAAATAGTGCGAAATCCTATTTGATTGGCAATCCAATCAGTCAGAACGCACGTAGAATCAATTAAAGATGAATCTAAACGTCAAGAACGACTAGCAATCGATCTACTACGATCTATGAAGTTGGAACAAGTTATTAGAGGTCTCTGGACGGCTAGGGTACGTCTGGGTATCGAAATATTCAAAGGTCTCGTTTTCCATGATTTAAGTGGTATTTATAGGTTAGGGTTTCTCAATCGTACGACTGGACCATTTGCATGGTTCAGTCGTGCGATTAAGTCATGCGGTTGATCCATTCGCACGACTGAGTGTTCAGTCGTGCGACTGAGTCAATCTCATGTTTCAATCATGCGACTGATCTAGTCTCCTGGTTCATTCGTACGACTGGTTCATTCGTACGACTGGTTCATTAGCATGAAGTTGTTCATGCGTATGGTCCATTAGCATGGGCCAATCGCATGAGAACTTCACATGATTAAGTTTGAATATGTTTCATAATCATTAATTGATTTAGATATTATTCAAACAACCACAACCTATATAGTTAGTTCAATAAGCGTTATTACATACCAACCAATGAAATATTCAACATTATTAGCACAACCACATATTGTATTTCATTAGGTACCCGTACAATTACATATGTGTAAGACAATAAAAACATATTAATTAAGTTCAGAAACTAGGGACACATGTATCTACAAACTCCCCCTTGGACCTAGTTTCGTCTAATGTCTTACATCCTTCATGAGTTCCTCAAACTTCTTGTACTTCTCTTCTCTAGTGACTCCGGCATGTATCTCAAAAGCAAAACAGAGTCGTATAACGTTCTGAAATTGTAGAGCTTGTACAATATCTTGATAGGCATAGAATAATGGCCACTTGTATAATGTATAAACATCATCTGCAGACAAGTTTGTAAGCCACATTGGGTCAAACACCCTGATGGTTTCCGTTACACCATTCTTGTTCAAAACTATGACTGCCTCTCATGTACTCCAATCATAGTACCACCATTTGAAGTGTGAAGTGAAGTCCTGTGGCATTTCCCGTAGAGGGATCTTAGACATTGTGCGCGGAAGACTCCACTCCAGCACTATTTTCGGTTTTCCAGTAATGGCATCAACCTCAGACCGTCTGATATACCTCGTTGGTTGTTGAGGTTTGAAGTTGACCCATCTGGTGTGGTACTCTCTTTTAAGAGCTGCTTCAAACCAGCCTGACATTTTGCGTGCGTTAGCGTATAGCAATTTCAGCTTTGCTAACTGGTTGAGCTCAAATCCAGGAAGAGTCTTCAGTTCATGTGGGAACCTAAAGTACTCAATCCCTTTCTCACATTTAACTGCATAATCGTTGAGATCTTCAAAATACGCCCATGCTATGATTTTGCCCGACACCTTTTGATGTTTCTTCATTTTGTACAGCTTGGTGCAGACAGTTGACGTTGAAGCACTACGTTGGGCTCTTATTTCTTTGAAGCATGCAGCCCACTCAGCCTTTCTGATATTAACTTCAGCTTTCGAGGCTTGGGCCGTATCTTCTTTCTTGTCAGACTCTTCTTCCATTTTATCCAGAGTCTCAAAAGTTTCACTAACAAGGTTGTCACCAGATTGGGAACGACATTACCCTCAATGTCAGTGTACTCTGGATAGTGTTGGTTTGCGACATCTTCAATCTCGATCTCATCAACGTCGTTAAGCTCATCGTCACTTTCCACATGGACTGTTGGAGCATCTTTCATGATCTCATCTGGATTGAGTTGGAATATTTCAACAAATTGCTCGCCGGTGAGATCATGAATTATCTCTCCTTCTTCAGGAGTGTAATTCACTGATCTCCTGACTATTCCCTGTAAATCAAGAATCATCATGAGCTGAGTCTTGATCTGTTGGAGGGGAGCAACATCATATTCATCCTCTTTGATAGTTTGGATCTGCTTGATTTAAAACATGTAACACATCAACCATTAGTCAACAATCAAAGCAGTAAACATCAACAATAAATATAACATTATTACATTAATTTGATACAAGATTCAAATATACATGATTTAATAACATAAACAACTAAGCATTACTCTTGTCTTGTATCATGTGCTCCTCTGTTGACGGGGCTGATGTGGAGGCACCTTGGTCCTGAGCTCTTTTGGTCCTCCTTTCACTTGCATATGTGGCACCCGCAACAGACGTATCATCATCTCCATCATCATCATATTCATCAATATCATCATCAACATCAGTATCCTCCCCTTGATCATCGCTATCATCATCATCATCATCATCATCACTGTCATCATTATCACCAGCATCTCCATCTCCTTCTCTGATCTTTAAGGGCTCATCCTTTGATCCTTTGAGCCTCAGCATAATGGTCTTGTTTTCGCCTCCAACTCCTCTATCCGTTTTGCTGATTGGACATGTTCTCCTGGAGTTGGGACATCTCTGAGCTTTGAGCTGCCATCTGCTGTGTCTGCTGCTCTATCAGCTGTGCCTGCTGAGATATCTACAGAGATTATGCAGCAGTAAGTTCAACTAGCTGACGAATCTGGGCAGTCTTCTCGTCATCGGCGGCCAACAGCTTCAGCACCATGCGGTTAAGTGCCGAAAGCTGTTCCTCTACCCCACTAGGAGGTAGAGAGGATCCAGATAGATAGAAGAGGTAAGATGACGGTCCTGCATGGTGGCTAGTGGTGGTGGTGGTGGCAGTGGTGAAGATTGGGGGTGGTATAGATGAAGATGGTGGTGGAGTGGTGAAGATTAAGGGTGGTATAGATGAAGGTGGTGGTGGAGTGGTTATGGTAGTGGTGTGTGAGGTGGTAGATAAGGTGGTGGATGGAATGGTGGTTGTGGTGGTAGGTGGAGTGGTGGAAGTGGTGGTAGTAGTGATGGTGGTGATGAAGGTCATCCTTCTCCTCTTCTTCTTCAAACCGTGGGGCTGAGCCATCATTTTCTTCCTCGAGCCCCTAGAGGTGGATGCTCCCCCTAGAACACTGCTAGGCTGATCAGGAGCATAAGTAGGATCAGTGTTAGCCTCCCTAGACTTGCCAGTGCGTCCTCCAACCTCCCGAATACCTCGGTCGGTGGCAACCACCCTACTCCCCATAATCCGAGTCAAGGGCTCCTCGTCTGTCTCCTCCTCCTCATCAAGACGAAAGTCCTGATAGAACCCTGGAGCCTCTGTTCCACCTTGGGTGGATGCTGGAGATGCTATACCAGCAGTGGGGGCCCTCAGTTGAGTGGGCCCTGCATCTCCATCATGACCACTGTCATCGTCGTCAGATTCATCTTCAGGGAGCTCCAGTTGCTCCACATCCGAGTCACTGTCTGTGTGGCGCCATTTACGCCTCCCTGGCGCCACATAGTCCACCTTGGCCAGATGGCCGATGAGTCTATTTACCGGGGGTTTGACCTGCTTTCCCCGGTAAACTTTCATACGACCCAGTGTCGTATCATCCATGATCTCCAACGACACAGCGTTGTGGCTCTCCTTGGGCAGTGTGGGCAGTTTCTCATCAAAGATCATCTGTAAAAACCTAGGGTACATGCAGAAACCCTCTTTGCCCTTCGCCTCCAAATTCTCTATCAAGTAGGAGAATATCATGCTAGAAAAGCTGAAAGGGTGGTTCAGTACCAGTGCCACATAGGCATTTTGAATCTAGTCTGAAAGATCATCAAACCCACCCCTTCGCGGCGCCAAGCACTTGAGGATGACATGTGCCAAGTACTTGTACTGGGGACACATGTTGCTCTTGTTCAGCACACCTGCATTAATATCCCCAGCGTACTTCATCCTCAAAAAGCACTCTCTTACCGTCAGCGGGTGAAGTCTGGTGGGGTGGTCTGCATCATCATCCAACCTGAGTACTCTCCTGATATCCTCAGCAGTGACCTCAATATCCAACCCAAAAATAGAGCTCCTGATGCTGTACGGCTCATGAGAGCGGTCAACTGATGCCCCCTCCTAGAAGGCCTACTGAATAGACTTGTAGGGAGTGCATGGTGTAGATATCGCCTTGTAGATCCTGGATCGCTTGAGGAAAGCGATGATCCCCGCAAACTCGGCACCATTCCGAGTCGTGGAATCTATATGAGCACATATTTTGTGCTTGGGGTTGATGGACCATCTGTCAGCCATCAATCTGTAACACAAGACACGTAGAAATTAGATAACCACACTACACAAATCAGTTTTAATTAACTTGCTTGAATTCATTCTGGTTCATTCATGCAATTGAACCATGCGACTGTGCTCAGTCGGTTGACTTGGCATACGACTGGATTCAGTTGGGTGACTAAGCAGGCGACTGAGTTCATCCGTATGATCCATTCGTCCGATTGAGCCATTCGACCAGCTCAATCGTGCGATTAGAGTTCATCCTGGTGTCCAGTCGCATGACCCACTGTTCGGTCGACTGAGATTCGAAAATGAACCAATTCTTGAAATTAGACGTCGAGTAATGGTTCTTTAGACCCGCATTCCTTATACTAATAACCTAATAACCTTTATTTCAACATTTTACTTGGTTTAGTTAGGTTATTAGTCCATTTAAGGTGTCGGGTCTTGTTAGGGCCAATTTCTTGATTTTTAAGTCTAATCGAAGGAGTTTTTGGCATGTTCACACCGCATTTTACCTGTATAAACAACAACGAAAGTTAGATTATGAGAATAAGCAAGCAATGTGGGTCAGAGGAATTTTGGCAGAGTAATGGTAGGCTGTGCGATTTTAGGGCGATTGGGGGTGATGAGTTGAATGCGATCGACTGTGGCTCTATTTATACTGAATCTGATTTCAATCGGCCGACTGGACCCATTCGCTCGGTTCATTCGGGCGAATGGACCTCAGTCGTGCATTGGCTCAGTCGATCACATTCAGTCGGCCGACTGGATTTCAGTCGGGCGACTGACTCATTCGCACGGTTCCATTCGGCCGACTGGCTCATTCTGATAAGCCATTCGGGTGAATGGTTCATACTCATGTGCCATTTGGTTGTTTAGTGCATGAGTATGGTCCATTCATACGGTTGATCCATACTCATGGTCCAGTCGTGCGATTGGATCATACTCATGATTTTGACTTTATGACCATTCCTCACTTAAACCCTTTTTAACTTTTAAATGAACATTTTGAGCATTTGATCATCTCAAACATGATCTTTTTAACTTGAAAAACTGTTGATCACCTCAGACATGGTCCTTTTAAGCAATTTGTCACCTCAGACGTGACTGATTTTACCTTTGAAAACACGTGTGGTCACCTCAGGCGTGACCCTTTTATATGACTAAATCCCCTATTGAATTCCATGGCGTAGTCCGATATCAAACAAACTGAATTTGACTTAATTTAAACAAATTGAAAGACTTAAACTCAAATACAAAACTAAAACTTGCTTTTGACGTTTTGTGTAAGGTGTAAATCCTAAGATAGAAATCTAATTAGATTCGGTTCCGGAATTGGCAGCTTCAATTAATTTTGACCATAAATGGACCAATTCAATTTGGAATCATACAGGAAAGTCAATCATTTGGGACATGTTATCAACACTTTTTGATGCTCAATTCTTGTTTTTCATCTAGAGTCGTTAGCATGTTTAGGAAATCATACTAGTACTATTAGATCCCCACATTGATTTGGACTTTCAAGAATTTTAGCCACGATGATTGTCAGTATACTGGTGCTCTTAAATCCATACATGGACTTTTGACACAGATTGGTGATAGTTTAAGGTTTGATTATTTCAACAAGCATTTGTGGATCCCACACTTATATGGTAATCAACATTCCTCAGGAGATTTTTGAGCGGTCTCAGGGTAGTGTTCAAGAAGAAACTATTCTTAGAACTTTCAGAGAAAAGCCAAGCCTCAGGTTAGTGCCACCGCACAGTAGAGAGGCGGCAAACAATAATGAATTCTAGAATATATAGGTTATGCTTATCCTCAGGTCAGTGCTACCGCACAGCAGAGAGGCACATAACCTATCTTCTTGTTTGAGAAATTTTAATCATTTTGCATAGTTCTCACCAACAACATAGGTTATTAGTTTGATTGCTTTTGCTCATATTTTGGTCTGACGCTCACATTTGTGGCATTTATTCTGCTCGTCACCCCTTATTGGAATTTTATTGATTATGTTAACCAGGGATAAGATGTTAACCCACAGCTTGTTGAACAACTTAGTTTGTTCTTGAGATCACCAACACGGTCTAATCATCTATTGTGTTGAATCTACCGACATATCATTTGTGGTCTAACAACCTCTAGGTCTACTCTCTTTGTGTTACCTCAGTTGTAGCTAGTTTTACTATCATTGTTTCTTTTATATTGCTCAGACTACACAGACTTATACTTTGAACTTCGCATCTTCTTTTATTTAAACTTTTAAAGTCCCAAGTGGTTTGTACCTGTGTACTATCATTTTCCAAAGTCATTGAATCGGTATCACAGATACGATCTAGTTTCTATCAGCTAGCCTATCCTCCTCCCTCATTTTTTGTTTTTAATGTTACTAACTGACCTATTCTCCCCCTAAAATTCTAAAACCGTAACCGATTTACGCTTTTTAGGATTTTAATAGGCGACAAAATAATATCAATTTAGTATGACTACTTAAAATAAAATAGATAAATAAATAAAAAACGAAAAAAGAAAATTTGACTATACTCATCGGACTACACATGGTCATCGTCGGGAATTACATCATTTTTTTAACGCCGTTGACCTCTAATATATATATAGAAAACATGGTTTATCAAAAGCCTTTGTATAGAGGTCAGGGCGTTGAAAATTAGTATTTATTTTAATCACATCTATTAGATTCTTTTCAAAGCAATCACATATAAGTGATATTTTATGCCGATGTGTTTGGTCTTAGGATGTTGGACCAGATTTTTAGTTACTGCAATTGCAGCAGAGTTATCAACAAAAATAGGAGTAGAAGAGAAATTCAAACCATAGTCCCGCATTTGCTGTTGAATCCATATGATTTGTTAACAGCAACTTGTAGCAGCAACGTAGTCGGCTTCACAAGTTGACAAAGCAACCGAGGTCTGCTTCTTACACTGCCAGGTCAATAATCTCCTCCCAAAGAATTGACATCCTGCTGATGTAGACTTGTAGTTCATTTTGTAGCCACCGTAATCCGAGTCAATATACGCAGTTAGCTCGAAGTCATCGTCATGAGGATACCACAACCCAAGTGTTGGAGTACCCTTCAGATAACGAAAGATCCTTTTGACCCCTATCAGATGGTTAACTTTGGGCTTTGCCTGATATCTTGAACATAAACATGTTGCGTACATGATATCAGGCCTTGAGGCAGTGAGGTACATGAGAGATCCAATCATTCCTCGGTACATGCTGTCATCGACCAGATTACCATTCTCGTCGGGTGCTACATCATGGTTTGTAGCAAGTGGAGTCCCAACTGTGGAAGCATTCTCCATGTCAAACCGACTGAGGATATCTCCTACATACTTGGTCTGATGTAGGAAAATCCCTTTTGGTGTCTGATCAACCTGTAACCCGAGAAAGAATTTCATCTCTCCCATTGCACTCATTTCAAACTCAGCCTTCATTATTGCTTCAAACTCTTTACATAGATCTTCGTTCTTTAAACCGAAGATTATGTCATCGACATAGATTTGGACAAGCAGTAAATCGCCATCCTTTTCTTTTATGAACAGTGTACAATCAATGACACCTCTGCAAAAACCGTGTTTCACAAGATGAGTCGAGAGTTTCTCATACCAGGCTCTAGGAGCTTGATGAAACCCATATAGAGCCTTGTCTAGTTTTTAAACTCTGTCCCGATGATATGGATCCTCAAATCCCTCGGGTTGACTGACGTACACTGTCTCTCGGATTTCACCATGAAGGAATGCACTTTTCATATCAAGTTGATAAACTTTAATCTTCATGTATGATGCATAGGCAAGGAAGATACGAATTGCTTCCATTCTTGCCACGGAGCAAACACTTCATTGTAGTCTATGCCCTCGACTTGTCAAAATCCTTGAACAACAAGTCGAGCCTTGTTTCTGATGATCACGCCTTGATCATCTTTCTTGCATTTCAAGACCCATTTTGTGCCAATGACCTTAGCACCTTTTGGTCTATCCACTAGAGTCCACACACCTAACTTCTTGAACTGAAGAAGTTCTTCTTGCATGACACTCACCCATGCCTCATCATTTAGGGATTCACTAACATACTTTGGCTCGAACTGAGACACAAAGCAATGTTATGCACCGTCATGAAGATAACCTTTTTCCATCACCGAGGCATAATCAGTTGAATACAACTGATTTTTGGTCTGAACTCCTGATCTCACATCTCCAATGACATTATCCAAAGGATGATAGACATTTAGTTGTGATCCAGGAGTGGTTGGAACAACTACCTCAGAATCAAGATTATGAACATTCGGTTCAGTATCTGAGGCATTAGGAGTCTGAGGTTCCGAAGACACAGAGGCATCAATGTCATATGCTTGTGGACTATCGGTAATGGGAACCTGTTGCTCCTGATTATTCTGATCAGTCTCCACAGCTTCTTCATCAGAGGAATAGTCACTATCTTCAAGTGCTCCCCCTGAGTTGTTAGATGAATCGCCTTGTAGTCCAGATGATGTAGATTCTTGAGATGGTGTGTTTAGAACATCATCCATCATCTTTGTTGCTAACTCATCATCAGAAGTGGAGAGAGGTATGTTGAAGGACTTGAAGAATCCATCATAGTCGAAAAAGAAGGCGGGTCCTTTTCCAGCAGGTGGTGTGGTGTATCTCTGAACATCAACATGACACCACACTTCTACCTGACCCGTTGAGTTGTTGTAAACCCTCTTGTTCGGTATGTTGTATCCTAGAAAGATACCTTCATCAACCTTCTCGCTGAATTTCCCCTCCTGAGTCTTCTTTAGTAGGGCGCACGGAGCGCCAAACGGCTAGAGATACTCTAGATTGGGTTTATGTCGTTGTAGTAACTCGTAACACATCTTTCCATGGCGTTTAACTACCAGAACCCAATTTAGCGTATAACATGCACTTGCAACTGCTTAATTCCAGAATTGGATGGGCAGTTTTGAGTCTGATAGCATCGTCTGTGCTATCTCTATCAAGCTACAATTCTTCCTTTCAGCAACACCATTCATCTGAGGAGTGTAGGCAGAAGTGAACTGATGCACAATTCCCTTTTCCTTGCAGTAAGCCTCTATCCATTGATTCTTGAACTCGGTTTCCTTGTCTGAGCACACTTGACGTACCTTCAACTTGTATAGGGACTCTAGAGTAGTTACTAATTCCTTGAATGACTCAAATGTCTCTGATTTGGATTTCAGAAACATCACCCAAGTGAATCTCGAGTAGTCATCAGTAACTACATAGCAGTACAAGTCGCCTGCGATGCTTCTTGTACTAACTGGACCAAACAGATCCATGTGAAGAAGTTCAAGAGGAAGTTCGATAGAATGAACTTTCTTTTCCTTATGAGACTTCTTCGTCTGTTTTCCCTTCTTGCACGCAACACAGAAATCTGGAAGTTGGTAGTTTTTGACGTTAACTCCTCTCACTAGATCATCCTGGATCAAGTGATTCATCTTCCGTGGATTAATGTGTCCCATTCTCCTATGCCAGGAGATGGATTCCTTCTCAGTAGCTTTTGACAAGAAGCACTGAACTTCATGATCCGTTATGGAGGCCTTTGATAGATCCAAGACATAAAGGTCCTTATATCTTGAGGCAGACATTAATACTTGATCCTCCGGGATGACATAGTCCTTTTTCAGGACATAGCACTTCTTGTTGTCAAATACTACCTTAAGTCTTTATCACAAATTTGAGAAACAGAAAGCAAGTTATTTTGAAGTTGTTGAACGTAGTTTACCTTGTCAAACTTCACTTTCTGATTACCTACTTCCCCTTGAGCTGTGATGTACCCACCTTTGTTTCCTGCAAACGAAACATGACCTCCTTTTATCTGTTTGACGTTTGATAAGAGATCCCTATTCCCTGTCATGGGCCTGGATGCTCCGCTGTCTATAATCCACGTGTTAGTTTCAGCACTATATCGAACACCCTGCACATTCAATTTGAAAACATTAGTTCAGGTTAGGAACCCAAGCCTTCACAGGCTTGGGTTTCCCAAAGGCATCACACATCATAAATATAACCCACTGACCATTCGAGGGTGAGGGAAGCTTAGATGTCTTCTTGTTCTCATTATCAGACAATGAGGTTGATTTCTCCTTCCATATGCCAGCTTTGTGTAAGGCATGTTTGTAATAAACAGACGACTGGCTAATGTGTTGAACTTTAGGTTCACTATCTCTTTTAGGTGGCGTCATTGGGTTCCTCTTAAAAGAGCTAGGTTATTGGTCAGGAAGTTCGACTTTCTTCCTCGGTGTCTGATAGTAAGGACAATGAGATGCAATGTGTCCATACTCTCCACAACTGTAGCAAGATCTGCTTTCTACCTTACGATTTAACTGTTTTTGTGGAGATGTATATGACACCCGAGTGACCTTACTTTGTTTGGGTTTTGAATCTTCTTGTTTAGATGTTTTGTCTGGTTTAACAAAGTTAATTAATTTAACATTTTTAACATCTTTTTCTTTTCTATTTTCTGGACTTTGACATGATGCACGTGATTGGTTAACATTACTGGTCTTTTTAGGTTCAGATTGACAGTTGGTGAACCAGAATTTATACTAACCTTTTCAAACTCTTTGTCCAGATTAACGCAAGGCATTTTACCTTTTGCCTTTGAAGTGGTCTCCTTTTGTTTAGTACCAGATTCAATTGATGAACATGTGGAATCTGGATCACTTACAAGAGGAGTGGATACCACATGATCCTTGATTGGATTGTTATTAATTGGTTTACTTTTAGTGTTCATCAAGGTCTCATGTGGTGGTGGAATCACTTTAGAACCCAAACTCTCCCCATTATTACGCTCTCTCACTAAGTGTTGAACTATGTGTGAAGAATTAGTCCAACTATGCAATTTTTGTTTTAGGGAATTAACTTCTACTTCTAAAACTGCCTTTTGTTTCTTAGTGTCCTCTAGGGAGTTTAGATAGTACCTAATGTCATTAGCTTGGTTAAAGGCTACAACTTCTGTTTCCCTAAGCTATTTGTTCAAAAGGTCTATCTTTTCTTTGTAACTATGCTCATTTTGTTTTAACACTTTGTTAGCTTCAGTGCATAGTTCCAAGTCCTTTACTAAGTTATCATTATGATCTAATAACCTAGCAAATTTTAAATCAATGCTTTCTCTAAATTTATTACAATCAGAACAAGCATGATTATTAAAAAGTTGGTCAGTAGTACTTACCAGATGGCAGTTCCCGATTTTACCAGCAATTAGTCCATCATAGGAGTAGACTTCCGCAACTAAAAGATCCATGTGCTCTTTAGCTACCTCAACTGTCACATTGCCGAAGTTCTCGGTCTTCAGCTTTGCTGCATTTGCTTCAGGTGCAATGTATTGGTACCAGACGACCCTGACGTTTCTGACCCTGAAGTAGAGGCTGGTGAAGGACCAGACGAGCTTGATACAAAAGCTGTCTGAAGAGGTGCTCCAGATGTTTTGGCTTGAGGAGTCGCATTGTACATCGCTGGATTCTGATCATAAGAAGACTTTTAAGCTCTGTACTTCATCCTCAGTTCTTCTTCTCTCAGTTTCAGAATGAAGTCATTGATATCTAACTTTGTTAGCATACCATTCTGTCTGAGATTTGAGACAAATGAAACCCATTTCTCCGGCAGCCCATCTGCAAAGTTGGACACTTTGTCCTCCATTGATGTCGATACTCCATGAGTGTGCATGTCATTCATCAAGTGGTAGAACCTATCGATAACATCATCTAGGCTTTCTTTTCCTATCAAGGAGAAGTTGTCAAACTCCTTCTTTAAAGCCTTAGCCTTTATGGCCTTCAATGACGCGTTTCTGTCATACCTCTTCTCCAATGCATCCCATAGCTTCTTTGCTTGTGTATATTCCGAGAATTGGTGGAAAATATCCTTTGGAATTGACTGTGTAAGCAAAGCATAAACTTTCTTTTCGGCATTGTATTTGACCTTTTTTCCATTAGTCATGCCACCAAGTGTGAGTTTGACACCATCAGCTCCTACAGGCATGCTGTACTCCGTCTCTATAGACTCCCAGAGATTTAGATCTACTCCATTTAAGTATATCTTGAAACGTTGCTTCCATTGTGGGTATTCGTCTAACGTGATTAGCTTTGGGGGCTTATTGTGATTCCCCACTTCATTCTCCAATAGTAGTAAGTTTTGTATACGTGAGTCTCTCCCTGCTGTGAATGCTGAGTATTGGTCTTCCATTTCTATTAACTTTAACTTTAAACCAAACTATTGTATTAGTGCGAATGAAGGTGTGCGATTGGGCTATTCGGGCGATTAACCTATGCGGATGGTTCAATCGTGCGACTGAACTAAAGCGGATGACTCAGTCGGCCGAATGAATTACTGTGGTTGAACAATGCGAATAGGCTTCTCAGTCGTACGAATGGAAGTATGAATGAGTCCAATCATGCGTATAGGGAATGTGTGCGAACTCAGTCATGCGATTGAGTCAATTGTGCGACTAGGCTTGCTGGATTTCGAAAATTCGTAGGTTTAAGGTGTTTGAACGCAAAAACACGAATTTTTGCTAACCCTAATTGCCGTATGCCGGAAAAAACTTAACTTTACGATCAGGAGACGTCTAAAACCCGAGACACAAAAGATTGCGTTTTTGAGTGTAAAAACACAAATTTTTATCTCAAAACGATTGAATCACACGTAGATCTAGAGCCAAAGCTCTGATACCACTTGTTAGGATCGTGTACTGGACGAATACTAACAGATTTACGCGTATACCGAATCAAATAGTGCGGAATCTTATTTGATTGGTGATCCAATCAGTGAGAACGCACGTAGACTCAATTAAAGATGAATCTAAACGTCAAGAACGATTAGCAATCGATCTACTGCGATCAAAGAAGTTGGAACAGGTTATTAGAGGTCTCTGGATGGCTAGGGTACATCTGGGTATCGAAATATTCAAAAGTCTTGTTTTTCCACGATTTAAGTGGTATTTTTAGGTTAGGGTTTCTCAATTGTGCGACTGGACCATTTGCATGGTTCAGTCGTGCGATTGAGTCATGCGGTTGATCCATTCGCACAACTGAGTGTTCAGTCGTGCGACTGAGTCAATCTCATGTTTCAATCATGCGACTGATCCAGTCTCCTGGTTCATTCGTACGATTGGTTCATTAGCATGAAGTTGTTCATGCGTATGGTCCATTAGCATGGGCCAATCGCATGAGAACTTCACATGATTAAGTTTGAATATGTTTCATAATCATTAATTGATTTAGATATTATTCAAACAACCACACCTATATAGTTAGTTCAATAAGCGTTATTACATACCAACCAATGAAATATTCAACATTATAAGCACAACCACATATTGTATTTCATTAGGTACCCGTACAATTACATATGTGTAAGACAATAAAGACATATTACATTAAGTTCAGAAACTAGGGACACATGTATTTACACTTTTAATATAAGGTAATTGGTTGTTTTGGGCTCAATATTATTTTCAATGGGTCTAAATGGACACGTTTAACAATATAATAAAAATGACACAAATCATTATGGGTAAAAAGAAAATATGTTACGGGTCAGAATGGGCGGGTCATCTTAATATGCTCGTTTTCATAACCTCAAGCTCTTCATGGCTTCAATCGCCACCGATAGCACCACCGCTCCAATCGCAAACCCCACCGTCGCTCGATATCCTCACAGTCGCTCGATATCCTCATCTCCATTTATAGCATCATAATCGAAATTTGTGGGAACTGTTGGATAAAATCAAATATCTTCTCCTGCTTTGCGTTGCACCAATTGAAGATCTGAAGTTTTTGACTCAATCAAACAATCATCATCTTCCAAAAAACTTCCTTTGCTTCTCAAATTAATATTGTTAATCATCAATTCTTTTTGTTTATCTGAGGCCCAAACAATCATCATCATCAAAAAATATTCTTGATCCGTGTTTGAAAGCAACCTCATGGAATAGCTTCAATGGAAGTGGCACGAATTAGACCCGTTGATTTTATCCGTACTCGATTAACCCGCCCAACCTGATCTCACATGTACCTGAAGAAATCAAATCCCAACAAACTGAAAATCGTTTATTATTCGGTTGGGTTTCGGACAGACTTTATAACCGCAAAACCCGACTAACCCAAACTAATTAACCTGGAATTCGAATAACCAGATCTGATCTCACCTATACTTTCCTATGGTTTGTGTTGGAAAATTGAGAATTTTGTAATTTTTGGATTTGACCCGATTTGACGCTTTTTGACCCGACCCATCCTGACCCGAACCCATTCTGACCCAGACTCACCCTGACCCGTTTCTGACCTGAACCTATTCTGACCCGAACCTGTGTTAACCCGAACCCGTCCTGACCCGACACCAAACCCAACCCGACCCGCCCATTTTGTCAGGCCTAATATAAAGCTATTATTATTTTAATATTAAAATGATTTATAATATATTTTGTCTTTCTCTTGGTATTTTTAATCATACTGCTTATAAAATTATAATATACAGTTGTGATAGTTATATTTTTATTAAAGTTGAAATAACTTTTGATCAACACCAACCCGAGTAAAATATAGTATATTTTGAGTTTTTAGTAACATCGTAATGGTTTTTTTTTAAATTCCAAATATACGTCATGATTATTTTTACCTGCGTTTGATATAATTTATATTTAAAATCAAGTTTCTGCGATACCTGACCAAAATTCATGAGTCAAATATAATATAGTTTTAAGTTTTGTCAACATTTACAAAATTCTGAAAATACACGAGTATGCCATGTTTATTTTACCTACATTTTAATATAAAATTTTATGTAAAAACTGACACGATTCAAATAATTTCTTTTTATCTTTTTCACAAGAGCATAACTTTTTTCTAAGTTTCAAAAATACTGATGCGATGTGATTGTTTCTACCGGTGTTTTAATGAAAACTTTGTTCAAAACCAAGTCTCCGGGGATGCACAACAAAACCAACGAATCAAATATAATATGTAATTTTTTTATTTTAATTATACGATTGTGACATACTTATTTTCTACCTACGTATCGATATAAATTTATTTACGATTGAATTGATGCAACACGTGCACAAAATATAATAGTACTAATCTAAAATATTAACCAAAGAAAGTCGTCGACAAACACATTCCACATCTTTTGGGGTCACATATGAAAATTGAACGAGACATAATAAGAGTCAACAAATTAACGCTACAATTATGTCCGTGACCTATTGAAACTTTTAAAAATTTAAGATAATTTAAAATAAAATCATATTAAAGTAGTCAAACAGCTCACAAATATTCCAATGTATTATTTACATTTTACACATACCATTACCAATACAATACAATTAATTTGAAAAGCGTAAGAATCCAATGACACACATATAAATTAAATGCTTTGACCGTAAAACATAAGATGATTTTAACCTTCACTTTTCTCGGTTGATGATTTTATTGTAAATAATATCATTTCAGTATAACTGAACTTAATTTGAATAATCAAATAAGAAACCTTAATATAACTTCAGCGATAGATTATCGTAGATGATGCATAGGAAATTCATTCTCATCAATGAATCTTAACAAACTATGAAACAAAATCTTTACCCGATAAAATTATATATGTTCAAGTTGACTAATAGTTATGATTAATGTCTGTTGGTGATGCTCGTTAGTCAAAACCTTATTTACATAGTTTTGTATATCGATGATCCTTTAGTAATTACTGAGAGATAGCTGACTTGTTTATACTCTTTTCTCTGGTAGTGATTTGGTTTTAAATTTCATAAAGGTAGTTATACTTATAATAAATACATTATAATTGATGTAATTTCAAAAATATCTTGCATCAGTTTGATAAAATTAAAAAATATATATAAAAATATAAAAAAATTTGATAAAATTAAAAAAATATAGAAAATATCTTGCATCTAGTTTGATAAAAATATTTTGTATATCTTGCATCTAACATACTTTCTATTTTTTACAAAAAAAGCCTCAACATAAAAGTCTTTAAATAAGTTTTTTATACATAAAAAACAAACATGCTTTCTGTTGAGAGTTTTTGTGTAAAAAATATAAAGTATGTTGGACTTTTTATATGAAAAAATTGTTTAGGGATTTTTATATGACAAAATCAAATAGTATGTTGATTTTTTACGTATAAAAATTTATACAATGACTTTTGTAAGAAGAAACGAAAGTATTTTGCTTTTTTATAGTATTTTGCCCAATGAAAAATACATATAACTTTTTAATTTAGTTTGATAGCCAATTGATGCATATCAAACTATTATCAACATAACTTTATAATATTGTAAAACTGTAAGTAATTCTCACATCTTAGAGAACATGAAAGATGTTAGATAAATCAATAATATTCCCTCTAACACCACAAATATGTTTTGGGTGCATCTATTATACATGAGAAGAAAACTCCACAAATCAAATCAGTGTGCTTAATTGATTTGAGATAATTTTGATAAAGATGAACTTTCGGAAGGACTCCATCACGAAATTAGTAAAAAACAAAGTGTTAAATAACTTGTGAACAAAATGGCTAATATTGTTTGTTATAATGAATATAATATCATAATATCATTGTTAAAATGTTTCTAAATTATAATGTTTCAAAAAAACTGTTATATCCTTTTATTTAATACCTAAGTATCATTTTATTATAAAGTGAATTTTAGCTAAAAACATAAATGTAGGGACCATGTTTTCGGATGATTTAGGAGTTTCTTGAATATCATGGAAGTAGAAAATCATGCAGCCTGTTTGAATAATTATGTTGTGGGAACGACAACGTTGTTGTAGGGACCATGTTTGAAGGACGATTATCATGGCAACCTAACTTTTATCACCGGCCCATTAATAACCATAATGACTTCTTATTGGTCACTCCATCTTCTATTTTAATTATTTTAATGATGTAATAACGTATCCACTTATGTTATTATTCATAACGGAACTTGAATCCTCATGAACATCACAACACATTGATACTATTAGGCTAGATGCCCGCACATTGAGTAGCTTTTCTTTTTTGTAAGTGGTGATTTTAGAAGGGTAATTTCATCATTTCATGTTGTCGTCTTTTGATATGAAAACCAAGTTTACTGATAATTTATGTCCATGGACTAAACATATTATCAGAGACTAAACATATTATCAGAGACTAAACATATATTACGACAAACAATGAATATAAAATCCATAGAATATAGAAAAAAATAAATCAAATCTATAACTTGGACTTATCATAGATATCATTCATGTAAGTACAAATTTCTTTAAATTTATTCTCTCAAATAATAAATACAATATAAAATATAAGTTTTCTTACCTTTTTCATTAAACAACTAGTTGTTTGTTTTTCATTAATAAACATAAAATAAATTCATATTTTATCTTTGATTTTGTTATCTTCTAACAACCAGATGCTTGTTTCATTAAGTAATCAATTATGTTGCCCTTAAAAACAACAAAAAGAAAAGCATATTTGATTGTAGATAAATATCCATTCAAGTCGTAACAATCATTTTTACAACACTTTTGAATTGATTATTATTTTCTAACAAGTGGTGAGTGGTGGGTCTCAAAGAGCGAGATCAAACCCAAAAATACAAAGTAGCCAAACAACGAGGTGTAAGATGTAAGAAACATATCTCGAAGGGATGTTGATGATTAGTTGTTTCTTTTAACGTCCAACTAATATTTTAAATTCAATTATCTGGGTAAACTCATTAGCAAAAGGTTGTCCATGTCCACTAACAAAGGCAGCGTCCGTGACCCAGTTCGTCTATCATTTCAGAAGAAACTCACCACCCAAAAACTAATTGTGATAAAACCTATGGCTCGCTTGAAACATTGCAATAAATGAAACTCAAACCCATTATCTTCATTTTTAAAAAGCTATGAGGTGTCTCTTTTCAAATCAATTTATCTAATGCTTATTGGTTGGTGATCACTTAAATAAAAGCTTATATCTTTTGCATTACACTTTCCAAAAGATATATGTGGAAATATAACGTAAATGATTACATGGTCTAGTTTTAGGAAAATTAACTTTGAACAAAACATATTATTGTCTTGCAGACTTTCAGGGTTTAGGATTCAGGCTGACGTCGCTTAAATCTCCCATTTGATTTGTAAGCTTTTCTACTATCACTTAAAATCATTTTGAATTTCCAACATTCGGATGTTATATTAAAACTATTATACGAGAATCCCTATAATGCTAAAGTTTCAAGACTCGGTTAATTTAAATAAAGTTTACATAGAAGTGTATAAGAAATAAGCATGTCGCATGGTTTTAAAAAAATTCATTTCGGAGCGTTGATCAAATAAACATGTCGTTGATGCAGTTCGGACTTTATATTGTAGCTGAAAACCTGAATATTACAAAATAAAAAGAATATTAGCTGTATTAGGTTCAATCACATATATAACATGTGTGTTTGTGTAATCATAAGGTAAACTAAAGTGATAAAGAAAAAAAACTAAAAGACTTATTTGAAATATACTCTGGAGTCTTGACAAAGTTTACAACAAAAGAATATAAAAATACAATCAGTTCTTCTAAATATGTAATGTGTAGTCCAGCTTCGCATCTTGAACTGCTCCAACAGCTATCGATCCAAATGATTCAGTTAAGCACAACCAAGTAGATTAAGCCCAATCACCTCAGCAACCCACGAAGCAATAAAAAGGAATCTTATTAGTAATAATGTAATATGAATTGAATAAAATGCCTACATTTTAACATTTGTTGTTACAACAATGAAAATGGTTGGTACGGTACAGGTGACGTTCCTCAGCTTCGAGCTACTTGGATGTCTGCTAAAATACACAACACGGCTAGTCTCACTGAATAAGTGGGTATTATATATTTTGTGGGTCAATATTCAGCATGAGAATAAGTAAATTATTCTTCAAGTAGGTGATAAGTAAGATTGAAGAGTAGGCTTTAGTGTGTGTGTGTGAAAGAGAGAGAGAGAGAGAGAGTAAAATGGAATACTGGATGGGTTTGCCATTGATAAGTTAAACATCTATTCGTGAAAGTCTTCTATCACATCTCTTTGTTCTTATTAATGCAGATGAACTTTACCTTTTTGGTAAAAACATATTTTTTAACAGAAACAAGTGTATGCTTGGATTGGTTTATTTTCGATTTGGTGTACGGATTGTAGTATTGACTTTCTAATATGTCTTGTTTTTTGTTGAAAACTAGTGTATGCCTGTCCTAGGAATCACATCATCAACCATAGTCATAAGCATTTATGACTTAGGTATTGGTAAAAAATAATTAGTTCTATTATTCTTAAATTGAAAATGCATTAGTTGTACATACAAAATTATTTTCTCAATATCACAATGAGTCTTAGAAAAGAGTTTGTATTGGAATGTATACTTTGACTTTAGCGTAAAAGTGTTTTCTCGTTATCCTCGTTTGTTCTTTTACCTTCGCTAAGGTTATCTAGGTATCTTTGATGTTTAAAATTTGCTTTTATCAATGCTTTACAAACCATTAATAATTCTTCATTAAAAGGTAAACACTCTAATACTAAGATGAGAAGAAGTCGTCTAGGGTTCCCACTTTCCCGAGTTACCACATTATATTTTTTCAATTTCCTTTTTTTCTTTTTTTTAGTGTGTTGGCCCAATTAAACTTGTTTTTATCCACATTTTCCTTGTGTGATGCGTGAGGCATCGTACAATTGGCCAAAGCACACACTTATTTGACGAAACCTTGTGATTGTTCCTTAGTTTGAGTGATTATATTTTTTTCATCAGGTCTAGAGGGGAAGGTGTTCTCATTCGGGTTGAGGATTTCACCATTTCTTCCCCGGTTTTGCTTCATGCCTCCTAACAGGAGAGGGATTTGTTCTGGATTCCCCATTTTCCCCTACGTTGTTATGTCAACATCACATTAGATTTTTTTCCAGTTTTTTTAGTTTTCTATGGTTTGCAAAGTGTAGTCCTAATTTTCCCTAAAATTGTCTTTGTGTATTATAGATGTGTTACAATATACTTTCAACACTCAAAACATTGGTGGAGCTTTATGAATATTCACCGGGACATGGATTAAAAGTTGAAGCTGAGACTGAGGGAGAGGGTGTTCCCACTTTAGGCTAGGAGTTCCCCATATTTTCTCTGTTGCCACTATGGCCTAATAAATAACTAAATAATGAAAATGTAAAGAAATTAAATAAATTTTATTTATATTCTAAAATGTTAATTTAAAATGTAATAAGGATTATATCAACTAAACTTTCGACACGTTCTTGTCGTATGAAGAAACTAAGCTTTAATACGTATACCAGAGAAAGTCATGTGAAATGTAAAATGCAAGCACTATGCGGGCGTCAAGGGGTTTATACTTATTTAAGAACGAATGTTAGGCATACGCATGGATGGATCTAGAAATTATTTATTCCGGGTTTTAGTTTAATGTCAGAGTTTTTAATTCAGATTGGATCACACCACATAAAAAAAGATAAAATAACACTTTAAACAAGTAATCAAAATACAATTTCACTAGAAAACATAAAACAATTTATTTTATAGTTATTTATCTATTTTCATCTACTTTAACAATTGCGTTACATTTTGCTTAAGTGGTGATTACATTTTTGGCTTATTATTCTAAAATGAAAAAACATACTTATAATTTAATTTTTAACGAGTTAAGGATTTTATTTAAAGAAATTTGTTTAGGGGTTGTAAAGTTTTTCTTGGGGGTCCACATTCAAAAAGTTATAAGGTCGATTGGGAACTATTAATATATGTTACATATTGAACAAAAATCATGTGGGATCGGTTGATCCCTCCCTCTTCTTATTAGGTCCTTCCATGGTTAAGCAACCCTTTTCCACATATGATCTTACATTTTGTACTTTCAAATCGTGTTATATAACCCTTTCTTTTACACTTAAGTTATTGTATAACCGTATATGTGTTAATGCATGAGGTCATGACAATAATTTAAAGGACCCCTAGAGCTGGAAAAGTAAGACAGACTATTCGCATGTGCGTTACATTGTTTTGGCCGTCCGGAATTGGTTGAATGCTCCTAGTTTTACTCCTTGTAGGATAAATTCAAACTCTCTGAAAGTCAACACAAATGGTTTTGGGAGAATTACATTCACGAGTGTCAACATCATCTTCTATAAACGTTAACGACTGAATTACAGCAATGGCATGTACATATAATTTTTAATGGTATATATTACAATGTGTCTAACCTTTGAGGTTGGTGGTTGACTCTCAAAGACAAATTTTTTAGTAGCACCACTTATGTAAAGGTTCAAGATTTAATTCTTAGCAAATGTAATATTTTTAGCAAATGTAATATATACATTGAGTGTAGTTTAGTAGTATGATAGATTTTTTTTTAATTATAAATATATAGTTTACAATGTGTCTAGTTTAAAGCTGTTATTTCTAAGTACAACAAATTGCATATATAATATACTAGGTTGAATTTTCGTATATTACATGAGTTGAATTATAAAAAAATATAATGTATTAATACTTTACTTGATAATAAATTATAATATGATTTTAGAGGAACATAGTTAGAAGCAGTTTATTAGTTTTGTGAAAAAAATGTCAATCTATATCAAATGTATCCATTCAAATCTTATCACTTCTTCTTTCGATTTTCTAGCATCGAGCAGGTGTCAGACTTCATTATTGATGCAAACAAAATTTACAATAAATATTTCTTAATTAGGTAGATATTAATCAAAATATTAAATAATGATTGGAATAAATTTATTATGATTTTTGTTAATAAGAAGTAATTTAATTGCCTAAAATAAAAGGCCAGAATGTTTAGACGAAAAAGTTTATGGATGAGTTGTAAAACTAGACCACATGTCTTTTAAATTTTATTTATTTATTGATTATTTATAGATAATGGATTTTATATGTATGTAATTGTGTGCGTGTGTTGTATAAAATTGTTCAGCATAAATAAAAATTTCTCATACAATAACAATTCATAATATTTCAAATTTTTTTAGTAGAATTAACATCTCTAACTCTTATGAATTATACTAAACTCGTTAGTAACCTATCCGCGCTTCGCAGCCGGTGTAAAACAGTCACCACTCACGACACTGTACAACTATATAAATCCGGATAGTTTATGTAAAAATTTTAAAAGGGTAGCGAACATATTGTAACTCAGAGAGACAACAAAAGTGACAGTTGATGTCGCACCAACTCCACAGTGGCAAACCACGCTAGAACCGTAATCGAGGAAAGAAATGCCACCACAATGACCACCATCACCATCGCCACCATAAATAGCAAAAGGGAGGCCAACGATAACCAAGGTTGCCGGCAAGTCTTTAAATTTTTCTCATCGGGCAGCCACCACCGGTGACGACTATACTACTGAAAAAAGAACAATCCTGTTGCAGAAAAGTTAACATTTCTTTTTTTATTGTCTGATCGGTTCGGGTATATTGCCCTCTTTAATCGCTGGTCCATCAGTATTTATCCTTGAAATACACATTGGTACTAATTATTTCGGAGTGTGATGATGTCTCAAACAATTAGTGATTACATTCATAATGTTAATAACATTTATAAAAATTCCATTCAACAGTCACATAAGCATGCAAAATAATTATATACTTTTCTTGATAAAAAAATATGTTTTTTAAACAAAATCTTAAATTAATGCTTTCAAATAATATGAATAAAGAAAACCATTCTGCAATTTATTTTCTATCATATTATCCAAGTATGCATCTTTGTTTTTTCATTTTCACTTGTCATGTGTCGAACACTTATTATGAAGGGCTTAGAAAAACAATTTTAAAACAAACTATTACGATTAGTCACAATAATCATATTTGTGTGACTTCAATCTACAGTCACATACGTGAAGTACTTACTTTTCAAATACATTGAATGAAAAAAATCAAAAAAACATGGATTTGTAGATAACTATTAGGTTCTGTCATTGATATTTTCATCGTATTGTTCAATTGTATGTAAAACTCTTCAATTTCATTGTATTAGAATGCTATAAAGTACTGACAAAAATAGGTAGATCTAAAGTAACAAATTTATATATTTAGCATGGATTTTCGATGTACCTAGAACTCGTTTTTTTTTTTGTTGTGTTGCTTTCTGTTGTTACGGTTGGTGTTGATGAGTTTGTTGTTGGCAGCCTGTTACACTTATAATCTATAAATTCTAACGAATCAAGTTTTCTAGAACCGCATGTTATTTTTTTAACCTACCTTTTGATCGTTTGTCATTCTTATGAACATTATCACTTTCTTTTTCCTTCAAAGGGGTATTTTAGTAATTTAAACATTAAAACTAACTTCTCGCTTTTATTAAAGATCAATTTTATTAATTGCAATATTTTTTTCTCTCTCTCATCTAGATTTTTTAAAATCAATATATCTTTTAAATGTTAGATTTTATTAAAAAAATAATCACATTTTTAATTAAAATAGAACTAATAATAAACATTTTTATGTAAAATGAAATTTTCAAAAACACTAAACCTTTTTGAAACAAAATATTTAAATCCGTCATTTTTTAAAAAAATATTAAAAATATGAACTTTTTTAGAAACAATCTTATTAAAACAACAAGAATAATTACAAACTAGAGTTTTTAATAAACAAGATCTTTACAAAAATAAATTCTTTTATAAGAATCTTAATATGAATGTTTAAAAATTAAACTATTTAGATAAGAGAGATAAAAAATAATATAATTGTTTTATTGTAAGGCTCCGTTCCCGGGACGCTTACAGTTGGTCAATTATTGCATATAAAACATATAATTATATTTAACTTTTACAAAACATTGCAGCGGAACATTAAAATAACCTTTAATTTCATTATAAATGCTTTTGCAAGTTAATACAATCAATCATTTCGAAACATCGTTCGTTCACATTACAGTGTAAAAATATTAACAAAAGAATGTCATCCACAATGCCAAGTAGTTGCCCCGCGCCATCCTCAGCAATGCTCACCTGCCAACTGGAAAATGCATAAAAAGTCAGCGTTGCTGAGTGAGTTCTAGTTTTATAATAAAACATACTTTATCTTTCGTTTAAAACCGTTCTTTACTTTTCCATGTGATCACACATCATACGTACATATAGATAATATTATTATTTTCTTTATCGTTCATTCGTTAACTTACATTCATATGTTTACCATTACTTCTTTACATTCCATCCAAAACCATGAACTTTACCCCACCGTTATGCGTAAAGCGGGTACTGGGCCGAGGTCTATCATAGACCCCCATACATTACGCCTGGTGGCCTGACCACAGTACCATGGTAAACTCAGGTGTACCATTGTCTTGTGCTATACCCCATCCATCATGCATAAATCGAGTACTGGACCGAGGTCTATCATAGACCCCCATACATTACGCCCGGTGGCCTAACCACAATACCAAGAGGTAAGCGATAAAGGTTCTATACAAATGGTCAATCACAAAGAAGGACCCCGGTATGCATCCTTCTGGGGTAGCTAACCCACACACTGTTGAACTAACACCCTTCATTGTGCGTGTTTCCACATACAAGGCTTGCAAGACTTACTTTACTATCCTTCGTTCATTAATGCATGCATTCATTCATCATGTTCCTCTTTTCATTATCTTCGCTTTACGTTACATAATACTTTCATTTCATTTATTAACATTCAACATAAAGCCATGGAAAAATAAACATACAATGTAAGGAACATCAACATACACAATTAACATCATCAAGCAGGGCAGCATACATACATAACATACATCATACATACCATCATGCATAAGCATCAATCATACATCATAACATTCCCATCATAACATCTATGATCTCAAAAAGTCAACTTACATAGCCCCCGGAACCTCCCAAGTCAAATCCTAAATTTCACTTTTTCCCCAAAAAGTCAGAAAATATTCTAAGTGTTCATCTGCACTTCTTTTACTCATCCGCATTTGTCAATGCTTATCCGCATTGACTTTACTCATCCGCATTTGTTTATCCGCATTGACTACTCATCCGCATTTGTTCAGTCGCATGAACTTATCCACATTTGTTCATCCGCATTGACTTTAACTCATCCGCATTTGTCAATGCTCATCCGCGTTTGTTCATCCGCATTAACTTTACTCATCCGTATTTGTTCAGTTGCATGAACTTGTCCACATTTGTTCATCCGCATTGACTTTAACTCATCCGCATTTGTCAATGCTCATCCGCATTAACTTTGTTCATCCGCATTTATTCAGTCGCATAACTTACTCATCCGCATTTGTTCAGTCGCATAGCTTACTCATCCGCATTTGTTCATTTGCATGACTTACTCATCCGCATTTGTTCATTTGCATGACATACTCATCCGCATTGACTTTCTCATCCGTATTGACTTTCTCATCCGTATTGACTTTCTCATCCGTATTGACTTACTCATCTGCATTGACTTTCTCATTCGCATTGACTTTCTCATCCGCATTGACTTTCTCATAAGCATTTCCTACTCATCCACATTTTCACATTCGCATTTGTTCACACTTAAGCAGTTTTTCTAAACTTAGGCGTCTGAACTACTGTTTGGGCGCATGAGCAGCCTAGGGCACACTTAACATCAGATTCAGTCCCCAAACCTCATCTATCATGTTCTAAGCTTAAATCATGCATTCTAAGCCTTAGAAACACAATCATAACATCATCAAGCATGAACATAGTCCAAAATCAAACCATACTAGCAACATACACATATTTAAACATACGAGTATGAAACCCAGTTTTATAAAAACATACAATCATGCATTTCTAGCCTCAAAATCAGTTAAAACATGTAAAAGTGGGGTCCTAAAACTCACCTTTGCAGCTCTTGAGTATGGCTTCTTCCAAACTCGTTTGCAATTGAGTTCAACCGCCTAGAAACCCACTAAAAACACACACCCGAACACACATAACACACATAAGCATACACCGAGGCAAAACTAGTTAAGAACACTTAAAAACCATGAATTCCTTACCTTGAATTCAAACTTCTTCTTCTTGTTCTTCAAGAACCGAAACCTTCTGCTCTGCTACTCTCTCTCTCTAAAATCCGAGAATTGTGTGGGTGTAGAAAGAGTGATGGGCGGCCATCACCTTTTACACCCATTTTTTCAAACCTTTTGTCCTTTTGACACTTTTTACCCTTAAACTTGGTAAAATATCTTTTCTTTCTTTTTTTCACTTTATTCTTCTTTCTTTGACTAAAAAAAATAACCGGGTGTTACATGTCCACCCCTTATATAGCTTTCGTCCTCGAAACCTGTTATTACTCGAACAAGCGTGGGTAATGCTGTCTCATCTCTTCTTCAGTCTCCCACGTAGACTCTGATCCCTTTCGGTACTTTCACTATACATGCACCAGAGGAATCACTTTATTCCTTAACCTCTTCTCTTTACGATCAATGATCGCCACTGGTGGCTCCACATAATTGAGTCATTCGTCTACCTCGATATCCTTCAATGGTACAATCATATCCTCGTCTGCTAAACATTTCCTTAGATAAGATACATGGAATGTCAGTTGAATTCTACTTAACTCATCTGGTAACTCCAACCTATAGGCCACCTCTTCTACTCTAGCAATGATTCGGAAAGACACTATATATCTTGGGCTTAACTTGCCCCGCTTTCTGAACCGAATGATACCCTTCCAAGGTGAGACCTTCAACATAACCCGGTCACCCACCTGAAACTCAATCGGTTTGTGCCGTTTATCAGCATACGACTTCTATCTATCTTTGGCTGCCTTCATGAAGGCTTTGATCTTTTCAAGCTTCTCAGTTGTAGCCTCGATCACCTCGACGCTCCCTAACTCTTTCTGACCAATATCACCCCAACAACGGGTGTTCTACATCTCCTACCATATATCATCTCATAAGGAGGCATACCAATACTGGCATGATAACTGTTGTTATATGAGAACTCAGCTAACGGTAAGTGGTCATCCCAACTTCCTCCAAAATCAATGACACATGCCCAAAGCATATCTTCCAATATCTGAATGGTCCTTTCTGACTGACCATCCGTTTGGGGATGATAAGCCGTGCTAATTTGTAACCTCGTCCCCATCATGTCGTGGAATTTCTTCCAAAATTTAGGTGTAAACCGCGTATCATGATCAGACACAATAGACACCGACACACCATGACGAGTTACGATCTCCTTGATGAATAGATCCGCCAATCTCTCGGATGAATATGTCTCGCGGATCAGTAGGAAGTAAGCACTCTTCATCAAACGGTCAACTATCACCCATATGGCATCATACCCTCGCGCGGTACGCGACAGCTTCATTATAAAGTCCACGGTGAAGTGCTCCCACTTCTACTCCGGTATATCCAAAGGTTGGGTTTTCCATACAGCTTCTGATTCTCCGCCTTCACTTGAGCTTGACCTCAAACATACTTTACATCCTTCCAGGTCAACTTGGTTAGTGGAGAAGCGATCTTAGAGAAGTCCTGGATGAATCTTCTGTAGTAGCCCGCCAAACCCAAGAAACTATGAATCTCAGATGGCCTCTTTGGAGACTTCCATTGCATCACTGCCTCCACCTTTGTCGGATCCATCATAATCCCCTCATGATTCACCACGTGACCTAAGATTTGAACCTTGCGCAAGCAGAATGCGCACTTGGAGAATTTAGCATACATATTCTCCCTTCTCAGCGTCTCCAACACCTCTCGAATGTGACCGGCGTGCTCCTCCTTACTCTTGGAAAAAATCAAGATTTCATCGGTAAACACAATCGCTGATTTATCCAACATTGGTCGACACACTCGATTCATCAGATCCATAAAAAAGTTGGCGTGTTGGTCAACCCAAATGACATAACAAGGAACTTGTAGTGACCCTAACGCTCGTGAAAAGCTATTTTAGGAATATCTTGCTCCTTAGCCTTCATCTGATGGTAGCCAGATCGAAGATCTATCCTCGAGAACCATCTGGCACCTTGGAGCTAATCGATCAAGTCATCGATCTTCGGCAATGGATACCGATTCTTGACCATCAACTTGTTCAGCTCTCGGTAGTCAATGCACATCCTCATACTACTGTCCTTCTTCTTCACGAATAAGACCGGAGCACCCCAAGGAGAGATACTCGGTCTAATGAACCCCTTATCAAGCAACACCTATAGTTGCTCCATTAGTTCCTTCATCTCAGTCGCAGCCAGACGCTACAGTGCCTTAGCAATAGGTTGGGCAATCGGTATCAAGTCAATCTAGAACTCAATCCCACGGTCTGGTGTCACTCCCGGTAAGTCTTCTAGGAACACCTCTGGGAAACCACACATAACCTGTACATCAGACAGTTGTGGTGTTGGCATATCCACATCCTTCACGTAGGCCAAGTAGGCACTACACCCATTCCTCTTGCACTTTCCTGCCACTACCATTGAAATCACTTTCAGAATAGTCGTGACTCGATCACCATAAACCGTCACCGTACTCCCGTCAGGCGCTGTCAATCGAATCATCTTCTTGTGACACACAATGTTCGCCTCGTAGTTCGCCAAACAATCCATTCCTAAGACTACATCGAACCCGCCTAAGGTCAACACGAACGGTCTAACAGGAAAATTATGACCTTCTAATTCTATATCACAACCTTCTATCTGCTTAGAAATCCTGGTAGTCTTACCTATGGCAGTTTCTACATCGAAGAGCTCATCAATACTTCTACTCCTAATGGGCAACTTAGCACAAAAGGGGAGAAATAAAACTCTTACTAGCTTCGAAATCAAACAACACAGAAGCAAAAGTTTGGTTACTAGATACGTACCTAACATGACATCGAGGTCCGTCCTAGCCTCCTCTTGTGTTATAGTGAACGCTCTGGCACTCGCTCTCTGCCCTTCTCCTCTAGTCTTATTCACTCCCGAAACTTCATCCCTCAACTTCTTGCAATCCTTGCTCATGTGGCCTTCCTCACCACAGGAATAACACCTCCTCACACCACAGTTCTTCGCCACATGTCCGGTTCTTCCACAATAGAAACAAACATTGGTTCCCAACCAACATTCCCCGGGTGTTTGTGTCCACACTTGACACACCTTCTCATCCCTGCACAGGATGTGACCACACGCCGGTCATCCACCCGTTCACCTTTGTTATTCGTCGGGGCACCACCCCGACCAAAACTTTTCCCATTCCAATTCTGGTCGCCGCTACCTTTCTTGTTCACCTCAATCGCAGTCGTCTCCTTCACCGACCTAACTACCTCAGTCACCATAGATGGCAAAATCGCCTGCATGACCTGTTGAACTCCCTCGACAATAGCCTCTTTCAATGTGGTCCTCAGACTAGCACTATCATCACCACCTTCCGGGTGATGGATCTTGGGCTTTTCGAGTGCTGTTTTAGTAGCCCTAGCCATACTTCTTGTGACACGCGGTCCATCACCACATCCACCACAACCTTTACCTGATGAAACCTTCGGAGATCTACCGCCGGCCATCCTCAACACACACTAAAAGATTCAAACACCAACACAGTCATTCAAGGGAACAACTTAGTTTATGTCAAGTGTAGTAAGTCCCTAATTACAGTGGCCAGTTGTGATTAGTCACTTACTTTACTCTTCATACCCCAGCATTACCTATCCTGACTACATCAGTATCTAAATCTACAAGCAACACATAACCACATATCATGCACCCGTAATACCGGTTAACATTAAAGAAAATACCTGACGACACGTAGCTACTCAGACTAGCATCCCTTCCCTTTCCGTCCCATTTTCAGTTTAAGTTAAGGTTTATTTTGAAAATTTACCCATTTCACTTAAACTTCGGCTTTAATACCAACTTGTAAGGCACCGTTACCGAGACGCTCACAGCTGGTTAATCATTGCATATAAAACATATAATTATATTTAACTTTCATAAAACATCACAGCGGAACATTAAAATAACCTTTCATTTCATTATAAATGCTTTTGCAAGTTAATACAATCATTCATTTCGAAACATCATTCGTTCGCATTATAGTGCAAAAATATTAATAAAAGAATGTCATCCATAATGCCAAGTAGCTGCCCCGCGCCATCCTCAACGATGCTCACCTGCCAACTGGAAAATGCATAAAAAGTCAGCGTTGCTGAGTGAGTTCTAGTTTTATAATAAAACATACTTTATCTTTCGTTAAAACCGTTCTTTACTTTTCCATGTGATCACACATCATACGTACACATAGATAATATCATTATTATCTTCATCGTTCCTTTGTTAACTTTCATTCATACATTTACCATTACTTCTTTACATTCCATCCAAAACCATGAACTTTACCCCACTGCTATGCATAAAGCGGGTACTGGGCCGAGGTCTATCATAGACCCCCATACATTGCGCCTGGTGGCCTGACCACAGTACCAGGGTAAACTCAGGTGTACCATTGTCTTGTGCTATACCCCATCCGTCACGCATAAAGCGAGTACTGGGCTGAGGTCTTTCATATACCCCTATACATTGCGCCCGGTGGCCTGACCACAGTACCAAGAGGTAAGCGACAAAGGTTCTATACAAATGGTCAATCACAAAAAAGGATCCTGGTATGCACTCTTCTGGGGTAGCTAACCCACACACTGTTGAACTAACACCCTTCATTGGGCGTGTTTCCACATACAAGGCTTGCAAGACTTACTTTACGTTCCTTTGTTCGTTAATGCATGCATTCATTCATCATATTCCTCTTTTCATTATCTTCCACTTTACGTTACATGATACTTTTATTTCATTTATTAACATTCAACGTAAAGCCATGGGAAAATAAACAACAATGTAAGGAACATCAACGTACACAGTCAACATCATCAAACATGGCATCATACATACATAACATACATCATACATACCATCATGCATAAGCATCAATCATACATCATAACATGCCCATCATAACATCTATGACCACAACAAGTCAACTTACATAGCCCCCGAGAACCTCCCAAGTCAAAGCATAAATTTCACTTTTTCCCCAAAAAGTCAGAAAATATTCTAAGTGTTCATCCGCATTTCTTTACTCATCCAAACTTATCAATGCTCATCCGCATTTTTTCATCCTCATTGACTTTACTCATTTGCATTTGTTTAGTCGCATGAACTTATCCACATTTGTTCATCCGCAATGACTTTAACTCATTCGCATTTGTCAATATTCATCCGTATAAGTTCATCCGCATTAACTTTACTCATCCGCATTTGTTCAATCGCATGAACTTGTCCACATTTGTTCATCCGTATTTGTCAATGCTCATCCGCATTTGATCATCCGCATTAACTTTGTTCATCTGCATTTGTTCAGTCGCATAACTTACTCATCCGCATTTGTTCATTTGCATGACTTACTCATCCGCATTTGTTCATTTGCATGACTTACTCATCCACATTGACTTTCTCATCCGCATTGACTTTCTCATCCACATTGACTTTCTCATCCGCATTGACTTTCTCATCCACATTGACTTCCTCATCCGCATTGACTTTCTCATCCGCATTGACTTTCTCATCCGCATTGACTTTCTCATCCGCATTGACTTTCTCATCCGCATTTCCTACTCATCCGCATTTCCTAATCTGCATTTGTTCACACTTAAGAAATTTTTCTAAACTTAGGCATATGAATTACTGTTTGGGCGTATGAGCATCCTAGGGCACACTTAACATCAGATTCAGTCCCTAAACCTCATCTATCATCTTCAAAGCTTAAATCATGCATTCTAAGCCTTAGAAACACAACCATAACATCATCAAGCATGAACATAGTCCAAAATCAAACAATATGTTAGGACCATTTTGGTACGGAGTACTAACTGATTCTGCATGTATACCAACTCAAATACTGCGGAATCCTATTTGATTGGAGATCCAATCAGGGAGAACATAGTTAAGATCATTCTAATGATTAATGAAACGTTATGAATGATTAGAACACGATAAAATATGATCTATGAAGTTGGAACAAGTTTTCTTAAGTCTCTGGACGGCTAGGTACGATTATGTGCGTAGGTATTTGAATTGTTAAGTTTTTCCATGAATTAGGTGGTATTTATAGGTTAGGGTTTTCCATTCGTACGACTGAACCATTAGCATAGTTCAGTTGTGCGACTGAAGCATGCGATTGATCCATTCGCACGACTTAAGGTCCAATCGTGCGACTGTGTCAATCTTATGTCTCAATCGTGTGACTGATCCAGTCTCCTGGTTCAGTCGTGCGACTGGTTCATTAGTATGAAGTATTCATGTGTATGGTCCGTTAGCATGGTCCATTCGCATGAGAACTTCACACGATTAAGTTTGAACATGTTGCTCGATCATTATTGACTAAGAATTATGTAAACAACCACAAACCTATATAGTTAGTTTGATATGCGTTATCACACAATAAACAATGAAATATTAAACATTATATGCATCAATCACATATTTATTTCATTAATACCCATTCAATTACATATATGTAAGACATGAAAGACATTTTACATTAAGCTCCTAAACTAGGTACACATGTATCTACAAACTCCCCCTAGCCTTATAACATTTTCAAACTGGAGGGCTTGTACAATGTCTTGCGAATCATAGAATAGTGGCCACTTGTATAAAGTATAAACGTCATCAGCAGACAAGTTGGTCAGCCACATAGGGTCAAATACCCGGATAGTATCCATTTGGCTCTCCTTTTGTAAGACTATGACCGCTTCACCTGTTCTCCAATCGTAGTACCACCACGTGAAGTGTGGAGTGAAGTCCTGGGGCATTTTCCTTCGAGGGATTCTTGACATTACGCGTGGAGGACTCCACTTCAGCATTATCTTCGGCTTTCCAGTAATGGGATCAACTTCAGACTGTCTGATGTGCCTCATCGGTTGTTAAGGTCTGAAGTTAACCCACCTGGTGTAGTACTCTTTCCTCAATGCAGCCTCAACCAGCCTAACATTTTCTTTGGATTATCATAAAGCAACTTCAGTCAGACCAGCTGGTTGAGCTCAAAACCGGGAAGAGTCTTTAGATTATGTGGGAATGTAAAATACTTCATGCTCTTCTCTCTCTTCACGGCATACACATTAAGATCCTTAAAATAATCGCATGAGATGATCTTGCCTGACACCTTTAAGTGTTTCTTGACTTTGTATAGCTTGGTGTAGACATTGGGCTTCTGTGCAGTATGCATGGCTCGGATCTTAGCAAAACTGGCCGCCCATTTAGCCTTTTTGATGTTGACATTGGCGTATGAGGCTTGGGCTTGACCCTCATTCTTCTCGGACTCTTTCTCCATCTGATCTAGTTTTTCAAATGTATCACTGACGAGAGTATCACCCAGATTGGGGACTACATATCCCTTTCTGTCAGCATACTCTGGATAATGATCAGCAGTGACGTCCTTGATCTCGATTTCATCTATGTCATTGAGCTCATCATCACTTGTAACTTCAAAAGTAGGAGCGTCCTTGACAATCTCGTCCAGGTTGAGCTGAAACATCTCAGCAAGCTGGTCATCAGTAAGTCACGAATGATTTCTCCTTCTTCAGGAGTATAGCTTATAGACCTTCTGACTATCTCTTACAAATCAAGAATCATTGTAAGTTGAGACTTGATTTGCTGAAGGGGAGTAACATCATACTCATCTTGCTGAGATGATTGATCTACTTGATTTAAACATTGTAAAACATCAATTGTTAGTAATTAATCAAGACATTCAAACATTTGATAAAGATATATAAACATTAATTACATAATATTAATACAAGATTCAAGTTCAAAAGTTTTCAAATACATATATATCTAATCATTACTTTTTCCCTTAATAGCAAGTGCGTTAGTAGGTGGGACAGAAGATGAGGCTCCTTGGTCTTGATTTCTCTTTGTACATCTCTCTTGACCCTGAGCTGAGGCAGATGCAGCTACATCTCCTCCTTCATCATCATCATCGTTCTGCCTTTCCCTTGTCTCTTCATCATCACTGGCCTCATCATCATCACTATCATCATCTTCATCATCATCATCATCATCATCATCGTCATCATCATCCCCTTCTCTTATCTTGAGTGGCTCATCCTTTGATCCCTTGAGCTTGAGCATGATGGTCTTGTTTGTAGCCTCCAACTCCCCAATCCTCTTAGCTGATTGGTTGTTTTGCTCCTGGAGTTAGGCAATTTGCTGAGCTTGTTGTGAGATCTGTTGTGCTTGGGTAGCATTAAGCTCTGCAAGGTGACGTAGTTGGGCAGCCTTCTCTTCATCAACAGCTAATAGCTTCAGCACCATTCGGTTGAGTGCTGACAGCTGTTCCTCTACCCCAATGGGGGGCAAAGATGGTCCTGTGGTGAATGTTGGATGGGATGATGGTCCGGCTTGGTGGCTGGTGGTGGTGGTCTGGCTTGGTGGCTCTGATACGAATTGTGAAGTCGCTGGATCTGTTGACATCCGAGCATGTTCTTGACGGAAGGAAACAAAAACCAAAACCAAGAGAAAAACAATACAACGAACCAGAATATAATGGTTTTATTGATAAAACTTAATGATTACCAGCTCGTTAAACGTAAGAATCAAGACTCTTGGCAAGGGGAGATCGAGCATGATCTCCCCTCTCATCCGGCACCGCCTAGGCCCCGGGCATACTCCTGCTCCTTTGGAAGTAAGGGAAGCTTCTCATCTATAATCAGCTGTAGGAATCGAGGGTACATACAAAAGCTCTCTTTCCCTTTAGCGTCTACGTTCTCAATCATGTATGTAAAAATCATATTGGAGAAGTCGAAGAGGTGGTTTAGTACCAGTGCCACATTGGCATTCTGGATTTGGTCAGAGAGGTCATTGAATCCACCCCTCCTCGATGCAACGCACTTGAGAATGACGTATGCTAAGTACTTAAGCTGGGAACACAGGTTGCTTTTGTTCAGCACCCTTGCATTGATGTCCCTAGAGTACTTCATCCTGAGAAAGCATCCCCGAACAGTCAAGGGGTGTAACCTGGTTGGGTGAGCAGCATCATCACCCAGGTCCAGAACTCGTCGGAGATTTGTTGCTGTTACCTCTATCTCATGCCCAAAATGTTGTTGTGTATGCAATAAGGCTCTGTGGATCTGTCGACTGATGCACTTTCCAAGAAGGCCTGCTGTATAGACCGGTAAGGTGTGCATGGTGCAGATATAGCCCTGTAGATCCTAGATCTCCTAAAAAATGCAATGATGTCAGCAAAATCTGCAGTATTCCTGGTAGTGGCATCCAGATGAACACAAATGTTGTGCTTGGTGTTGATGATCCACTTCTCTGCCATGTTTCTGTAACATAAGACACATAAACATTAGATTTGTCTATAACAGAAACTGTTGAACCTTAAACTGCATTGAAATTAGTCTGGTTCAATCATGCAATTGAACCATACGACTGAGTTCAGTCGGGAGACTGAGTATGCGACAAACGTCAATCGCGTGACTGAGTATTCGACTGAATTCAGTCGGGCGACTAAGCCTGCGTCTGAGTTCAATTGGGCGAGTGAGCTCATACGTCTAGTTCATTTAGCCGATTGTGTCATTCCCCCAATTCAATCGTGCGATTGAAGTTCAATCGGAGTGACCAGTCGTATATGACTCTGTTCGACACTTTAATCCTGAATCTAGGTACAAACTAGAAACTAAACTTTGCGGTTAGGTTCTTTAGACTCGTAGAAACCCTAATTTCGCATTAAGTCTTTCAATTTAACCAATTTGCACGTTTATATGTTCTGTTTGTTTATTTTAACTAATTTCTTGATTTTAACCAGTTTAGGCCTGTTAGGGTTCGCTTTCATGGTACATTTTGTGCGAGATGGATCGTTTATTACCTGTAGAAGACGTAGCTACTCGTTAGTATCACAATGTTGAAGGGAAATGAATTCTATCAAATTTTGGTAGAGTTTCGCTACTATCGGGTGATTTTAGGGCGAATGAGGTGCGATGAAAATATGCGACCGACTTTAGCCCTATTTATACTGAGTCTGTCTTCAATCGGGCGACTGGATCCATTCACACTCTTCATTCGTGCGATTAGAGCTTAGTCGTGCAATTGGCTCCGTTGGTCACCTTCAGTCGCCCGACTAGGTTTCAGTCGTGCGACTGACTCATTCGGTCACCTCCATTCGCACGATTGGTTCATTCAGATGAACCAATCATATGGACTGACCCATGCTAATGGTCCAATCATAACACTGGTCCATACTCATGATCCAGTCGTGCGAATGGTTCATGCTTATGAGTTTGACCTTATGACCATTCATACACTTAGCTCTATTACTTATTGATAAGACATTTTTGACCATTTATCATCTAAGACATGATCTGTTTAATAACAAAACAGTTGTCACCTCAGACGTGAACCTTTTAACATTTGAAAACCCCATTGGTCACCTCAGACGTGACCTTTTAGTGAGTGATTCCCAGATTGACTTTCGATGCGTAGTCCGACATTTAACCACTAAGTTAAATGAAATTAACTGAGTTAAAAAATTTGAAATAAAACAAAACTAAAAGCCTAATTTTGTATTTTTGTGTGAGGTTGAAATCCTAAAATAAGTATCTACCAGATTTTTTTCTTGGGCAGTATAGCGTCTAGTTACTTTGATCATAACTGGAAGGATTCATTATGGAATCATACAGGTTTATCAAATCATTTGGAACATTTTACTAATACCTTTTGATGTTAGATTCTTGTTTTCATTGAGTCATTAGCAAGTTTAAGAAATCATACTGGTGTTACAAGATGCACACAGTGGTTTTGACTTTCAAGAGTTGCATCTCACGATGATTGTCAGTATACTTGTCCTCTTAAATCCATACATAGATTTTTGACACACATTGGTGATGATTTAAGGTTTAATTATTTCAACAAGCATTTGTGGATCCCACGCTTATATGCTAATCAACGTTCCTCAGGATATTTTTGAGTGGTCTATGGGTAGTATTCAAGAAGAAATTATTCTAGAGCTTTCAAAGAGATGCTAAGCCTCAGGTCAGTGCTACTACACAGTAGAGAGGCACAAACAACAATGAATTCTAGAATATTTAGGTTATGCTTATCTTCAGGTCAGTGCTACCGCACAGCCGAGAGGCACACAACCTATCTTCTTGTTTGAGCAAATGTATTCTTTTTGCACAGATGGCACCAACAACACAAATTATTAGCTTGATTGATTTTTGCATTTTTCATGTGCTTTGCTCATTTTATGGTCATCCACACACATTTGTGGCGTTTATTTTGCTCGTCACCCCTTATTGGAACTTCGTTGATTGTGTTAACCAGGGATAAGATGATAACCCACAGCTTGTTGAACAACTTAGTTTGAACTTGAAATCACCAACGAGGTCTACTTATCTATTGTGTTGAATCTACTGACACATCATCTAATGGTCTAGCAACCTCTAGGTCTACTTTCTCCATGTTACCTTAGTAGCAACGAGTTTTACTATCATTTTTCCTTTTATGTTGCTTAAACTTCTCAGACTTATACTTTGAATTTTGCATCTTAAACAATTTCATTTTTTTAAAGTCCCTAACTCTTTGTTCCTGTGTACTATCATTTTCCATAGACATTGAATTAGTAGCATAGATACGATCTAATTTCTATTAGCTAGACTGTCCTCCTTCCCCTTTTTTTTGAGTACTAAAACTAAGCAACTAGTACTAAAACTAATCAACTAATTTAATACTAATTAACCTATCCTCCCCCTAGAATTTAAACCGAAAATATTTTTGCGTTTAGAATTTTAATAGGCAAAGAAATAAAAAATAAAAGAAAAGAAAATAAAATAGAAAATAAAATAGAAATTAAGTCTATTTGTTGGACTAAGTACTGTCATTGTCTAAATCACTTAACTTTTCTTTTTAATGCCGTTGACCTCTAACAGATATAAAAAACGTGGTTTATCAAAAGCTTTTGTGTAGAGGTCAGCGCGTTGAAAATCCGTATTAATTTTAACAACATCGATTAAATTCTGTACAAAACAATCACGTATAAAGTGATATTTAATGCCGATGTGTTTGGTCTTATGATGTTGGACCGGATTTTTAGTTACAGCTATAGCAGTAGAATTATCACCAAATATAGGAGTGTTAGAGAATTTCAAACCATAGTCCCACATTTGCTATTGAATCTAGATGATTTGTTAACAGCTGCTTGCAGCAGCAACGTATTCAGCTTCACAAGTTGACATAGCAACTGATGTCTACTTCTTACACTGCCACATGACTAATCTTCTCCCAAAGAATTGACATCCTGCTGAAGTTGACTTGTAGTTCATTTTGCAGCCGCTATAATCCGAGTCAGTGTATGATGTAAGCTCAAAGTCATCATCATGGGAATACCACAATCCAAGTGTTGGAGTACCCTTCAGATAACGAAATATCCTTTTGACGCCTATGAGATGGTTGACTTTAGGTTTTGCCTGATATCTGGAGCAGAGACACGTCGCGTACATGATATCAGGTCTTGAGGCAGTGAGGTACACGAGGGATCCGATCATTCCTTGGTACATAGTGGCATCCACCAGATCACCATTTTCGCCAGGTGCTACATTATGGTTTGTAGCAAGTGGAGTCTGAGCTGCGGAAGCATTCTCCATATCGAACCGACTTAGAACATTATCTACATACTTGGTAGATGTATAAATATGCCCTTTAGTGTCTGATCCACCTGTAACCCGAGAAAGAACTTCATCTCTCCCATGGCACTCATCTCAAACTCAACTTTCATTATTGCTTCAAATTCTTTACATAGTTCTTCGTTGTTGGAACCAAAGATTATGCCATCAATATAAATTTGGACAAGCAGTAAGTCACCATCCTTTTCTTTGATGAACAGTGTACAGTCAATCACTCCTCTGCGAAATCTGTGTTTCACAAGATGAGTCGAGAGCTTTTCATACCATGCTCTTGCGGCTTGATGGAGCCCGTAGAGAGCCTTTTCTAGTTTGTAAACTTTTTCCTAATGATACGGATCCTCAAATTCTTCGGGTTGACTGACATACACTGTCTACCGGATTTCACCATAAAGAAATGCACTCTTTACATCCAGTTGATATACTGTAATCTTCATGTAAGATGCGTAGGCTAGGAAGATACGGATTGCTTCCATTCTCGCCACAGGTGCAAAGACTTCATTGTAATCAATCCCCTCGACTTGTCGAAATCCTTGAACTACAAGTCAAGCCTTGTTTCTGATTATGACCCGTTGGTCATCTTTTATTGCATTTCAAGACCCATTTGGTGCTAATGACCTTAGCGCCTTTAGGTCTATCCACCAGTGTCCATACACCTAACTTCTTGAATTGAAGAGGTTCTTCTTGCATGGCACTAACCCATGCCTTGTCGTTTAGGGCTTCACTGACATATTTTGACTCAAATTGAGACACAAAACATCGATACGCACCATCGTGAAGATACCCCTTTTCCATCACTCAGGCATAATCAGCTGAGTATAGCTGATTTTTTGTCTGAACTCCTGATCTTACATCCCCAATGACATTGTCCAAAGGATGATAAACATTTAAGCGTGATCTAGGGGTGGTGGGAACCACTACCTCATTATCCAGATTGTGAATAGCAGGTTCGGTATCCGAGGCAGTGGGAGTGTGAGGTTCCGAAGAGTCAGAGGCATCAACATCAGATGCTTGTGTACTTGCAGTAGTAGGAACCTGTTCCTCCTGATCCACCTGATCGTTCTCCACGTTTTTATCATCAGAGAAAGAGTCACTTACTTCCAGTGCTCCCCCTGAATGACTGGAAGACTCACCTTGTGAACCTAATGTTGTTGAGTCTTGTGACAGTGTCTTTAAGACATCATACATCATTTTGGTTGCTAACGCATCTTCAGGAGGGGAGAGAAGGATGTTAAAGGACTTAAAGAATCCATCATAATCGAAGAAGAATGCGGGTCCTTTGCCAGCAGGGGGTGGTGTATCTCTAAACGTCGACGTTGCACCACACTTCTACTTGACCCATTGAGTTGTTGTAAACTCTCTTATTCAGTATGTTGTATCCTAAAAAGATTCCTTCGTCAGCCTTCTCGCTGAACTTCCCTGACTGAGTTTTCTTCAGAAGAGTACATGGTGCTCTAAACGATTCGAGGTACTCTAGATTAGGTTTACGTCGTTGCAGTAACTCTTAACACGTTTTACCATGACGCTTGAACACAAGGACTCGATTTAGAGTGTAACATGCATTGGCCACTGCCTCATTCCAGAATTGAATGGGCAGTTTTGAGTCTGCTAGCATCGTCCGGGCTGTCTCTATCAAGCTGTGATTCTTTCTCTCAACAACTCCGTTCATTTGAGAAGTGTAGGTAGATGTGAACTAATGTACAATTCCTTTTTCTTTGCAGAATGCCTCCATCTATTGGTTCTTGAACTCGGTACCGTTGTCTGAGTGAACTTGTTGTACCTTCAGCTTGTAGAGTGACTCTAGTGTAGTTACCAGCTCTTTGAATGATTCAAATGTCTCTGATTTGGATTTCAGAAACATCACCCAAGAGAATCTTGAGTAACCATCCATAACTACATAGCAGTACAAGTTGCCAGCAATGCTCCTCGTACTGACTGGACCAAACAAATTCATGTGTAGAAGCTCAAGAGGCAGGTCAATGGAATTAACTTTCTTAGCCTTATGAGCCTTCTTGGTCTGTTTTCCTTTCTTACAAGCGACACATAAATCCGATAGTTGGAAGTTCTTAACGTTTACTCCACGCACTAGATCATTCTGGATCAAGTGATTCATCTTCCAGGGATTTATGTGTCCCATTCTCTTATGCCAGGAGATGGAGTCTTTCTCTGTTGCCTTTGATAAGAAGCATTGTACTTGATGATCAGTTATGGAGGCCTTTGATAGATCCAAGACATATAAATAATTATATCTTGAAGCTAACATCAAGACTTGGTCCTCCAGGATTACATAATCCTTCTTCAACACATAGAACTTCTTGTTGTCAAACACTACCTTAAAGCCTTTATCACAGATTTGGGATACAGAAAGTAAGTTATTTTGAAGTTGTTGAACATAGTTTACCATATCAAACTTCACTTTTTGGTTTCCCACTCCCCCTTGAGTTGTGATGTATCCTCCTTTATTTCCAGCAAACGAAACGTGTCCTTCTTTGATTTGTTTGACGTTTGAAAGGAGAGACAAGTTCCTAGTCATGTGCCTTGATGCTCCGCTATCAGCAATCCAGGTATTTGTAGAAGCACTATAGCGAACCCCCTGCACATTTGAAGGAAATGATTAGTTTAGGTTAGGGACCCAAATCTGTGATAAAGGCTTTAGTGCTTGGGTGACCCAGAGGCATCACACATCATAAATTCTACCCACTTTCCATTTGAGGGTGAGAGCAGATCTATTTTCTTCTTGTTCTCATTATCAGGCATTGTACTTGATTTTTCCTTCCATAAGCCAGTTTCGTGTAAGGCCTGTTTGTGATAAACAGACGACTGGCTTATAGTTTGAACTTTATGTTTACTAATCCTTTTTGGTGGAGTAATAGAGCTCTATTTCGAAGAATTTGGTTTAGTGTCATGAAATTCAACTTTCTTCCTTGGTGTTTGATAGTAAGGACAATGAGAAGTGATGTGTCCATACTTTCCACACTTATTGCATGATCTACTTTCGATACGTTGGTGGAACTGCTGCTGTGGGGAAGTGTATGGCACATTTGTAACTCTAGTATGTTTGGGTTTTGACACTTCTTGTTTAGATGTTTTAGCTTCTTTAACAAAATTCATTGTTTGAATATTGTGAACATCTTTACCGTTTTATTTATTTGGACTAAGACATGGTGCATGTGGTTGGTTAACGTGTTTGGTCTTTTTGGGTTCAGAATTAGACATATTAGAACCTGACTTTACTTTAACCTTTTCAAATTGCTCATCCAAATTAACAGTAGGCATCTTACCTTTAGATTTTAAGGTGGCCTCCTTCTGTTTAGTGGCAAATTCCTCCGATTTACTCGTGGAATCTGGGTCACTAACTAGAGGAGTGGACACCACATGATCCTTGACATGGTTGTTATTTACTGGTCTACATTTCGCATTTAACACCGTCTCATGTGGTGGTGGAACCACTTTGTATCCCAACCCCTCCCCATTGTTTCGTTTTCTCACTAAGTGTTATACTATATGAGAAGAACTTGTCCAGCTGTGCAGTTTTTGTTTTAATGAGTTTACTTCGACTTCCATAATTGCTTTTTCTTTCTTAGTTGTTTCTAGGGAGTTTAAATAGAACTTTATGTCATTTGCTTGGTTAAAAGAAACAACTTCGGTTTCCCTTAGTTGTTTGTTTAAAAGCTCTATTTTCTCTTTATAACTGTGCTCATTTTGTTTTAAAATCCGGTTAGCCTCTGTGCACAGTTACAAGTCATTTACTAAGCTATCATTGTGATCTAATAGCCTAGCAAATTTTGAATATATGTTGTCTCTAAATTTATTACATTCAGTACACACATGATTATCAAAAAGTTGGTCTGTGGTACTTACCTGAGAAGGTTCGGTTGAATCAGCCATCATTGCAGAGTTTGACCGTTCGGGTGCTGGTGATTCTGAACATGTTGTTCTGGGACCTTCTTCATTCAGGTAAGTGACAACAGTAGCAGTATATTCATGATCTGACATTACTAGTTCAACTGCTATATCACCTTCGCTTGAAGTGTCATCATCCAAAACTTCAATATTTGCAATGTGGACTCCCCGGGGATACAAAACGAAAGGTCCAATCTTGACCTTCGTCATCTTGTGCAGTCAAAGCTTTAGGATCTTTGCTTGATGATGTAGCTTCACTTGTGGGTTTGTCTTTACAGTTGAATGATGAGAAAGGATTATCGTTACTTGTCCTCTTGGCTTCACACATTCACGTTTGAAGTGCCCCTTTTCTCCACAGTTGAAACAGGTAACTTTGGTTTTGTCAAAACCAAAAGTTGTATCCTTTGTAGCTATCAAGTTCTGTCCATTCTTCTTAACAAACTTCTTGGCTCTACGAACAGCACTTGCCAAGGCCCACATAATTTCCATTCTTTCCAATTGATTCTCTTCCACCTGCTCGTAATCCTCATCAGCCAGGTGGCAATTTCCGATCTTTCCTGCAACAGGACCATCATAAGAATGAACAACCACGGCTAAGAGGTCCAAATGCTCCTTTGCAACCTCCACAGGGTGATATTCCCGAGATTCTCGGTCTTCAACTTCGTAGCGTTTGATTCAGGTACTATATATTGGGTGTGAGATGGCCTTGACGTTTCTGACCCTGAAGTAGAGGCTAGCGGAGGAGTTGCTGAACTTGACACAAATGCAGTTTGAAGTGGTGCTCCTGAGCTTTTTGAGGTGGAAGTTGAATTATACAGTGATGGGTTTTGATCATAAGATCCTTTCTGAGACCTATACTTCATCCTCAGTTCCTCCTCCTTAGTTTCAGGATGAAGTCATTTATGTCTAATTTACCCGATAAATTGTTCTGTCTCAAATTAGATACAAACGAGTCCCACTTCTCTGGCAGACCATCGGCAAAGCTTGATACCTTATCTTCCATTGACGTTGTAACCCCATGAGTATGCAACTCACTCATTAAATGGTAGAATCGGTCTATGACATCATCCAAGCTCTCCTTACCCATCGATGAGAAATAGTTGAACTCCTTCTTCAAAGCTTTAGCTTTTAGAGCTTTTAACGATGCATTCATGTCGTATCGTTTTTCCAGAGCCTCCCATAATTTCTTTGCCTATTTATTCTTAGAAAGTTGTGGAATATAACCTTAGGAATCAACTGAGTCAACAGAGAATACACCTTTTTCTCAGCATTATACTTCACCTTCTGGCTATCAGTCATGCCGCCTAGAGTAAGTTTGACGCCATCAGCACCTACCGGCATACTATAACCAGTCTCGATTGATTCCTACAGATTGGGATCAACACCATTTAGATAAATTTCAAATCTTTGCTTCCATTATGGGTAATCGTCTAACGTGATAAGCTTAAGCGGCTTATTGTGATTCCCAATCTCTTTTTCCAGAAGCAATAGGTTCTGGATACGCGAGTCCTTACCTGCAGTAAATGCTGAGTACCAATCTTCCGTTTCTTTATGCTTTGAGAGTTCGAAAAAAAATTGTTTCAATGGTCCAAATGGAGACGTGCGATTGGGTCAATCGTGCGAACGGACCATGCGGATGAGTCAATCGTGCGATTGAATCAATGCGGATGAGTCAATCATGCGATTTAGCAAGTGAGGATGAACAATGCGAATGGGGTGTTCAGTCGTACGAATGGATGGCGACTGAGGTCAATCGTGCGTATGGGAGGTGCGATTGAGTTCAGTCGTGCGATTGAGCCAATCGTGCGACTGAGGTTGTTGGATTTGAAAATTCGAAGATTTTTTGTACTTTGACACCAAAATACAGTTTATCACAAACCCTAATCTGCCGTAAGTCGAAAAACATGATTTTTTTGATCTGGAGACACTAAAAACGCTGTTTTACTCAAAAGATGGTGCTTTTGAATGAAAAACGTGAGATTTACACCGAAAACGATTGAATCACATGCAAAATCAAGAGCCAAAGCTCTGATACCACTTGTTAGGACCATTTAGGTATGGAGTACTACTTGATTCTGCACGTATACCAACTTAAATAGTGCGGAATCCTATTTGATTGGCGATCCAATCAGGGAGAACACAGTGAAGATCAATCTAACGATTAATGAAACATTATGAATGATTAGAACACGATCAACTGTGATCTATAAAGTTGGAACTGGTTTTCTTGAGTCTCTGGACGGCTAGGGTACGATTATGTGCGTAAGTATTCGAACTGTTAAGTTTTTCCACGAATTAGGTGGTATATATTGGTTAGGGTTTTCCATTCGTACGACTGAACCATTAGCATGGTTCAGTCGTGCGACTGAAGCATGCGATTGATCCATCCGTACGAATGAAGGTCCAGTCGTGCGACTGAGTCAATCTTATGTCTCAATCGTGCGACTGATCCAGTCTCATGGTTCAGTCATGCGACTAGTTCATTAGTATGAAGTATTCATGCGTATGGTCCATTTGAATGAGAACTTCACATGATTAAGTTTGAACATTTTCCTCAATCATTATTGACTTAAAATTATGTAAACAACCACAAACCTATATAGTTAGTTCAATATGCATTATCACACAATAAACAATGAAATATTAAATATTATATGCATCAATCACATATTGTATTTCATTAATACCCATTCAATTACATATATGTAAGACATGAAAGACATTTTATATTAAGCTCCCAAACTAGGTACACATGTATCTACACAATACTAGCAACATACACACATTCAAACATACAAGTATGAAACCTAGTTTTATAAAAACATACAATCATGCATTTGCAGCCCCAACATTAGTTAAAATATGTAAAAGAGGGATCCTAAAACTCACCTTTGTAGCTCTTGAGTATGGCTTATTCCAAACTCGTTTGCAATTGAGTTCAACCGCCTAGAAACCCACCAAAAACAAACACCCAAACACACACAACACACATAAGCATACAACCGAGGAAAGGCCAGTTAAAAACACTTAAAAACCATGAATTTCTTACATTGAATTCGAACTTCTTCTTCTTTTTCTTCAAGAACCGAATCCTTCTGCTCTGCTACTCTCTCTCTCTAAAATCCGAGAATTGTGTGGGTGTAGAAAGAGTGATAGGCGGCCATCACCTTTTACACCCACTTTTTCAAACCTTTTGTCCTTTTGACACTTTTTACCCTTCAACTTGGGTAAAATATCTTTTCTTTCTTTTTCTTCACTTTATTCTTCTTTCGTTGACTAAAAAAAATAACCGGGTGTTACATTTATTTTCTTAACTATTACGTATATAAAATTCATATCTTATATTAAAATATCATACTTTAAATCTTTATGTTTATTAGTAACTATAATCCGTTTAATAAATGGATTTCTAGCCTATGTATCTATATATCTATCTGCCTGTTTGTCTATCAATCTATTTATAATAAGGAAAACATTAAGATAACTGAACAATAAATGACACAAGGATTAGGGTTTTGTTAATAACTCTTGGATTCGTCGGGTGTTACATTAACTTTAATAAAACATTGCAGCGAAAACATTCAAACACCCTTTTCATTTCATTATAATTGCTTATGCAAAATAATACATCGTTGACTGATTACAAAATAACTTATTGCTTTACATCACAAAAACATTATATGAAACGGATGCCATCCAAAATGAGCCAAGTAGCCACCCCTTTCCATCCTCAACAATCATTACCTGCAAACTGGAAAATGCATAAAAGTCAGCATTGCTAAGTGAGTTCTAGTTTTACAAAAAAACATTATATTACCTTTCATTCGTTAAAAACATTTTCTTTACTATTGCACATGGTCACACATCATATGCACATCAAGGTAATAATTATTATCTTTCATCATCGTTCATTTTGTACATTTCGCATGTTTTGCACATTCGTACTTATCGCACTTTTCATACATTTATTATCTTTTCACTTCTATCTAGGTCCTGTCATGTACTTAACCCCCTCCTGAGCACAAAGCTATATCACCTACGGTTAAGCAACAAGGACCCCATATCGCACATATCACACGTATGGAGTAGTCACATATACTAACTCCCCCTGTGTGTGAACCTTTATGGGTTAGCCAAGATCGCACGTTATAAACACAAAGTTGAGCTAACAACCCTCAATGAGTTGTGAACCTCCTTTCATTTGCTTGCAAGACTTTTCATTCGTTCATTATGTTCCACTTATTATCTTAAATCTTCCACTTTGTTAAGATAATACTTTACGTTCATTTTCTTAATCACACCATGTAAAGTCACGTCATCATACGTAATAAGGAACATATCATACATAACATACATAATCATCATACATCATCATCAATCACACATCATCACGCATACCACATTATACATCACCTGTCACATCATCTATGACTTTGAAAACTCAACTTACTTCACCCCCGGGAACATCCCAAGTTAAAGCCTACACTTTACATTTTCCCCAAAGATCAAAAAATAATTCTAAGTCTTAGGCGCATGGGCACTATTGGGGCGCATGGCCTTTCAGGCGCATGGGGAACACTTAGGCACATGAGCACTATTGGGGCGCATGGGAAACACTTAACCAATTCTGGGAAAATTCTAGGCGCATGGGCACTATGTAGGGGCATGGGCTTTCTAGGTGTCTGGACACTTAATCAAATTTAGCCTATTTCTAGGAGCATGGCTACTATTTGGGCGCATGGGGTTTGGCGTATGGGAACGCTTAGGCAGTTTATACCGTTGGGCACATGGGTTACTATTTAGGCACATGGGCAGTCTATTCACACTAAAATCATTCCAAATCAGTCCCAATCATCATCTAACATGTTCTAAGCTCAAAACTTACATTCCAAGCATCAAACCAGAACATAGCTTCATCATATCAACATATAACACCTAAAATCAAACTCACCCACATTCACACACACATAAACATACGGTAAAAACCCATTTTTATAAAAATGTTCATACATGCATTTGCAGTCCCAAATCAGTTTAAAACAAGTAAAAAAGGGGTTCTAGAACTCACCTTAACAACTCTTGGGTATGACTTCCTTCAAACCTGATTGGAAATTGAGTTCTACCACCTAAAACCCACCAACACAAACGAAGACACAACACAAATAAGCACACAACCGAGGCAAAGGCCAGTTAAGAACACTCAAAAACACCAAATTCTTACCTTGAATTCAGATTCTTCTTCTTGTTTCTCCAAGACCTAAAAGTTTCAGCTCTTTTTCACTTTCTCTCTTAACAAAAATTTGAATGAGTGATGTGAGTAGGCAACATGGGCAGCCATGTTGCTTTATTCACTAACTTTTTCAAATATTTTGTCCTTTTGACACTTTTAACCCCTTAGCTTGGGTTAAATTGCATTTCTTTCTTTTCCTTCACTTTTATTCTTTCTTTCATATCTTTAAAAATAACAACCGGGTGCTACAAGTTCACCCCCCTATATATGTTTCGTCCCCGAAACTTGTTATTCCTCAAAAAAATGTGGGTAATGCCGTTTCATCTTCTCTTTAGTTTCCCATGTAGACTCAGATCCTTTCTTGTGTTTCCACTGTACACGCACAAGAGGAACTACTTTATTTCTTAATCTTTTCTACTTACGATCAATGATCGCCACTGATTGCTCCATATAATTGAGCCGTTCATCTACCTTGATATCCTCTAGTGGTACAACCATATCCTCGTCTGCTAAACACTTTCTCAAATGAGATACATGGAATGTCGGGTGAATTCCACTTAACACATCTAGTAGCTCCAATCTATAGGCCACCTCTCCTACTCGAGCAATGATTCGGAAAGGCCCTATCTACCTTGGGCTCAACTTGCCCAGCTTTATGAACCGAATGATACCTTTCCAAAATGAGACTTTCAACATAACTCTATCACCCACATGGAACTCAATCGGTCTACGTCTATTATCGGCATACGAGTTCTGTCTATCTTTGGCTGCCTTCATAAAGGATTTGATCTTTTCAAGCTTCTCGGTCGCAGCCTCGATCACCTCAATACTCCCTAAATCTTTCTGACCAACATCACCCTAACAGACGGGTGTTCTACATCTCCTACCGTATAACATCTCATACCAATACTGGCATGATAACTCTTGTTATATGAGAACTCAGCTAATAGTAAGTGGTCATCCAACTTCCTCCAGAATGGATGATGCATGCCCGAAGCATATCTTCTAGTGTCTGAATCGTCCTCTCCGTCTGACCATCCGTCTGAGGATGATAAGCCGTGCTAATATGTAACCTTGTCCCTGCCACGTAATTGGAATTTCTTCCAAAATTTAGATGTAAACCGGGTGTCATGATCAAACACAATAGACACCGGCACACCATGACGAGTTACAATCTCCTTAATGAACAGATTCGCAATCCTCTCGGATGAATATGTCTCGTGGATCGGTAGGAAGTGAGCACTCTTCTTCAATGATCAACTATCACCCATATAGCATGATACCCTCGCGCGATATGCGGTATTTTTGTAATAAAGTCCATGGTGATGTGCTCCCGCTTCCACTTCGGTGTACCCAAAGGTTGGATCTTCCCATACGGCTTCTTATGCTCGGCCATCACTTGTAAACTAGTAAGGCACTTACTCACATACTCCGCTACATCGCATTTCATACCCGGCCACCAATAATCCTTCTTCATTTCTTGATACATCTTTGTATCACCGGGATGAATAGAGTATCAAGTCTTACGAGCTTCATCCATAATCTTCATACGTAGACCCCCAAAAACGAGGAATCCACATCCATCCGAATCGGGTTCTAACACCGAGTGTGTTTTCACCTAACTCCGCGACTAGACCTCTTATTCTTTCAGAGTTAAGATGATCTTACTTCAATGCCTCATCTTGAAACTCCTTGACTTGCTTCATCACATTAGAGGTCATAACCAACTTATAAGCTTTCACCCGAATTGGCTCGGGTCTCTCTTTTTGGCTAAGGGCATCCGCCACCACGTTGGCCTTGCCTGGATGGTAATGGATCTCGCAATCATAATCTTTTATGAGCTCCAGCCATCGCCTATGCCTCATGTTCAAATCCTTCTGCTCGAAGAAGTACTTCAAGCTCTTGTGGTCATGAATATGGTGCACTTCGTCCCGTATAAGTAGTGCCTCCAAATCTTTAACGCAAAGACCATGACCTGCTAGCTCCAAGTCGTGAGTAGGATAATTGACCTCATGAACTTTCAATTGTTGGGATGCATAGGCTATAACCTTTCCTTTCTGCATTAACACACATCCCAACCCCGAGTAAGAGGCATCTGAATAAACCACCAAATCTTCGCTTCCATCGGGTAACGACAAGACAGGAGCTTGATTAACCTCGCCTTTATCTCCTCAAAAGCGCTCTCCTGATCTTGACCCCATACAAGCTTCACATCCTTGCGGGTCAGCTTGGTTAGTGGAGAAGCTATGTTTGAGAAGTCTAGGATAAATCTTTTGTAATAGCCCGCCAAACCTAAGAAACTATGAATTTTGGATGGCGTCTTCGAAGACTTCCATTGCATCACCACCTCCACCTTTGCTGGGTCCACCATAATTCCCTCAGGATTCACCACATGACCCAGAAACTAAACTTTGCGCATCCAGAATGCGCACTTAGAGAACTTAGCATATAACTTCTCCCTTCTCAACATCTCCAAAACCTCCCGAATTTGACCGACATGCTCCTTCTCTCTCTTTGAATAAATCAGGATATCATCAATAAACATGATCACTAAGTTATCAAACATCAGCCAACACACTTGATTCATCAAATCCATAAAAGCAGCTAGCGTGTTGGTTAAACCAAAAGACATAACGAGGAACTCGTAATGTCCATAACGCATGCAAAAAGCTGTTTTTGGAAAATCTTGCTCCTTAACCCCTAGTTTATGGTAGCCAGATCGAAGGTCTATCCTCGAGAACCAACTGGCACCTTGGAGCTGATCAAACAGATCATCAATTCATGGTAAGGGGTACCGATTTTTCACTGTCAACTTATTTATCTCACGGTAGTCTATACACATCCTCATACTACCATCTTTCTTCTTCACAAATAAGACTGGAGCACCCCATGGAGAGATACTCAGTCTAATGAACCCCTTGTCAAGAAGTTCTTGCAATTGCTCCATCAGTTCCTTCATCTCAGTCGAAGCCAACCGATACGGCGCCTTAGCTACAAGCTGTGCACCGGGTATCAGTCAATCTGAAACTCAATCTCATGTTCCGGTGGCACTCTTGGTAAGTCTTTGAGAAACACATCCGGAAAGTCAGACACGATTGGTACATCGGACAGTTGTGGTGTTGGCGTATCCACATCCTTTACGTAGGCGCTACATCCACACCTCATGTACTTTCCCGCCACCGCCATCGAAATCACTTTCAGGATCGTAGTGACCCGATCACCATAGACCGTCACCAAACTCCCGTCAGGCGCTATCAATCGAATCATCTTCTTGCGACACACAATATTTGCCTCATAGTCCACTAACCAATCCATTCCTAGGACTACATCGAACCCGCCTAAGGTCATCACGAGTGGTCTAACAGGAAACCTTTGACCTTCTAGTTCTATGTCACAACCTTCTACAATCTCAAAAATCCTGATAGACTTACCTATGGTTGTTTCTACATCAAAGGGCGTATCTATACTCCTACTACTAACAGGCAATTTAGAACAGAAAGCAACAGAAATAAACTTCGTGGTGTATTGCTAATGGGTCATTGTTCCCGCCTCCAACTATAGGAACTCCCTCTCAACCTTGTCCATCTCTCAATGAGGACAAAACTCCTCAATCACCAGCTTCTTCAACTCCGACCACCTCATTATTTCTATCTCCTGACTACCCTCGCCTTGGACTATATTATCCTACCAAAAAAGAGTGGAGTCCACAAACGAGTGGGTAGTGAACTTCACCTTCTGGTCTTCCCGGCACTCGCTAATGTCAAGTATAGCCTCCATCTCTCTCACCCATCAGTGAGCGGCAGCAGCAGTGCCATTACCATCAAGGCAAGCGACTTGTATCTTTGAAATGCCTCGTAGTTACAGCCCCATACTGCTTCCTGTACAGGCTCTTCTTCCTCCTCCTCATCATCGAAGAGAACTGTCTCAGTTTCTGGTCGCTCCTGTCCTTTCGAGGACCTGTTCCTCTCCCTTCTTTCTCCTTCCCGCACAACCTTTATCACTTTTGTCACCACAGACGGTAGGATCGTCTGCATGAACTGATGTACCTCCTCAACCACAGCCTCCTTCACTGAGGCTCTTAAGTTAGCACTCTCAACACCAGCCTCTAGAAGAGGGGTCTCGGGTTCTTCATGAACCACCTATTCAGCTCCAGGTCTCCCTCTCATGACCCATGGTCCAGCTCCACATCCACCACGACTTCCACCACGTGAAGCCTTTGACGATCTACCACCGGCCATCCTCAAACACACTATAAGGTGCAACCACTAACATGGTCATTCAAGTGAATAGCTTAGTTTGTGTTAAGTATAGTAAGTCCCTAGTTACAGTGGCAAGTTGGGATTAGCCACTTACTTTACCCTTTATACCCCAAGCATTTCCTATCCTGACTACATCAATATCTAAATCTACTAACATCATATAAACCACATAACATGCACTCGTAATGCCAGTTAACATTAAGAAAATACCTCATGGCATGCAGCTACTCAGACTGGCATCCATTCCCTTCCGTCCCATTTTCAGTTTAAGTTTAGGTTTCCTTTGAAAATTTTAACCCGTTTCACTTAAACTTTCGCTTTGATACCAACTTGTAAGGCCTCGTTCCCTGGACGCTCACAGGTGGTCAATCATCGCACATAAAACCAATATTTACATTAACTTTAATAAAATATTGCAGCAGAAACATTTAAACACCTTTTTCATTTCATTATAATTGCTTTTGCAAAAGAACAAATCGTTGACTAATTACAAAATAACTTGTTGCATTACATCACAAAAACATTATACGAAACGGATGCCATGCAAAATTAGCCAAGTAGCCGCCCTGTGCCATCCTTAGGAACCATTACTTGCCAACTAGAAAATGCATAAAAGTCAGCGTTGCTGAGGGAGTTCTAGTTTTACAAAAAACATTATATTACCTTTCATTCATTAAAAACATTTTCTTTACTATCGCACATGGTCACACATCATACGTACATCAAGGTAATAATTATTATCTTTTATCATCATTCGTTTCATCCATTTTACACGTTTTGCACATATCGTACTTATCACAGTTTTCGTACATTTATTATATTTTCACTTCTATCTCGGTCTTGTCATGTACTTAACCCCCTCCTAAGCACAAAGCTATATCACCTAGGGTTAAGTGAGAAGTACCCCATATCGCACATATCGCACGTATCACACGTATGGAGTAGTCACGTAGACTGACTCCCCCTGTGTGTGAACCCTTAAGGGTTAGCCAAGATCACACGCTGTAACACACAGTTGAGCTAACAACCCTCAATGAGTTGTGAACCTCCTTTCATTTGCTTGAAAGACTTTTTATTCGTTCATTATGTTCAACTTTCATTATCTTAAATCTTTCACTTTGTTAAGATAATACTTTACGTTCATTATCATATTCACACCACGTAAAGTCACTTCATCATACGTAATAAAGAAAATATCATACATAACATACATAATCATCATACATCATCATCACCATCATCAATTACACATCATCATGCATACCACATCATACATCACCCATCACATCATCTATGACTTTAAAAAGTCAACTTACCTCACCCCCAGGAACATCCCAAGTCAAAGCCTACACTTTACATTTTCCCCAAAAATCAGAAAATAATTCTAAGTCTTTGGTGCATGGGCACTATTGGGGCGCATGGCCTTTCAGGCGCATGGGGAACTTCTGGGTGCATGGGAACTATTAGGGCGCATGGGCAACACTTAACCAATTCTAGGCAAATTCTAGCCGCATCGTCACTATGCAGGTGTATGGGCTTTCTAGGTGTCTGGACACTTAGTCAAATTTAGACTATTTCTAGGCACATGGCTACTATTTGGGCGCATGGGTTTGGACACACGGGACACTTAGGCAGTTTATACCATTGGGCGCATGGGCTACTATTTACGCGCATGGGTAGTCTATTCACACTAAAATCATTCCAAATCAGTCCCAATCATCATCTAACATATTCTAAGCTCAAAACTTACATTCTAAGAGTCAAACCAGACCATAGCATTATCATATCAACAAATAACACCCAAAATCAAACTCACCCGCATTCACCCCACATGAACATACGGGTAAAAACCCATTTTTATAAAAATGTTCATACATGTATTTTTAGTCCCAAATCAGTTTAAAACAAGTAAAAAGGGGGTTCTAGAACTCACCTTAGCAGCTGTTGGGTATGGCTTCCTTCAAACCTGATTGCAAATTGAGTTCTACCACCTAAAACCCACCAAAAACACACACAAACGAACACACAACACTAATAAACACACAACTGAGGCAAAGGCCGGTTAAGAACACTCAAAACACAAAATTCTTACCTTGAATTCTGATTCTTCTTCTTGTTTATCCAAGACCCAAAAGTTTCAGCTCTTCTTCACTTTCTATGTCTACAAAAATCCGAATGAGTGATATGAGTAGGCAACATGGGCGGCATGTTGCTTTATTCACCAATTTTTCAAACATTTTGTCCTTTTGACACTTTAACCCCTTAGCTTGGGTTAAATTGCATTTCTTCTTTTCCTTCACTTTTGTTCTTTCTTTTATGTCTTTAAAAAAATAACCAGGTGTTACACGGTCATTCAAGAGAATTGCTTAGTTTATGTCAAGTATCGTAAGTCCCTAATTACAGTGGCCAGTTGTGATTAGCCACTTACTTTACTCTTTATACCCCAAGCATTTTTGTAACACCTGGTTGCTTTTTAAAGACAAAGAAAGAAGAATAAGGTGAAGAAAAAGAAAACAAGGAAGAAAAGACATTTTACCCAAGTCAAGAGTTAAAAAGTGTCAAAAGGATAAAAATTTGTAAAAGTTGGTGTAAAGTGGGCATGGCCGCCCACTCTCTTCTCCCATACTCACCTTCTATTCGGCTAGAGAGAGAGAGAGAGAAAAGGAGAAAGGGAAGAATACATTCGGGAGTTTGAAGAAACAAGGTGAAGAGTCGAATTGAAGTGGGTTTCTAGGTGAAACTTGAAGCAAATGAGTTTGAAGGAAGTCTTACTCGAAGAGGCTGCTAAGGTGAGTTCTAGAATCCCCTATTTTACATATTTTAACAGAATTTGGGACTGGCAATGCATATGAAAATGTTTTTGTTAAGTTGGGTGTTGTACCCGTATGTGTTTGTGTTTGATTCGAGTGGGGTTCGAATTTGGGCAAGGTTATGTTTGAATGATGATGCAAATAGGTTTCTAAGGCTTAGGATGGATGGTATAAGCTTAGAACTGGTTAGAGAAGGATTGGGGACTGCAATATGATGTTTAGGTACGAATGAGGCTGTTCATGCGCCTGAAAATTTCCTCATGCGACAGGAGGTCATACGGCTGAAAGTCATGCGACTGGAGGTCATGCGGCTGAAAGTCATGCGACTGAAGGTCATACGGCTGAAAGTCATGCAACTGAAGGTCATACGGCTGAGATTTATGCGACTGAAGGTCATACGGCTGAAAGTCATGCAACTGAAGGTCATGCGATTGAGGGTTCATACGCCCTATAGTGCCCATGCGTTTGGAAGCCCTCCATGCACCTAAGTGTTCTTCATACGCCCAAATAGGGTTCATGCGCCTGAAAGACATTCAATATTTTCTTATTGTTTTGGAGAAAATGACAAATGTAGGCTTTGACTTGGGAGGTTCCCGGGAGCTATGTAAGTTGACTTTTGAGGTCATAGATGATGTGGTGGGCCATGTATGTATGATGGTGCCTTATATGGTGATGTTTGTATGTTCATGTTGATGCTCTTTATGATGTATGATTATTTTTTCCGTGGCTTTACGTTGAATGTTAATGAATGAAATGAAAATTATTATGTAATGTAAAGTGGAAGATAATAAAAAGAGGAACATAAAGAAAGAATGCATGCATTAATGAATGAATAAAAGTAAGAAAGGCTTGCAAGCAAATGTATGGAGGTTCACACCCAATAAAGGGTGTTAGCTCAACTGTGTACAGGTTGCCTACCCTAGGATGCATATTGGGGTCCATCCTTGTGATTGACCATATGTATGGGATCATTGCCGCTTGCCTCAGGTACTAGTGTCAGCTTCGTGCACAATGTTCGAGGTCTATGAAAGACGTTAGGCCCAGTAACAAGTTTTGTGCACAATGTTCAGGGTATAGCATATGGCATTGATCCGGAATGAAATAGAAAAGATAAGTGGTGAATGTACTTGCCCCATGTATTGGAGTCAGCTAAGTGCACAGTTTTCGAGATCTATGAAAGACCTTAGGCCAAGTAACTAGCTTCGTGCATAATGTTCGGGGTAATGCGCATGTCATCGAAAGTAATGAACGAACGAATGATGAAGATAATAATGATATTATCTATGTGTACGTATGATGTGTGATCATGTACGAAAGTATAGTATGATTTTGAAATAAAGTAAAGAACGGTTTTAACCAAAGTAAATTATGCTTTATTTAAAACTAGAATTCACTCAGCAACGTTGACTTTTATTTGTTTCCAGTTGATAGGTAAAGGTTGCTGAGGATGGCACGGGACGGCTACTTGGCTCTTTTTGGATGGCATCCATTTTTATAATGTTTTGGTGATGTAATGCAACAAGTATTTTGTAATTTCATAACGATGTATTATTTTGCAAAAGCTTTTATAATGAAATGGAATGTCTGTTTTAATGTTTCCGCTGTAATGTTTTCTTTACGTTAATGAAAATATATGTTTTATGTGCGATGATTGACCAGCTGTAAGCGTCTCGGGAATGGGGCCTTACAAGTTGGTATTAGAGCCAAAGTTTAAGTGAAACGGGTAAATTATCTAAATAAACCTAAACTTAAATTGAAAATGGGATGGAAAGGGAAGGGATGCCAGTCCGAGTAGCTGCGTACCATTAGGTATTTTCTTAATGTTAACCGGTATTACGTGTGCATGTTATATGGTTTATGTGCTGTTAGTAGGATTAGATACTGATGAAGTCAAGATAGGAAATGCTTGGGATATTAAGAGTAAAGTAAGTGGCTATTCACAACTGACCATGTAATTAGGGACTTACTATACTTGACATAAACTAAGCTATTCCCTTGAATGACCATGTTAGTGTTTGAATTTTACAGTGTGTTCAGAGGATGGCCGGTGGTAGATCATCAAAAGCTTCGCGTGGTGGAGGTCGTGGTGGACGTGGTGCTGAACCGCGGGCCAAAGGAGGATGGGCTAGAGCCAAAAGGGTGGTTCATGGAGAACCCGAGACCCCTCATCTAGAGGGGTGGCGACGAGAGTGCTAATTTGAGAGCCTTAGTAAAGGAGGCTGTTGTGGAGGAAGTGCATGAAGTCATTTAGACGATCTTACCGTCTGTACTGACGGAAGTGATAAAGGCTGTACGGAAAGGAGAACAGAAAGAGAGGAATAGGTCCTCGGGAGAACGGGAGCGACCGGAGACAGAGACGGTTTTCTTCGAAGATGAGGAAGAGGAAGAAGAGCCTGCGCTGGAGGCGGCACGAGGCTGCAACTACGGGGCATTTCAAAGATGCAAGCCCCCTACTTTTGATGGTAACAGCACTGCTACTACTGCTCACCGGTGGGTGAGAGAGATGGAAGCTGTTCTCAACATCAGCGAGTGTCGGGAAGATCAAAAAGTGAAGTTCGCTACCCACTAATTTGTGGACTCAACTTTGTGCTGGTGGGACAATATTGTCCAAGCTGAAGGTAGCCGGGCTATCGAAAGAATGAGATGGTCAGAGTTGAAGAAGTTAGTGATCGAGGAATTCTATCCTCATAGGGAAATGGATAATGTGGAAAGGGAATTCCTACAGCTAGAGGCGGGAACGATGACCCATCAGCAATACACCACCAATTTTAATGAGATGGCACGGCTGGTGCCAGATCAAGTGACACCCGTGTCACGAAATATCAAAAGATATATCTAGGGCTTGCCAGCGGATGCCCGTAGGTACATGATCGCTACCCGATCGAGCATGTTTAGGTCAGCGGTTGAATGGCAGGAAGGTTGTATAATGAAAGGACTATGGTGGTGGCTGAAGTTGGCAAGAAAGGTGGTGGTGATCAGATTGGAATGGCAAGTGGGTTGGACGTGGCGGGACCACTCCAAGCAACAAAGGTGCATGGGTGGATGATCAACATGTGGTCACATCTGGTGAGGGGGTGAAGAGATGTGGTAAGTGTGGGAAGGAGCACACCAGCGAGTGTAGGTGGGGTTTGAATGTGTGCTTCAAGTGTGGGAAGCCTGGTCATATGGCGAGGGAATGCAAGGCAGTGAGATGTTTTAACTATGGCGGGGAGGCCACATGAGTAGGGATTGCAAGAAGCCGAGGGCTGAAGGTTCGGGAGTGAAGAAGGCTGGAGGAGAAGGACAGAGGGTGAGTGCCAGATCGTTTACGATGGCACAGGAGGAGGCCAGGACAGACCCTGATGATGTGTCAGGAACATTTCTAGTAAACCAAACTTTAGCCTCTGTGTTATTTGATTCTGATGCTAGTAAAAGTTTTATTTCTACTGCTTTCTGTGCTAAACTGCTCGTTAGTAGTAGGAGTGTAGATGCACCCATTGATGTAGAAACTGTCATAGGTAAGTCTACTAGAATATTTGAGATGGTAGAAGGTTGTGACGTAGAATTAAAAGGTCACAAGTTTCCTGTTAGACCATTCATGATGACCTTGGGCGGGTTCGATGTAGTCCTAGGAATCGATTGGTTGGCGGGCTACGAGGCAAACATTGTGTGTCGCAAAAATATGATTCGTTTGACAGTGCCTGATGAGAGTTGGTGACGGTTTATGGTGATCGAGTCACTACGATTCGAAAGTGATTTTGATGGCGGTGGCGGGAAAGTGCATGAAGCCTGGATGTAACGCCTACTTGGCTTATGTAAAGGATGTGGATACACCAACACCACAACTGTTCGATGTACCGATTGTGTGTGCTTTCCAGATGTGTTTCCCGAAGACTTACCAGGAGTGCCACCTGACCGTGAGATCGAATTCCAGATTGACTTGATACCGGGTGCCCAACCTGTTACTAAGGCACCGTATCGGTTGGCTCCGACTAAGATGAAGGAGTTGATGGAGCAAGTGCAGGAGTTACTTGATAAGGGTTTCATTCGACCGAGTATCTCTTTTGGGGTGCTCCGGTCTTATTTGTGAAGAAGAAAGACGGTAGTATGAGGATGTGTATAGACTACCATGAATTGAACAAGTTAACGGTGAAGAATCAGTATCCATTACCGAGGATTGATGAATTGTTTGATCAACTCCAAGGTGCTAGTTGGTTCTCGAGGATAGATCTTCAATTTGGCTACCATCATTTAAAGGTAAAAGAGCAGGATAGCCCTAAAATAACTTTTTGCACGTGCTATGGACACTACGAGTTTCTCGTTATGTCTTTTGGTCAGACTAACGCGCCAGCTGCTTTTATGGACTTCATGTATCAAGTGTGTCGGCCGATGTTGGATAAATCAGTGATTGTGTTTATTGATGATATCATGATTTATTCAAAGAGTGAGAATGAGAATGTTGGACACATTCGAGAGGTGTTGGAGACGTTGAGAAGGGAGAAGTTGTATGCTAAATTCTCCAAATGCGTGTTCTGGTTGCGTGAGGTTCAGTTCTTGGATCACATGGTGAATCCTGAATGGATTATGGTGGATCCGGCAAAGGTGGAGGCGGTGATGTAATGGAAGTCTCCTTAGATGCCATCCGAGATTCGTAGTTTCTTGGGTTTGGCTGGCTATTACAGAAGGTTCATTTAATACTTCTTTAAGATCTCTTCTCCATTAACCGAGTTGACCCGTAAGGATGTAAAGTTTGTATGGGGTCAAGCTCAAGAAAAGGCATGTGAGGAGTTATAGGCGAGATTGACTTAAGCTCCTGTTTTTTTGTTGCCCGATGAAGGTGAAGATTTGGTAGTTTACTCAGATGCTTCCTACTCAGGGCTGGGATGTGTGTTGATGCAAAGAGGAAAGGTTATAGCCTATGCATCCCGACAGTTGAAAGTTCATGAGGTTAATTATCCTACTCATGAAATGGAGCTAGTAGCCGTGGTCTTCGCGTTAACGATTTAGAGGCACTACCTGTATGGGACAAAGTGCACCATATTCACCGACCACAAGAGAAGTATTTCTTTGAGCAAAAGGACTTGAACATGAGGCAAAAGAGATGTTGGAGCTCATAAAGGATTATGATTACGAGATCCATTACCATCCAGGAAAAGCCAACATGGTGGTGGATGCCCTCAGTTGAAAAGAGTGACCAAGCCGATTCGTGTGAAGGCTTATCAGTTGGTGATGACCTCTGAGGTGATGAAGCAAGTCAAAGAGTTTCAAGATGAGGCGTTGATAGAAGATCATCTTAACTCTGAAAAGATGAGAGGTCTGGTTGTGGAATTGGGTGAAAACAGACTCGGTTTTAGGACCCGATTCGGGCTGATGTGGATTCCTCATTTTAGGGATCTACATGGGAGGATTATGGATGAAGCTCACAAAACCGATACTCCATTCATGTCGGTGCTACAAAGACGTATCAAGACATGAAGAATGATTATTGATGGCCGAGTATGAAGCATGATCTGGGGGGTATGTGAGTAAATGCCTTACTTTTTTACAAGTGAAGACCGAGCACCAAAACCCGTATGGAAAGATCCAGTCATTGGATATACCGGATTGGAAGAGGGAGCATATCACCATGGATTTACTACGAAGTTATCGCATACTGCATGAGGTTATGATGCAATATGGGTGATAGTCGATCATTTGACAAAGAATGCCCACTTCCTACCGATTTACAAGACATACACATCTGAGAGGTTGGCGGATCTGTTCATTAAAGAGATTGTAACTCATCATGGTGTGCCGATGTCTATTGTGTCTGATCGTGACACTCGTTTTATGTAGGTACATGTGTCCCTAGTTTCTGAACTTAATGTAGTATGTCTTTAATGTCTTACACTTATATAATGCTTGGGTACTTAATGAAATCAAAATATTTGGTTGTGATTTATAATGTTTAATATTTCATTAATGAGTTGTGTAACACATATTGACTAGATTATATAGGTTTGTGATTGTTTGAATTGATATACATAATGTTATAATAATGAATACATTCAAACTTGGTTAAGTGAAGTTCTCATACGCCCTAACAGTGGTCATGCGTCCGAATGGCCATGCGACTGAGTGTCTATGCGCCTAAAAAGTCCATACGCCTGAACAACTTCATGCAACTGACTCAGTCGCACGACTGAACACTCAGTCGTGCGAATGGATCAACCACATGGCTCAATCGCGCGAATGAACCATGAAAATAGTTTAGTCGCCGAATGAGTAACCCTAACCTATAAATACCACCTAATTCGTGGAAAAACGAAAGCATTGAACACACTTCTACTCCAGACGTACCCTAGCCATCCAGAGACCTCTAAGATCATACTCCAAGTTCATAGATCACAGTAGATCGATTCCTAATCGATTCTTAACGTTAGGTTCAATTACATAATTGTTTCTACGTGCGTTCTCACTGATTGGATCACCAATCAAATAGGATTTCACACTATTTGGTTCGGTTTACACGTTAATCAGTAAGTACATCGTCCAGTACCCGATCCTAACAGCTTACATCTAAATTTTGTAGGAAATTCCATGATGCAATAGGGATGAGGTTACATATTAGAACGGCTTATCATCCTCAGACGGATGGTCAGTCGGAAAGGACCATTCAGACACTGGAAGATATGCTCTGGGCATGCGTCATTGATTTTGGAGGAAGTTGGGATGACCACTTAACGTTAGTTGAGTTCTCGTATAACAACAGTTATCGTGCCAGTATTGGCATGCCTCCTTATGAGATGCTATACAGTAGGAGATGTAGGACACCCATTTGTTGGGGTGATATCGGCCATAAAGAGTTAGGGAGCATCGAGGTGGTCGAGGCTACGACTAAGAAGTTGGAAAGGACCAATGCCTTTATGAAGGCAGCTATAGAGAGGCAAAAGTCGTATGCTGATAAACGACATAGACCGATGAGTTCCAAGTGGGTGATAGAGTTATGTTGAAAGTCCCACATTGGAAAGGTAACATTCACTTCAGAAAGCGGGGCAAGTTGAGTCCAAGGTACATAGGGCCTTTCCGAATCATTGCTCGAGTAGGAGAGGTGGCCTATAGACTGGAATTACCAGAGGAGTTAAGTGGAATTCATCCGACATTCCATGTATCTCATCTGAGGAAATGTTTAGCAGACAAGGATATGATCGGTACTACTAGAAGATATCAAGGTAGATGAACGGCTCAATTATGTGGAGCAACCAGTGGCGATCATTGATCATAAAGAGAATAGGTTGAGGAATAAAGTGGTTCGTCTTGTGCACGTATAGTGGAAGCACAGAAAGGGATCTGAGTCTATGTGGGAGACTGAAGAAGAGATGAGATAGCATTACCCACGTTTGTTCGAGGGATAACAGGTTTCGAGGACGAAACCTATATAAGGGGGTGGACTAGTAACACCTGGTTATTTTTTTAAAGACAAAGAAAGAAGAATAAGGTGAAGAAAAAGAAAGAAAAAGGAAGAAAAGACATTTTACCCAAGTCAAGGGGTAAAAGTTTCAAAAGGATAAAAATTGTAAAAGTTGGTGCAAAAGTGGGCATGGCCGCCCACGCTCTTCTCTCATACTCACCTTCCATTCGGCTAAAGAGATAGAGAGAGAAAAAGAGAAAGGCAGAATATATTCGGGAGTTTGAATAAACAAGGTGAAGAGTAGAATTCAAGTGCGTTTCTAGGTGAAACTTGAAGCAAATGGGTTTGAAGGAAGTATACCCGAAGAGGCTGCTAAGGTGAGTTCTAGAATCCCCTATTTTACATGTTTTAACAGATTTTGGGACTGGAAATGCATATGAAAATGTTTTTGTTAAGTTGGGTGTTGTACCCATATGTATGTGTTTGTGTATGATTCAGGTGGGTTCGAATTTGGGCAAGGTTCTGTTTGAATGATGATGCGAATGGGTTTCTAAGGCTTAGAATGGATGGTATAAGCTTAGAACAAGTTAGAGAAGGATGGGGACTGCAATATGATTTTTAGGTACGAATGAGGCTGCTCATACGCCTGAAAATTTCCTCATGCGACTGGAGGTCATACGGCTGAAAGTCATGCGACTGGAGGTCATGCGGCTGAAAGTCATGCGACTGAAGGTCATACGGCTGAAAGTCATGCGACTGAAGGTCATACGGCTGAAAGTCATGCGATTGAAGGTCATGCGGCTGAAAGTCATGCGACTGAGGGTTCATACGCCCTATAGTGCCCATGCGCCTGGAAGCCCTCCATGCACCTAAGTATTCTTCATATGCCCAAATAGGGTTCATGCGCATGAAAGACATAGAATAATTCTGATTTTTTTTGGGGAAAATGACAAATGTAGGCTTTGACTTGGGAGGTTCCCGGGGGCTATGTAAGTTGACTTTTGAGGTCATAGATGATGTGGTGGGCCATGTATGTATGATGGTGCCTTGTATGGTGATGTTTGTACGGTAATGTTTGTTTTAATGTTACCGCTGCAATGTTTTCTTTAAGTTAATGAAAATATATGTTTTATGTGCAATGATTGACCAGCTGAAAGCATTGTGGGAACATGGCCTTACAATTTCTTATCCTGACTACATTAATATCTATTCTACTAAAAGCACATAAACCACATAACCTACACACACAATACCGGTTAACATAAAGAAAATACATGATGGCACACAACTACTCGGACTAGCATCCCTTCCCTTTGTCCCATTTTCAGTTTAAGTTTAGGTTTCTTTTGAAAATTTTAACATGTTTCACTTAAACTTTGGCTCTAATACCAATTTGTAAGGCCTTGTTCCCGAGACGGTCATAGCTAGTCAATTATCACACATAAAATATATATTTACGTTGACTTTACTAAAATATTGCAGCAGAAACATTTTCGCCAAACCATTTTATTTCATTATAACCACTTTCGCAAAATAATACATCGTTGAAAGATTACAAAATAACTTGTTGCATTACGTCACAAAAACATTATCACTATACAAAATGGATGCCATCCAAAATGAGCCAAGTAGCCACCATGTGCCATGCTTAGGAACCATTACCTTCCAACTGGAAACATGTAAAAGTCAGCGTTGATGAGTGAGTTCTACTTTTAAAATAAAATATACTTCACTTTCTTTCAAAACCATTCATTACTTTCGTACATGATCACACATCATACATACACATAGATAATTCAATATTATCTTCCTTTACTATTCATTAACTACCATTCTTTCTTTCTCTCTGGATCAGTGTCATCAGCTATACCCCAAATGTATGCAAAGCAGGTACTTGGCCAAAGATCATAAAGACTTCCATAACACACATAGCCTGGCACCAGTACCGGGGTAAGAGACAAAGATCCCATTTGTATACTACACCCCAAACGTATGCACAAAGCGGGTACTGGGTCAAAGATCATAAATGACTTCCATAACGCACATAGCCTAGCACCAACACTGGGGTGAGTATCCACTATCATCCATGTACTATACAACTGGTCAGTCACAAAGACTAGACCCCTGTGTGTATCCTTATGGGTTAGCTAAACCATACACAGTTGAGCTAATGACATGTTGGACCAAAAGAACCAATGAGCTGATCAGAAAAACCTCCAAGTCCCACACACATTACAACTGCTGAAGAAGATCACAACAGCTGAAGACATCAGCTGATTACAAGGTTTGAGGACAAAGTCTGAAGACAAGATCTGAAGATTTCTACTGAAGACAAAGACTGAAGACCAGAGTGATCAGTAGTTGTCACAACAGCTGAAGTTATTAACTTCAGTAGTTGTGATGGTTTTCCTTTTTAGTACTTGTAATTACCTTTCAGTAGTTTATAGTTTCAGTAGTTTTAGTTTAGTAGTTTTATGTTCTTGTACTTAGCATTCTCTGAGATGTGATCAGTTGTTGAGAACATTCTCAGTAGTTTGCATAGTTTCAGTTGTTTGTATAATTCTGTTAGATGTCACTATCAAGTGACATCAGCAGACGTCACATTCTTATATAAGGAATGTTGACCTAATTGTAACGTGTGACTTTCAACACCACGAAAGCATTTGAATGAAAATTCCTTTTGCAGAATTCTCTCTCTCTCTATAACCGTGTACTATTCCATTGAATATCAATTGAGTTCTTGCTAAATTGTCTAATTCATTGTTCGAATTCCGCTGCAATCTACTCTAATTAATCAAACTTAAATCACTGATCCTAAAAAATGGTATCAGAGCTGGTTAATCATTGATCGATCTAACAATTGATCATTGAAACTGCTATTTCGATATCTAAGTTTGATTGGATTAGCATATTTGCAAGAATTGGTTATAGAGATTGAATTTCTGCTGCTTTCGGTTATTTGCTTTGAGATTTCTCTTGGTTCGTATTGAGTTTGTTGTGTTTTGCGCTAAATCGGTTAACTTAATTGAATTTGATTGAATCTAAGAATGACTACTCCTTCTAATGACCCTTACAATACTGGCTCCTCAACCAAGCCTCCGATGCTGGTTAGGACTGAGTATAACATATGGCAATGAAGAATGCTCCATCACCTGTCTGTTAACAGTTTAGGTTGTTGGACATCTGTGGTACATGTCCACACAAGCCTATGGTGAACAATCCGGAAACCAACCAAATGGTTCCGAAGAAGAAGGAACAATACTCAGATGAGAATCGAAAATTGTTTGAGATTGATGCTAAAGCCCATGGAATTTTGGCCATGGCACTGCCGAATGAAATCTATTCTAGGCTTATGCATCATGAAACTGCTCATGATCTCTGGAATGCATTGAAAGAACAATTTGGTGGAACAGATGAGGTCTTAGAAAACAATAGAGAAATCCTTGCCCAACAATATGAGACATTCTCTCATAGGAAGGGTGAGACACTAACTCAACAGTTTGAGTGTTTTTCCGGTTTGATCTCTAAGCTGAAAATAGTCAAACATGAATACACTAATAGCCAGATGAACAACAGATTCCTCAGATCACTGTCTGAGAGATGGGACACATATACCATTGTCCTACGCTCCAGTGCAAATCTAGATAGCCTATCTCTCACCCAACTCCATGGGAAACTGCTTACATTTGAAAAAGAGATAGAGCAGAAAAGAAACTGGCATCATCAAAAAAGCTCACTGATGACTTTGTACCAGGGAACACTGCCTTGGTTGGTCATGAGTCAGAATATGCTGCATCAGAAAGCCATTATGATGAGCATATAGATTTCTCTTCAAACAGTTCTGATCATGCATTTGTTAGTGTTGATAGTCAGTCAGGCTGTAATAGTAACGATTTGTGCTTCATTATGGATGATTTGAAAGTATTGCTGATGATGACTTAGAAGAGATGGATATTCTGAGCCAAATGGCCTGATTAATATCAGATCTCAAAAGTTCTACAAGAGAACTAGTAGGAAATTTCCAGGACTCTCTGGCAAAACCAAAGTTGGTTTTGACAAGAGTAAGTTGAGGTGTCACAAATGCCACAGGCTTGGGCACTTTACAAGAGAGTGTAGATCAAATGGATCAACACCTCTGCACCCTTTGTGACTTTTCCAAGCAATAGTTCACAAAACAGAGGGCAACATCCTACTAGTTCTGGTCATCACTCACAACCTCTATCTCCTGCATATTTTGTCCCTCAGGGTCCAATGCCATATCCATATCCCTGCTATTACATGCCACAGCCAAATCAAGTTCAAGTTCCTATTGCACAACAACCTCAAGCCTTACCTGAGCCTCAACCATCTCAACCATCTCAATCACAACCTCATCACAGCTTCTTCACCCCTAGTGCTGTTGACTGGAGCAGTTTACCAGATGATCTTTCTGGTAATGAGAATTATTTGCTAGTGATGGTCAACATGGTGGTGAACATCCTTTTGGGAATCTTGCTCTCATGGCTCTGGAGTCTACTGAGGGTTCATGCTCCAATGCATCTTCATCACAGGTAACCCAGATATCCTCTGAGGCTAAGGCCAAGCTATGTTCTGAATCTTGCATAGCTGCATTTATCTCTATTAGAGAGGCAAATGTAGCTTTAATAAATTAAAATCTTGAGCTTGAGCAAACTCTTTCCAAAAGAAAAGCTGAGTATGAGTCTGTCCTTAAAGATAAAGATGATGAGATTTATAAGCTTAAATGTCAATTAAATGATGAAAAGGCTAAGGTTGAGGTCATCCTTGAGAACCACAGAGATCTCAAAGAAACACTTGCAGCTACCCAAGTTGAGTGTGACCGCTGGGTATCATCCTGCAAGGGATTTGAAATGCTTCTCAGCAAGCAAACAGCTTCGAATGTGAAGTTTGGAATAGGTTACAATCACATTGCACCACCTACAGAGTTTACTCCAAAATCAATAGTAAAACCTGAAGGTGAAAGTAATTTCCAAAGCACATCATCATGTGTATCATCCTCAAGAGATCACCCAAAATCAGAAGATGAAATCAGTGTTGATACATCAGCAAATCAATTGCCTGATGGTTAACTACTGATAAGCACATGAAGCTGAGTACTTCAGATGCTGTCCCTCAAAGTACCTCAAGTACTGAAGGGCAAGTCACAACATCTGAAAAGCATTTCAAATCAACTGAAATAAAAGGATTAACAACTGCTGAGGAATCTATCATACGGTCTTTCAGGACGGGTAGAGAACAGCTAAAGAACAAGTCTTCAGTTGTTACAGATCCTTCTGTACTTAACACAAGTACTGAAAGGAGGAAAGTACTGAAGATCACACCTTCAGTAGTTTCCACTTCAGCAGTTGATCAATCCAAGATGAAGAATAAGCCATGTGACATATGTGGTAAGTTCAATCATCTTTCTGATGAATGTTGTACAAAAAAGGTTCCAAACTCAATAGAGATAAGCTCATTAAAATGCAGATGGATGAAATGAAAAATGAGTTTGAAACCAAGTTTGTACCACAGTCATCCCAAAGTGATAAACCCAAGGCTTCACCCAAATCCAAAAAGAAGGATAGGGTTTATCATAAAACAGTTGATAGTGTTCCTCATGATAATGTCAGACTAAGTCTATGAATTTCAAGGAGGAAATGGTGGGCCACAAGAACTCATCAAAAACAAGTACTGATGTGTCACAAGAGCTGAAAGCTTTAGCTACAAATCAGACACAACTTGTTATGATGGTTCAACATTTGTTGGGGAGAGTTAACCAACTAGATGCACATGTGATCAAACCACTGAAAAGGTATTCCAAGCCTAAATCCAAGTAATCTATTTCAGCACCATCTCCACCTTCATCAGTTGTTAATCATGAGAAACAAGTTATGGTTAAATCTGTTGATGAAAAAGACCCAAAACCAAAAGGGTTTGGGTTCAAAACCTAACTAGTTCCTTGTGATGAATGCAGGATTCTTCAGCATGCCAAAGAAGCATCTGGTATGTAGATAGTGGAGGATCTATGCATATGACAGGGAGCAGTTCTCTTCTTAATGACTACTCTCAAGGAAAGAAGGGATTTGTTTCATTTAGAAATGATGCTAAGGGTTACATCATCGGGAAAGGATATGTGTCTAATGGAGAAATCAGATTTGATGATGTTAACCATGTGGAGAATCTCAAGTATAATCTACTGAGTGTCAGTCAGATGTGTGATAAAGGGCATGTTGCACTTTTCATAAGCCAGAACTGCAGGATTCTGTCTTCCACAGTTCTGTGGCTGATTAACAAGGTATTGGATGAACATACTCTCCTGAAGGCCAACAGGATTGGAAGAGTATATGCCCTGGATTTGTCAAATAAGATTGATTTGAAGGGTCATCCTTGTCTGTTCTCCAAAGCCTCTCCTCAGGAATCTAAACTGTGGCACAGAAGGCTGGGTCATGTAAATCTCAAAAACATGAATCAGCTGATCCATAATAGTTTAGTGAGAGGTCTACCAATAAAGGAGTTCCACTGTGATGAAACCTGCACTGCTTGTTTGAAAAGAAAACATCACAAAGTCTCATTCCCTCCTTTTGAAGAACCTAACTCCACTGCCTGCTTGCAGTTACTGCACATGGATCTATTTGGTCCTGTGAGAGTGATGAGCATGGCAAAGAAGAAATACTATTTGGTAATTGTGGATGATTACTCCAGATTTGTATGGACTTTCTTCTTGCATTCAAAGGATGAGGTTGCTCAGACGATTATAAACTTTGTGTTGTATGTTGAGAAGCAGTATTCCCTATCAGTCAAGTGTATAAGGAGTGATAATGGAACAGAATTCAGAAACCATACACTTGATGATTTATCTCTCAAAGGGAATCAAGAGGCAGTTTAGCATCCCAAGGACTCCAGAACAAAATGAAGTAGTGGAGAGAAAGAACAGGACCCTAATTGAAGCCGCAAGGTCCATGTTGGCTGACTCTGGTTTGCCATTGACCTTTTGGGCTGAAGCTGTCACACAGCTTGCTATGTGCAGAATAGAGTTTTAGTAAATCAGAGGTTGATGAAGACTCCATATGAAGTCCTACATCATTTGGCTCCTCTAATTCCATTCTTCAAAGCCTTTGGGTGTCCTTCTTTCATTCTCAACACAAAGGATCAACTCCACAAATTTGATCCTAAGGTGGATGCAGGGTATTTTGTTGGATATTCGTCCACATGCAAGGCTTACAGAGTCTTCAACTGCAGAACAAAGATAGTTGAAGAAACCTTGCATGTGAAGTTCAATGAATCTCCTAAGGATAAAATTCCACAAAATTTGTGGAGTTGTTTGATCTGGACATACTGAATAATTCCTTATCAACCTCCAGCTGTTGCAGATCATGTGAATAAATCATCTTCTGCAGCAAGTCTTCCACCTGGTGGTACCGAAGATGATGATGATATCAGTACTCACCTATTTAAGTTTAGTGATCAACTGCCTGAGTCCACTAAACTTGATGTTCCTGTAGCTTCAGCAGCTCCATCCACAACAAATACTGATAAGATTTCTGACTCCTCTACATCATTTGAATTGCCATCTCATACTTGGTTTCAAGAGTCTGGATCAACATATGTTGTTGCTGAACCTGCTACGAACACTTGCACTGATCTTATAGTGTACCAAGAGCTGAAGAATCACCCCATGTCTCAAATCATTGGTGATATCAATGCTGGTGTCTCAACCAAAAGTCAATTGTCCAACTCCTGCTTCTATACTCTCTTCATCAGTCAGCTAGAGCCAAAGAACTATCATGTTGCTTTAAGAGGCAATGGATGGGTTGAAGCCATGCAGCTTGAGCTACTTCAGTTCAAAAAGCAGGAAGTGTGGGAACTGGTTCCTCTACCCCCAGGTAAGTGTGCAATAGGCACTAAGTGGGTGTTTAGGAATAAAACTAATGTAAATGGGCTTATTGTCAGAACAAGGCTAGACTGGTTGTACAGGGTTTTCACAAGAAGAAGGTATTGATTATGATGAAACCTTTGCCCCTGTAGCCAGACTGGAGGAAATTAGATTGTTCTTAGCCTATGCTGCATTCTACAATCTTAAAGTTTTTCAAATGGATGTCAAAAGTGCTTTTTTATATGGAAAAATAAAAGAAGAGGTTTATGTGTGTCAACCACCAGGTTTTGAGGACAATAAACATCTTGATTGGGTGTATAAACTGATAAGGCTCTTTATGGGTTGAAGCAAGCTCCTAGAGCCTGGTATGAAACACTTTCAAATTTTCTTCTTCAAAATAATTTCACTAGAGGCTCCATAGATAAAACTTTGTTTATTAAGAAAGTGGATCAGCATAAGCTACTTGTTCAAATTTATGTTGATGATATAATTTTTGCATCCTCTGATCCCCAGTTGTGTGATGATTTTACAAGTTTAATGAAACAAAAGTTTGAAATGAGTGCAATGGGAGAATTACAGTTCTTTCTAGGCTTGCAAATCAAACAAAAGGCTGATGGAACCTTCATTCATCAGTCAAAATATACAAAAAATCTTTTGCGTAAGTTTGATTTACAAAACTATAAGCCTGTTCTACTCCCATGTGCAACACCACACAACTGGATGTCGATCAGAAAGGTAAAGCTGTTGATGAAACACTTTACAGATGTATGATTGGGTCCTTGATGTACTTAACAGCTTCTAGACCAGATATTATGTTTGCAACTTGTGTTTGTGCTAGATTTCAGGCTGCTCCTAAAGAGTCTCATTTGATTGCAGTCAAGAGGATCTTTAGATATCTACAAGGTACACAATCTCTAGGTCTTTGGTATTCCACTGGACACTCTTGCAAATTAGTTGCTTTTTCTGATAGTGACTATGTAGGGTGTAAGTTAACCAGAAAGTCAACTTCTGGTGGATGTCAATTCCTAGGCAACTGTTTGATTTCTTGGCAGAGTAAGAAACAAACATCTGTTGCTACATCCACTGCTGAAGCAGAGTACATTGCTGTTGCAAGTTGTACATCTCAGGTACTCTGGCTTCAGAACCAATTATTGGATTATGGCATTATAGAGACTAAGACTCCATTGTTAATGGATAGTGCTTCAGCTCTGTGTATTGTCAAGAATCCAGTCCAGCATTCTAGGACCAAACATATAGAGATCAGACACCATTTTATTAGGGATTGTTTTGAAAAAGGTCTGATTGATCCAAAGTTTGTGCCAAGTGCTGATGAGCTTGCAGATATATTTACTAAGCCTTTGGACAGTTCAACTTTCCAAAACCTTGTGTTAAGGCTTGGTATGCTGCAGCTAGAGTAAGAGACAACTACTGATGATCTTAGTAAACAAGTACTGATGACCATTAGTAAACATGTCACAAATAAGTACTGATAAGTTTTATTCTCAGTTGGTTTCATAACTACTGAAGACTAAATTACTTAAAAAGTATTGTACAATCTGTTAAAAGAAACTGATGTAGTTACAACTATTGATGTAGTTATAACTGCTGATGTCAGTAAAAACAGATAAGTACTGATGTCCTATGAAACAACTGAAAACAGCTAAAAAGTCTGATGAGTAAGTGTTGAGGACAGTATGAAACAGCTGAAAAGCTAAGAACTGACGAAACTACTGATGAGAATTTTCTCTTCAGTCGTTTCCACAAACTATTTTTTCACCTTAAACAACTGATGACAAAACCATGTCTTCAGTAGTTTCACAACTACTGATGACTAACACCAAGTCCTCAGTTTTTTCCTACACCTGAAGCCAAAACCAAGGTTTTTCAGTAGTTTCATAACTACTGATGACCAAAACCAAGTCTTCAGTTGTTTCAAATGTTTGATAGTTAAAACCAAGTCTTCAGTTGTTTTCATACAACTGATGACAACACCAACACTTTCAGTCGTTTTATTTTCAGCCTTTTCTTAACCTATCAATACCTGCACTTATAGTCGAACGTTTCATTAGTCGTTTTCTATCCTTTTTTCTCTCAACAATGGCGACCATGAAACTCAAACCCAGACACAACTGTGTTGCCTACCTCTCGAAATCGGCCTTTTGGAACAAATTTGATAATGCCATCGATCTTATGGTGGATTCCCAATACAGAACCGCCTTTCTTTTGAATCCTACCATATACCCCGATTCCTTAAACCAATTCTGGACCAACGTCTCTGTAACAACTGGTGAAAATGATAGCCAAATCACTCTCCAGTCGTTGGTCAACCAGAAACAGGTGGTAATCACCCTGACATCATTCGAAAAACCCTAAATTTGCATGATGCCACCTGTATTATAGAATACCCGAAAGGCACCATTGATATGTCTTTCATCAACAACGGGTATGAAGGAGACTTAAGTGCTACAACCATTCTCAAAAAGAACTTCCATGATGCTGAAAGACTTATCTTCCACATGGTGAATGTCTGCCTTGCTTCAAAGACATCTTCATGGGATCAGATGTCCTCAAGATGGCAACAGGTATTGTACTCTATCTTTGAACGACAAACTCTAAATTTTTCTGAGATAGTGTTTATGGAACTTAAGGATCTGGCTCAGAAACCTGTGACAAACAGATGGCTACTATATCCCAGGATTCTGATGGCCATAATTTTAAATCAATTAAAATCTAAAGGCCTTGTTTGTCTTGGAGTCCCTGCTCCAGCTGTCTTAGCTGAGGTATACTCCAGGCATAACTCTGACCCTACTCTCAAAGGGGCTGCCCGGCTGCTCAAACCCAAGCAGAGGGAACCCACAGCCTCCACCTCCAGATCCAAAGTCCCCACCAACCCAAACCCCAAAAGCCCAAAAAGGCTACTCAGGAAGATGAGTCCCCTGAGGATGCCCCTGTACTACCAATACAGGAAACACATACTGGTTCTAACCCCCCCAGTCATGTCAGAGACTCAACCAGCTGAAACCGAATAGGTATCCTCTCCACAGGATCCTGTTGCAACCAAATTTGGGGATACCACATTACTGGAACCTATCTCAGTTGAGAAGGTTACCATTGAAGAGCATCTCTCACCCCGGGTGCAATCTGCTTCTGACCAATCTCCAAATGCAACCGCCCCTCAAAGTCCAACCCTTATAGTTGCTAAAGTGCTGAGTCAGCTGCATTCCTGTCACACCCCCAACCACGGCGGTTTCCCGCGGGGCGTGAACGTCATGGAGACCATAGTCATTGATTGACCACTACATGGTTTAGTAAGCATACGATGCAAATAGGTTTAAAAATACATAATTTTTTCAGAGTTGAATTGCGGAAGCAGTAGAGCTAATGTAATTGTTTTCAAAATATGACAAATACAACAATAAATGTCCCAAACAGCATGAATGGCCCTAAACATGAGATGTTCCATGCTAGCTTAACTTGGTGCATCTATCAATTACTTGAGAAAACATGCATGAAAAATGTCAACATAAAGTTGGTGAGTTCACAGGTGTGAAAGTAATAGTAAACAGTGTAATGGACCACAAGTCTTTCCATGATTTGATTGTTGATCATACAATACTACAATATTATATAAGCACCGCAACCGAAGCTAGACTGTAACTGTAACAAATTGCCCCTACCCATGCCTACCGTAAGCATGAGTGTGAACAGGCTAATAATGCACCCGTTTAGACCTCCAGTCAAGATTAGGGTAATTAATCCGGGTGGGGGTAGTCAAACCCAATAGTACTATCCATGATTACCTCGCTTTGGGAAATAAACTAACGGTTTGATAACATGGGACTTTATATGGTAAGTAAACAACTTATATAACATGTGAAATCATTAACAAGTAAATGTGTCCAAGAAAATAGTAATTTGCATGTAATCTCCCCCAAAAGAAAAATAAGTAAAATGGGGCCGTGAAACTCACCTGTAATGCACGCGTGAATTCTAGCAATAGTCTGTACGTATGATTGGTCTAGGAATCTCCTAAACAAAATCACAATATATTCATGAGGTCATGATTACTAACCCCAGATGGTCATGCATAACTCATCCACAAAGTTAGTTTTGAAAATGTCACTTGACTAATTATACACGTCGAGTCGTAATATTTTATTTAGATTCTTGTCTTCATATCTATCTTCCTAAAAGTATATAATGTATAAAATGTGTTTTACATTAAGTATAATGGTATTATACTTTCCATGTGTATGGGTTTCCCTTTTTTTATCAAATATCTTCAAAAGTTTACTTTATATAAATATGGGCATTTGACAGAATCAAAGGGATTTTTGGGTTATCCTCTTTTCATGATACAAAGAATTTTTATAAAATCTGATATTTTTACCATATTTAGATCTATGTCTTAGGATTCCAAAACGGTATAGCTTGCAATATTTAGATAGGTTTAAGTCCCTCGAAATGGGTCATGAAGCAACAGATGTCAGTGCAGCATTTTTCTGTACATGTCCAGGGATTTCACCTTTTTGAGGGGTCAAACCTTACATTCACAAATAGAGACTATATTAATTTTAAACCTAACACTTTAAGCTAAGTTACCATAGAAGGAAAATCTCTATTTGGTTACTTTAAGCATAACTTATGCCTCAATCTTTCAGCCCTATCTATTCTGTCAAAAATTCAGGTTCAACACCTAAATAATGTTTGCACGTTTTGGATAGATTATAGTCATCTAAAAATTTCAAGGTTAGATGGGTTATAAACTAGACATCCTAAGGTTAATGTTAGGCTCAAGAAACTGTTCATTTGACCATGTTTAGGTCGAGTTATGTGTCGAAAACATAGAACATGAATCTGCCAGAAAATGTCTTACATGTTTTGTTACTTTTTAAACTTTGCTAGAGCACTTTTGGATGAGTTAGTGAATATGAACACATCATGATAGTGTATCGAAGATTAGAAACAAAATGCTAACCTTAAACAAGCAAGGAGAAAGAGATGGTAGTCTTGAAATGCAAGAAAAAGAAGACTTGATCCTTTGAACTAAGAACCAAACAAGAAATAGGTGGGGAAGATGTTGTAGGATGCTTGAAAGCTTCAATAATCACTTGATCTTCAACCAAAGGCACTTGAATCACCCAAGATTTGAAGGAAATAATTTGAAAATCAAATGGAGTGGTGGTAGGAGTGTCTTGGCTGAATTTTAGAGAGGGAGAAAGAGAGAAGATGAGTGTGATGTGTTGGTGTAGTTGAAGTGAAGGGTGCATGTCTTTTATAACACTCAATCCTCTTTAAGTGTAAAGTTCTTGGAGCATAGGCTCCTATTCACGGTCAAAGGATGGGGAAATGGTGTTCCAAGAGTGGTAAGGTAGACATGTTGCTTTAACACATCAAAAGAGAGGCTTCATGAATATGGCAAGTTGTGTTTTGTCAAATCTTGTAAGTTTTATGAGCTTTATTGGGAAGGAGGTGGAAGAGTAATGTGGTGGTGGCTTGGATGACCACATGCATGGGAAAGGGGGGTTTTGGTTTTCATATTTTGTGTAGTATTGAGTATTTAGGTGGTATTTTTTGCACCATAGGTATTTTTACATATTTTTATATTTTTACTTTTTACTTTTTAAAATGCATTAGGATATTGTAACAACTTGTATAATATCATATATATAAATATATATATAAATATTGATGGTATGTTAATGATGCATCATGTAGTTAGTAGGTCCGTTATAAGGATTCGTTTCAGGTAAAATATTAATTTACGCGATTAGGTGTATTTATAAATTCAAGCTTTTCCAATGATTTTGGTTTGGAATCTAAAATACTTTGAACCACCTAAATGAATTTATTAGTACATGTATATGAATTATGACCAATGTTCATGTGTGCCGGTTGTATCGCGTGTAAAAATGGTAATTACGTCGAATCACCGATGCATGAAATGTAATGCGTGAAATTTTGCAATGCATAAAACGGCTTCAATAACTGGAATTCAATTAAAAATCAAGTATTATAGGTTTAATTATAACCAAGTCAAGGTCGGGTATTGACCTGAAATTGCCGGTTGTCACAATTCCTCACCCCCTCCCCAGAAACAATTAATATTGGGAATACCTCAACGATTGAGGGGGAGGACCAAAATGCTGCTGATAACCCACAGCACAGGGGTTATAATGTTCAATCTCCAAGTGTAGAAGAGGAGGTTAGAACATCTGGTCAGGCTGCCGCTTCTACTGATTCAGCAAATGAACAGGATGAAGTTGGTAACATATATAAGACCTCACCAGAGGCAACTACCAATGAAGGACAAAGTCCAGAGGCAGGAAGTCCCCAGAACCAAGAACAAGGGGCACATGTCACACCCCAACCTTGACGGCGGAAACGTCGAGATGTGAGGATTAAGATTGTTCACAACCACATAACGCTATAATTAAATGTAAATATTTAAATTATAAGTTTCAAAAGGAAGTACAAACATAAGTATCAAACATAAATCAAAACATAACATAATATTTTAATTATTAAACTAGGTTCAAGTCCTAGTTTTATTGCAAGCTTCAAATGTCCACTTTAAACTTGGGGATTTCCTGAAACATGATAAAAAAATAAAAGGTCAACCATAATAGTTGGTGAGTTTTCCAAGGTTTCATACATAATATGATAAGATTACAAGTAGCAATTCATGTCATAGGTCATAAGTTAGTAAGTTTATAGAACACATATCGTTACAACCAAACCTCGACTTGATTACAAGTGTATAAGATTGGCTAAGTGTATTTGGTTCCCATGATGAACAAGCATACGTCATCAGGAGCCGGCAATACCTCGGCTTTAGCACCAAATAGGCTTGTCAGGCCCAAAGATCTAAGACGTCGCCAGGCTAGCAATAGTTAATGATTGTAAACAAAAATGTATCTCATATAAACACTTCAATACACAAATAACCATGACAAAAATATGAATTGCAAGTGCTTTACAAGTCTAAACGTTTACAAGTGTGTTAGGTATAAGTAATCATGTTTCACCCCAAATTAGTGTGAAAAAGGTAAAAAGGGGGCAAGGAAAACTCACTTGTCAAATAAGTATATAATGAAGATCAATAAGAATAATATAAGTCGTTCCAAGATAAAACGTCACAAGGCACCTAAATATATAAATATTACAAGATTTAGGTTAATATAAGATTAACGAGTTAACATGAACTAGGGTATTAGAATTTTGGGAATTTTTATAAAGTTAATAAATTCTTATAAAAATACCATTTATGAAATTTATAAAATTTATTTTTAAGAACTTGATCTTTTGTAAATAACTTTTGATTTTATTTATAAAATTATATTTAAATTCTATAATTATCATGATAAATCCTTAAACATAAGGTCTAATATTAATTTAATACCTTTAATTATTATATAACAATCTAATTTTTATAAAAAATGTTTAATTATAACATTTGTAAATAATTTTACATTAAAATATTAAAATGTTTTACAAGAATAAATTTTTAAGAAATAATTAGATGACTTTAAAAATATTTGGGGTTTATAAAAGTCATTTTTATAATTATTATAAATTTTCTATAATTAATTTAAGGCCAAAAAGGCTTTAAAAAAATTACATGAGGTGCCCGGGTTCGAACCCGTGACCTCATGTATGGGGGAACAATGTCTTAACCAGTGAACCAGGCTTCTACCCGCTTTTGTAACCTTGTTTTAAATCTTAAAAAACCATTGCGAATGAAAACCCTAATTCCCATGTAAACCCTAGAATCATTTGATTCTAAATCGAAGTGTAATTCGATTTTGTAAATACTTGAAATCATGGGGCTTTTGTTCCCCATGAAAAACCGAGCATAAGCATGTGTTTAACTTACTCGATTCGTTCGGTATTCGATGTTCACGTTATGAACCTAAGTTGCGACCGAGGAGAAACTAATTCAAGGTGCAATCGTCGATAAGATTCAAATTCCTTTTAAAGTAAGCTTCTAGTGACTCTAACGATGAGAAGCCCTCTATTAATTGCAAGTTAACAAGCTCGAGATGAGGTCTACAGGTGTTGCGGGTTGTGACTTCGAAGGGGCAATCGAAAGTGATGCTTGTGTTGGTTTCAGGTGAAATTGAGTGTTGAGTTCGATTAGGAATAGGTATATGATCGTTCGTGTTCGATTAATTAGATTATAATTGAGATTTAATGCCCGAACGGTTATGGGTTTATGATGCTACGGTTACTCACTCGATTGGGTATCATTCGACGTTTAAACCCCAATTATTTACCGCATTAAGGTTCGAATTAAGTTCACGTACGATTCGAAACGGTTTTTGGGTCAAAATCGTGGCTAAAAGGGCCGTTTTGACATCGCCGGAGTTCGGCCGGAGGCGCCGGCTTCCTCTCGCCGGAAATACGGGGAAACAGGGGGGGAGAGTTTAATTTTGATTAATTGCACATTTAGTCCCTTTAGTTTATATTTATCAATTTATGTATAAACCTATTAATGAAAGTTTCTAATTTTGCAATTAAACCCCCAAACTTTAATTACTTAAAGTTTTAAAAACTTTGTTAAGTTTAGTAACTATAAATTTTTATTATTACTAACAATATTATTTTTTTATTATTATTATTACTATTGTTAATATTATTATTATTACAAGATTTAGCTTTATCATCACCTTTGTATAATTAAAGACAAATAAAGAAATAAGCTTGCATAATTCATGAGTTTTATAAATTACAACAATGAACACTATAAGAAAAAAAACGAGGTTAACTTTTAGTTAACAGAAATACGAGATGTTACAGCACATGCATATACTGATCTACACTCAGGGAATGTACATCCTGATTTAATCAGGAGGTCAGATGATTCAGTAAAGACTGATGATGACCTGGGCTTTTTCTTTGATGTCTTAGCCCATAACACAATCCTAGGACTGAGGTGAGCAGACTCAAAGAACTGTTAGCCAAAATGTCTCAGGATAAAAGTCCATCTGCCCCAATAAACCCACAGATGGCACCTTCATTTGAAAGTTCACCAAACACACAGCCAATACACTTAACTAAACCACCAGCCACTGCTTTTGGCACCACCTCTCAGGGACAGAACCCCTCTGAGCAGATGGTTGCAACCTTTCAAAGCTCCTTACCTCTCATCACTCCCATCATCACTGAGATAGTATATAAAGCCATTGATGAGAGGATCTCCTCAAATCTCCAAACACTCCTTGATGATGTTGTTCACAAGTCACTTTCTGCCTTTCAAGCCCCTGATCCCAATGCACCTAAAGAGGGGGAGACTACTAAGTCTAAGGAAGTGAAAGAAAGGAAAAGGAAGAGAGTAGAAGATGAGAAAGAACCAAAAAAAGAAAAGAAGTTGGAGAAAGAACAAGAACTGATCTTAGAGAAACAGCTGATCATAATGCAAGAGCTGAGCACAAACAAAGAGCAGAAAGATGAGCTGATCACTTACAAAAGGAAGAGAAGTGCTGAGTCAAAGTCTGATGGAGAAAATTCCTTAGAAGATCTAGTCAAAGAAGCTGATGAAGCTCACAGCAGATCTATGGACAAAATAATAGATCAGCTCTCCAGACAGGGTCATGACACAGCCACCTTAGATGTTGAGATCAGAAGGCTGGAGATAAATGAAATTCAAGCAAGAAAGGCTAGTTACAGTGTGATGGATAGGGAAAGGTTGGAGATTATGATCAGGTTTATTGCCAAATATCTAGGAAGATCATTGATAGAGATAAAGTCTTGGTCTAGAGACAGTATCTTGGAGATAACCAAGAAAATCTGTTCTGCTGGAAGCTACAACAAAGGGTTGATCATCGAAGCACTGGATGAAGCAGGTGCTGGAAGAGAACTGAGATGGCAAAGCTCTCAAAAGCCAAACTCACCACTAAAGTGCTAGATCAGCCTTCTCATACTCCCACTCAAAAAAAACCCTCAAAGCAATCATCTCTAAAATCTGCCAATTCTATCCCTAAACCAAAACCACCCACAACTCAACCCACAAAACCAATTCCATTACCCCAAAAACCATCTCAAACCACACCCAGTGATACACCCAGAAGGAGGAGAAGGGTGTTGAGGGTAGAAGAAGAAGAAGAAGAAGAAGAAGAGGATGAGAATAAAGACAGTCTGCCAATCTCTACTGTTTTCAAACTTAAAACACCTGAGCCCAGAAGTCAACAGATGATCACACCTGACTTGCAAATGCAAATGGTGAAAGTGAAGATTGAAGAAGTAGAATAGCAGAAGCAAAATGATGAGCAATTTCTCAAAATGGTTGACAAGGACTTCCCTCAGTCCTCATCCATTCAAGCAATGAAGAAACAAGCTCTAGGGCTGTACACTCTTAGGCATACATTCCAACATCAAAGAGAAAGAGTGAGGATTTGGCCAGACCCCAGGGTAAGTTCTAGAATACACAAGAAGAACATACCAAGTAGATATCATGGCCAAGTGGAAAAGACTTTGAATGCTGCAATTATGTTGGCCATGGTAGTCTCACCCTGGGAGATTATAGAAGAATTCAAGAGAGCACACAACTCAAAGACAACCCCTCAATCTCTACTTGAGAACAAAATGATCAAGAAGGGGCTATTATACAAGAGAATTGAAGATCTTCAAAAGAGTGAACTCCAGTTGTTGCTAGAAGGCTCTCATCCAGATGAATTCGCATACAGAGAGATCACAGCTGTTGAGTTGAAGAATGGGAAGACAGTAAGGTATATGTCTGAATATTATGGCCCTGAGTTCTTTTTTGAGGGAGAAGCAGAAGAACTCACCAAGGAGGAACAAGTTGTTCTCCTTGAGGTCTATGCAAGAGAGTCTTATAGACTCATCAATGGGAATTAGGTTTCATGGTTGGGACAAGACTCTGTGTCCAGTTTCCCCAAGACAGAGTTCCCTTCCACACTTAGCCAATCAAAAGATCAGAAACCTTTTCCCGGCCTGTGCTTACATGATTACCTCTGAAGCTGATCAAGAGGGTGTTGCTGCCAAAGAATAAGTGGGATCATCAGTAAACTTAGAGGTTTTGGCTGCATTGGTTCAGGGGGAGTTTGTTGGACCAAAAGAACCAATGAGCCTGATCAGAAAAACCTCCAAGTCCCACACACATTACACTGCTGAAGAAGATCACAACAGCTAAAGACATCAGCTGATTACAAGGTCTGAAGACAAAGTCTGAAGACAAAATCTGAAGATTTCTACTGAAGACAAAGACTGAAGACCAGAGTGATCAGTAGTTGTCACAACAACTGAAGTTATTAACTTCAGTAGTTGTCACAACAACTGAAGTTATTAACTTCAGTAGTTGTGATGGTTTTCCTTTTTAGTACTTATAATTTACCTTTCAGTAGTTTATAGTTTTAGTTCAGTAGTTTTATGTTCTTGTACTTAGCATTCTCTGAGATGTGATCAGTTGTTGAGTACATTCTTAGTAGTTTGCATAGTTTCAGTTGTTTGTATAATTATGTTAGATGTCACTATCAAGTGAAATCAGCAGACGTCACATTCCTTATATAAGGAATGTTGACCTAATTGTAACATGTGACTTTCAGCCACCACAAAAGCATTTGAATGAAATATTCCTTTTGCAGATGTCTCTCTCTCTCTATAACCGTGTACTATTCCATTGAATATCAATTGAATTCTTGCTAAATTGTCTAATTCATTGTTCGAATTCCGCTGCAATCTACTCTAATTAATAAAACTTAAATCACTGATCCTAACATGACATTTTAGAGTCGTGCACCTCTGTTCATTTGCTTGCAATACATTCTTTACTTTCACTTTCATTAATGCATGCATTCTTTCCTTTACATTCCTCTTTTTATTATCTTATACTTTACGTTACATAATACTTTACCATTTCATTCATAATCATTCAACGTAAAGCTATGGAAAATAAATATACACAAGAAGGAACATAAACATAAACATACAAAACATCACCATACAAGGCACCATCATACATGACATAACAATCATCATTAATCATCAAAAGTTAACTTACTTCACCCCCGGGAACATCCCAAGTCAAAGCCTACATTTTACATTTTCCCCAAAATTCAGAAAAATATTCTAAGTCTTGGGTGCATGGCCTTTCAGGCGCATGGGAAACACTTAGGCGCATTGGAAACTTCTGGGCGCATGGGCACTATTGGGGCGCATGGCCAACACTTAGGCGTCTAGGCAACAATTCTAGGCGCATGGGCACTATGCAGGCGCATGAGTGCATGGGCGCATGTAAGGCCCCGTTCCCGGGACGTTTACAGCTGGTCAATCATTGCACATAAAACATATATTTTCATTAAATTAAAGAAAACATTGCAGCAGAATCATCAAATAGACATCTCATTTCATTATAAAAGCTTTTGCAAAACAATACATCGTTATCAAATTACAAAATACGTGTTACATTACATCACAAAAGCATTATAAAAATGGATGCCATCCAAAAGAGCTGAGTAGCCGCCCCGTGCCATCCTCAACAACATTACCTGCTAAATGGAAACACATAAAACTCAGCTTTGCTGAGTGAGTTCTAGTTTTATAATAAAACATACTTTATCTTTCGTTTAAAACCGTCATTTACTTTCTTCAAATCATAACAGTCTTAGAACGTGATCACACATCGTACGTACACATAGATAATATTTATTATCTTCATCATCGTTCATTTCGTACTTTTATTATCTTTCATTTTCATCTAGGTCCTGTCATGTGCTTAACCCCCCTCTAGAGCACCAAGTAATTCATCTAGGGTTAAGCGACAAGGACCCCATACATCTGGTCAATCACAAAGATTGAATGCCTATGTGAATCCTCATAGGGTATTTAACCCGCACACAGTTGAGCTGACAACCCCTCATTGGGTGTGAACCTCCATACATTTGATTAATCACATGGATTAAGCCCCAGTGTGCATCCTCATGGGGTAGCTAACCCGCACACGGTTGAGCTAACACTCCTCATTGAGTGTGAACCTCCATACATTTGCTTGCAAGACTTTCTTACATTTGCTTACATTCATAGCAAGGAACATGAATATAAACATACAACATCACCATACAAGGCACCCTCATACATACATAACAAACCACTTACATACAATCATGCATAAGCACCAAACATACATCATCATCATGCCCATCACATCATCTATGACCTCAATAGTCAACTTACATAAACCCTCGAGAACCTCCCAAGTCAAGGCCTACATCTACCCATTTCACCAAAAATCAACAAAATAACCTATCTTCATCCGCATTCCTCTTGCTCATCCGCATTAGCAAATGTGAATGAGTTAGACTCGGAGGGTCATCCACATTAGCATGTGGTTCATCGGCATTGGGTAATGCGGATGAACAAAATCTGTTATCCGCATGTGGTTTATCCGCATTGGGTAATACGGATGAAAAAAAGCTGTCATCCGCATTTCCTCTATTCCCCCGCATTTGTTAATGCGCAAGAGCAGAACTTGTCCGCATCACTTCTGGTCTTCCGCATTTGTCAATGCAGAAGAACAATCAGCTCTCCTCCAGTAGACTCTTCATCTGCATTGACTTTAGTCGCATGGTCTTTAGCCACATGACCATCAGTCTCCAATCATTCCCTACCCCATTCTAAGCTTATACTATCCATCCTAAGCTTAAGAAATTCATTCGCATCCTAAATCAAGCATGGCATTGCCTAACCTCGAACCCCACCTGAAACGCATCCAAACACACATAAACATATACGAGTATGAAACCCAACTTTCATAAAAGCTCATACAAGCATTTCTAGCCCTAAAGTAGTTTAAAACGAGTAAAAAGGGGGTTCTAGAACTCACCTTTGCAGCTCTTTGGGTAAGACTTCTTCAAACCCGTTTGCAAATTGAGTTCAAACACCTAAAACCACCAATCACACACAACCGAACATACAAACACACATAAGCATATAACTGAGGCAAGGCCAGTTAAGAATATCACAAAACCAAAAATTCTTACCTTGAATTCGCTTTTTCTTTCTTTTCTTCTTCAAAAATCTGAAACTTTCTGCTCTGCTTCCTTCTCTCTCAAAATGCCGAATGAAAAGGTGTTGTGAGAAGAGAGTAGGCGGCCATGCCCACTTTACACCAACTTTCAAACCTTTTTGTCCTTTTGGACACTTTCTACCCTTTAACTTGGGTAAAATATATTTTCTTTCTTTTTCTTAATTTTATTCTTTCTTTACTCACTTTAAAAGAACAACCGAATGTTACAAGTCCACCCCCCCTTATATAGGTTTTGTCCCCGAAACCTGTTATTCCTCAAACAATCGTGGGTAATGTTGTCTTATCTCCTCTTTAGTATCCCACATAGACTCAGATCCCTTTCTGTGCTTCCACTGTACTCGCACAAGAGGAACCACTTTATTCCTTAACCTCTTCTCTTTACGATCAATGATTGCCACTCGCTGCTACACATAATTGAGCCATTCAGCTACCTCGATATCCTCCAGTGGTGCGATCATATATTCATCTGCTAAACACTTTCTCATATTAGATACATGGAATGTCGGATGAATTCCGCTTAACTCATCTGGTAACTCCAATCTATAGGCCACCTCTCCTACTCTAGCAATGATTAAGAAAGGCCCTATGTACCTTAGGCTCAGCTTGCCTCACTATTTGAACCAAATGACACCCCTCCAAGGTGAGAGTTTCAACATAACTCTATCACCCACTGGAACTCAATCGGTCTTCGTCGTTTATCAGCATACGACTTTTGTCTATCTTTGGCTGCCTTCATGATGGCCTTGATTCTTTCCAGCTTCTCAGTCGTAGCCTCGACCACTTCGACGCTCCCTAACTCTTTATGACCGATATCACCCCAACACACGGGTGTTCTGCATCTCCTACCGTATAGCATCTCATAAGGAGGCATACAAATACTGGCATGATAATTGTTGTTATATGAGAACTCAGCTAACGGTAAGTGGTCATCCCAACTTCCTCCGAAATCAATGACACATGCCCAGAGCATATCCTCCAGCATCTGAATGGTCCTTTCCGACTAACCATCTGTCTGAGGATGATAAGCCGTGCTGATATGTAACCTTGTCCCCATCGTATCGTGGAATTTCTTCCAGAATTTGGATGTAAACCGGGTGTCACGATCTGACACCATAGACACCGGCACACCATGATGAGTTATAATCTCTTTAATGAACAGGTCCGCCAACCTCTCAGATGAATAAGTCTCATGAATCGGTAGGAAGTGAGCACTCTTCGTTAGACGATCAACGATCACCCATATGGCGTCATACCCTTCATGGTACGCGGAAACTTCATAATAAAATCCATGGTGATATGCTCCCATTTCTGCTCCGGTATATCCAATGGTTGGATCTTCCCATACAACTTTTGGTGCTCGGCCTTCACTTGTAAACAAGTAAGACATTTACTCACATACTCCACCACATCACGTTTCATACCTAGCCACCAATAATCTTTCTTCATATCTTGGTACGTCTTTGTAGCACTGGGATGAATAGAATACCGAGTTTTATAAGCTTCATCCATAATCTTCACGCGTAGATCCCCTAAACGAGGAATCCACATCCGTCTGAATCATGTTCTAACACCGAGTGTGTTTTCACCCAATTCCGCAACGAGAACTCTCATTCTTTCGGAGTTAAGATGATCTTCTTTCAATGCTTCATCTTGAAACTCCTTGACCTGCTTCATTACATCCGAGGTCATAATCAATTGGTAAGCCTTCACCCGAATCGGCTCAGGTCTCTCTTTTACCATACCTCTTCGACCCCGTAGCTGGTGTCACCACACGGCGGTCATCCACCTGTGCCTTCTTGTTACTCATCGAGGCACCACCCCGACCAAACCTTTTCCCATTCAATTTCAGTCGCCACCACCCTTCTTGCTCACCTCAGCCACCACTACCTCTTGCTCGTCATACAACCTTCCTGCCAAATCAACTGCCAACCTAAACGTGCTCAGTCGGGCAGCGATCAATACACCACTAAACTGTCTTCATCCGCATTTCCTCTTGCTCATTCGCGTTAGCAAATGCGGATGAGTTAGACTCGGAGGGTCATTCGCATTAGTATCTGGTTCATCAGCATTGGGTAATGCGGATGAACAAAATCTGTTATCCGCATCGGGTAATGCGGATGAACAAAAGCTGTCATCCGCATTTCCTTTATTCCCCCGCATTTGTCAATGCGCAAGAGCAGAACTTGACTGCATCACTTTTGGTCTTCCGCATTTTTCAATGCGAAGAACAATCAACTCTCCTCCAGCAGACCACCATCCGCATTGACTTTAGTCGCATGCTCTTCAGCCACATGACCATTAGTCTCCAATCATTCCCTACCCCGTTCTAAGCTTATACTATCCATCCTAAGCTTAAGAAATCCATTCGCATCCTTAATCAAGCATAGCATTGACTAACCTCGAACCCCACCCGAAATGCACCCAAACACACATAAACATATACGAGTATGTAACCCAACTTTTATAAAAGTTCATACATGCATTTCCAGCCCCAAAGTAGTTTAAAACGAGTAAAAGGGGGTTCTAGAACTCACCTTGTAGCTCTTTGGGTAAGACTTCTTCAAACCCGTTTTCAAATTGAGTTCAAAAACCTAAAACCCACCAAACACACACAACTGAACATACAAACACACATAAGCATATAATTGAGGCAAGGCCAGTTAAGAACATTACAAAACCAAGAATTCTTACCTTAAATTCGCACTTGTCATTCTGTTCTTCTTCAAAAAAATCCTAAACTTTTTTCTGCTCTGCTTCTTTCTCTCTCAAAATCCCGAATGAAAAGGTGTTGTGAGAAGAGAGTGGGCGGCCATGCCCACTTTACACCAACTTTCAAACCTTTTTATCCTTTTAGACACTTTCTACCCTTCAACTTGGGAAAAATATATTTTCTTTTTTTTTCTTCATTTTATTATTTCTTTACTAACTTTAAAAAAATAACCGGGTGTTACAAAGGTTATAACATTTAATATTCTTTTATTCATGCGATCATGACTATTATAAGATTGACTATCATGAAACTTCTTGGATGACTTCACAAAAAAACAAAAAAAACATAAAGAGGAATAAATAAAAAATCATTATTAGTGCAAATCGATAATATGAACAGTAAACAAATAAAATAAATCTAGCTTGGAGCTACTATGGATCATGTCTTTATTAAAAAAATAGGAACCCCAACGATGACCACTAGTTAATGACCTTAGTTTGACTATTATCGATTAAAACTTATTTAAGCTTTCTTTTGCGAACAGACCGTTTATTTCGGGAAGAATTAAATATTTTTTGCAATCAAAATAATTAAAATTGCCTAATATGAAGGAGATATATTAGGTAAATACAATATTTATATATTAATTTACATTCTTACCCTTTAGTAATAAAAGATAGAAAGTAAAATATATTAAAATCAATGGCTAAGATAAGTTTTCGTGGTTCTGACGATGTGACATCCGGTAAATTTCCGTTACCAAACTCCGTTAGTTCCGTTAAGTCTTGTATACACGTGTCGTGAGCACACACTAGTTGTCGTTTAACGTTGGTGACCTAATAATAATGAATAATGTTAATTTGATGTGAATCTAAGTGATTATGTGAGTATTTGGTTATGTTTATGTGTTTACACATTTATAAAAAGTTAATTAAAGAATTTATCGCGTAACGCGGAAACGTGCCTATTTATTCGTATGTCTTGTGTTTTTATAAAGATAAGATATATAATGAATTTTATAAGTTTATATCTTTATATTATGAAGTTAAAAACACTTTACAAAGAGTTTAAAGCTTAGTTTTTTTATAAAATACAAATTACAAGGGTTAAAAGGGTAATTATGTAAATAAAAAATTAATAAAACAAAATCTCAAACCCTAATTCCCCACCTTCGGCCGCGACTTCACTCTTCTCCCTCTCCCACTTCGAATTCAGCCTAGAACAACATAATGCCTGCGATTTTGGATCGATTTCAAGGCATACATCTCGTGGGAATCATCAATTACAAGTTAGCACACGTTTAAAGGTTAGGTTTTTCATGTTTTGTGATGTTCTTCATTATGGCCGAACCTTAGATTCGAAATTGATCCTTATTAGGTCGAATTGGATGTTGTTTGATGATGTTTATATGTTAGTTAGGTTGAATACAAGTTAGTTAACGTCGATCATGGATGAATTACATGTTTTTAGTGGTTTAATCATGGGTTTTGATTCTAGTCAAACCCTAATTCGATTTTGGGCATGATTATGGATGAATGATGGTTGTTTGATGAATGTGTGGTGATTAATAAGTTGTATGAATGTTAGGAATCATGAATCTTGCAAGAAATCGATGATTTAGGGTTGATGTTCATAGGTTACTAATAATAGTAACTTTATTTGCATGAAATGTTGAACTAGGGATGTTATGATGTTATGGATGTGTTCATGGTGATAATTAGATGTTAGATTGATGTTGTGATCATTGGGAATTCAAGAACACATGTTATAGTTCATACATTACTAAAGATAGTAACTTTTGGATATGATTTGGTGAATTATGATGTTTGGATGTGGTTGATTATGCTTAGATGTTAGTATGAGCTTGAATTGGTATATTATTGATGAATTCATGTATGCTTTGGATGTTTGATAGATTTTGGGATATTCTTTCCCAAAAGGGAAACTTTATTTGTGTAAATGTTGAAGTATGATGTTATGACCATGTCTGGGATGTTAGGAGCCTGCTATTATGTTCAAGGATAGATTCTAGTGTGATAGAACGTGTTTAATTAGTTGTATGGCATGCTTGGATAATCATGTGTGATATTTGGACTTGGTGATCATGTATGGTTTGGATGTTGTGTAGTAGTAGGACATCATGCTTGGGTCTGGTAATTGATTGTTGTGATGTTGTGAATGCAATGCATATGCTTAAAGAATATGGTTATGATCATTATACACGCGTGCGGATCTGAGGCCCCTACTTAGTAGGATTGGCAGGGTTTAGGATGTGAAGTCGTGAGTGGCTTCACATGGCATGTGATGAATGGTTGAACCTTGTGTGACATGTTAGTTGTATTATAACTAATGGATATGTTAATGTTCTAGATTCACATGACTTGTATAGTACTTGATTGTATGATGATCTAAGTGATACACCTGGTTGATATAGCATATGTATGATACTATTTGAATGTTAATCATGTATGTTGTATGTGCTCATTGGCTTTAT
>CM046445.1:9624617-9657117 GCA_025506515.1 Flaveria trinervia
GGAAAGCGGCAAGGATCTCATTCATATGGTCAATCAAAAAGATTGGACCCAAATGTGCATCCTTCGGGGTAGCTAACCCGCTCACCGTTGAGCTAACACCTTCATCGGGTGTGCACCTCCATACATTCGCTTGCAAGTCTTCTTACATTCATTCGTTCATTAGTGCATGCATTCATTCATCATGTTCCTCTTTCATTATCTTTCACTTTACGTTACATAATACCTCCGGTTCGTTCATTAACATAACACGTAAAGCCATGGAAAGATAAACATACATCATAACAAAGAACATAACATACAGTCATCACATCATACAGGGCAACATCATACATACATAACATGCATAATCATGCAACATCATCATCATCATGCCCAACATGCTCTCTAAGGCCTCAATCGTCATCTTACATGCTCTTATAGGAACCTTTACGTCAAAACTTACATCTGCACTTTCCCCCAAAAGTCAGAAGTTAAACTACACTTCTCCTCGGGCTCAACAGCCCTATTCAGGCGTATGGACACCCTTCAATCGCATGGCCTCCATGCGACTAAACATCATGCGTATGAACCAATGCGGATGAACACTTATGCGAATGAACACCCAATCGTGCGAATGAACTAATGCGGATGGAAATGGAACTAATGCGAATGAGCACTTATGCGACTGGACCCTCAGTCGCATGACTCCCCATGCGACTGGATCCAATCGTGCGAATGAACTACCATTCATGCGAATGGACCCCAATAGCTCCTCATTCGATCGTATGGCCTCCAGTCGGTCGCCTAGCCCTAGCTGATGCAGAATGCAGTTCATCCCGAACACAATATGCCATTTTTGACCTCCAAGCTCATCCAAACCAATTCTAAGCCCAAATCGACCATCCTAAACCTTAGTGATGCATACCACAACACCATTCAAGCACACACAAGCTCACAAACAAGGCTCAAACGCATCATACACACACACATACACAAACGGGTCAAACATGCACACACTCAAAAACCCGATTTTCAGATGTTTTCCAGTCCCAAATCATTCAAAAACGTTTAAAAGAAGGGTCCTAGAACTCACACAAACGACATCGAGAATTAGAGCTTCGTTTTGACTCGCTTGTCAATGATTTTGCCACTCGAACCAACCCGAACCAACACTTCTTCCTCTTTTCTTCCTTTCTCTCTTCTCTTCTCTTTTCTTGGCTGAAATGTGAGTGCGTGGGGAGAGTGTGGTTGCCCTCTCCCTACACATATCACCACATTTCTACTTTCCCTCATTGGCGAGTTTGGTCCCTCCACTTTGGACTTTATTTTTTTTTTCTTCGTCGAACTCAAAATAGATAAATAACCGGGTGTTACAAGAGGTAACAATACAAAATCGTTATTAGTGCAAATCGATAATATAAACAATAAACAAATAAAATAAATCTAGCTTGGAGCTACTATGGATCATGTCTTTATTAAAAAAAATACGAACCCCAACGATGACCACTAGTTAATGATCTTAGTTTGACTATTATCAATTAAAATTTATTTGAGCTTTCTTTTGCGAACAAACCATTTATTTCGGGAAGAATTAAATATTTTTTACAATCGAAATAATTAAACTTGCCTAATATGGAGATATATTAGGCAAATACAACATTTATATGTTAATTTACATTCTTACCCTTTAATAATAAAAATATAGAAAGTAAAATATATTAAAATCAATGGCTGAGATAAGTTCTCGTGGTTCTGACGATCTTTAAGAGTTTTGAAAAGATCCTGACTATATATATATGTGTGTGTGTGTGTGTATAACTATAAAATTCATGTTTTATTAAAACATGTTATAACATTAAAAAACTTATTATATAACTATAAAATTCAAACAATTACATATCATATAAAACAACAAATATAGATACTTCATTGGAAATTCTTAAAATTATGGTAACCCGAAACACCACATTACAAGATACTTGTATTAACATTATCTTTTTGTTTGTTCCTAAAAACGTACCTTAATTATACATTAACATTAATACAACAAATCGTGTTAATAACAACATACGGGGAACTATAATCAACATTCATTGACAAACCCTCTTCTACAATAATATCCAAGGTTATAACATTTAATATTATTTTATTCATGCGATCATGACTATTATAAGATTGACTATCATGAAACTTCTTGGATGACTTCACAACAAAACAAAAAAAAACAAAAAGAGGTAACAATAAAAAATCATTACCGATGCAAATCGATAATATGAACAATAAATAAATAAAATAAATCTAGCTTGGAGCTACTATGGATCATGTCTTCATTAAAAAAATAGGAATCCCAACGATGACCACTAGTTAATGATCTTAATTTGACTATTATCGATTAAAACTTATTTGAGCTTTCTTTTGCGAACAGACCGTTTATTTCGGGAAAAATTAAATATTTGTTGCAATTGAAATAATTAAAATTTCCTAATATGAAGGAGATATATTAGGCAAATACAACATTTATATGTTAATTTACATTCTTACCCTTAATAAAAAAAAGATAGAAAGTAAAATATATTAAAATCAATGGTTGAGATAAATTCTCGTGGTTCTGACGATCTTTAAGAGTTCTGAAAAAATCCTGACTATATATGTGTGTGTGTGTGTGTGTGTGTGGTGTGTGTGTATGTGTGTGTATATTTATATATACATATGTATATATATACATATATACATACATATATATATATAACTATAAAATTCATGTTTTATTAAAACATGTTATAACATTAAAAAACTTATTATATAACTATAAAATTCAAACAATTAATATCATATAAAACAACAAATATAGATACTTCATTGGAAATTCCTAGAATTATGGTAACCCGAAACACCACATTACAATATACTTGTATTAACATTATCTTCTTATTTGTTCCTAAAAGCGTACCTTAATTATACATCAACATTAATACAGCAAATGATGTTAATAACAACATACGGGGAACTATAATCAATATTCATTGACAAACCCTCTTCTACAATATTATCCTAGGTTTAACATTTAATATTCTTTTATTCATGCGATCATGATTATTATAAGATTGACTATCATGAAACTTTTTGGATGACTTCACAACAAAACAAAAAAAAACAAAAAGAGGTAACAATAAAAAATCATTTCGGTGCAAATCGATAATATGAACAATAAACAAATAAAATAAATCTAGCTTGGAGCTACTATGGATCATGTCTTCATTAAAAAAATAAGAACCCCAACGATGACCACTGGTTAATGATCTTAGTTTGCAAATTATCGATTAAAACTTATTTGATCTTTCTTTTGCGGACAGACCGTTTATTTCGGGAAGAATTAAATATTTTTTTCCAATTGAAATAATTAAAATTGCCTTATATGAAGGAGATATATTAGGTAAATACAACATTTATATGTTAATTTACATTCTTACCATTTAATAATAAAAAGATAGAAAGTAAAATATATTAATATCATATATATATATATATATATTATATATATATATGTATATATATATATATGTATTATATATATATATATATATATATGTATATATATATATATGTATATATGTATATATATATATGTATATACCTATATGTATATATGTATAACATATATGTATATATATATATATATGTATATGTATATATGTATATACATATATGTATATGTGTATATATATACATATATGTATATATATATATATATAATATATGTATATATATATATGTATATATATATGTATATGTATGTATATATATACATATATGTATATATACGTATACATATATATGTATATGTATGTATATATACATATAAGTATATATATACGTATATATATATATATATATGTATACGTATATAGATATACGTATATGTATATATACGTATATATATAGATATATACGTGTATATATATACATATATATATGTATATATAGGGGAGGGATCAAATAAGAACTAGCATTTTTGTGAGAATTCTAGGAACCAATCTCAACCACTAGTTTTCAATGGCATAATTGTAATTAACAAAAGCATATTTATAAAATTTATAAATCAAAAAATAACATAAAAATAAAGAAAATAAAAACACAAAAATGTTCCTCAACTTTCCCTCTTTCAAAAAAAAATTATAAAAAATAAAAAAAATTTCTGTTTTTTTTAACGAAATTCGTTTTACACATGTGTAATATCGGATTAACATATGTGTAAATCCAGTACTACACATGTGTATAACTAGATTTATACATATGTAAATAATGTATGTATGATTTTTTTAGAAAAGTATATCAATATGGTAGGGGTTAGAAAGATAAAAAATACTGAATTTTATAGCGAATTTTTTTTGAAAAAATGATGTCGTGAAAAAAAGTTACGAACGTTTAAAAAAATAGAGAAATGACATGTGATTTGCATGTGATAAAAAATGAGTGGCTGAGATTGGTTCTTAGAGTCTCACAAAAAAAGATGGTTCTCATTTGACCCTCCCAAATATATATATATATATGTATATATATATGTGTGTGTGTATGTATGTATATATATGTGTGTGTATATATATATATATTTGTTGTTCCCATGGATGGATCCCAGTGATTCAATATTTTCTGCACCAGAGGGCTTGGAATTGGAGACTTTCTGTCTTTTCTTTTCAAGTCAACTTCAATTTTTATTATTTATTTATTTATTTTTTTCGACTAGTAAGAAAACTTTAAAGGTGATAAGAAATTAATGGCTAGCGTTCGTTCCATTACTTGATTACTTGATATTATCTAAGTCAAAACCAAAAAAAATGATGATCAGGGTGCATTGAGGGAGCCAACAACTACCATTAAAAAAATTAAGTGGAGTTTCAAAATGCACTTAAGGCAACCAAAGATATGCTTTTCATATTCTCAAGGAACGGCACTCAAGTAAACATTTTTGTATTTTTATATTTTTTTCATTTTTATTTTATAATTTTTTATTATGTTTTCGTGAATTAAAATTTTGATATTGAAAACTAATGTTTCACATTGGTTTATAAAGCTTTCATTTGAACTCTCTACTATATATGGTTTGATTGTTTAGAAACGGATAACATTTCTCTTTAACTTCTCAAGTTGTTTAAATACCAAACTCGCTAGATTAAAGAAAATTTTTATTGATTTTTAAATAATCAAACTGTTAAAACGTATATGCATTCTAATGAGATAAAATAATTAAATTCGAGTGATTGAATATTTTCTACACCAAAGGAGGGGTTGGAATTGAAGACTTTGAGGTCTTCCTTCTCAAAGTCCACTTCAATTTTTATTATTTATTTATATTATTTTTTTAGACTAGTAAGAAAATATTAAAGGTGATAAGAAATTTATGGATAGCATTCGTTACATTACTTGGTGTTAATCAAGTCATTAAAATAAAATAGGACGCTATCTTGAAGATCCACAAAGTAAATGAATAATAACTTGAATCTTAAAATATGAACCTGTGTAAAACTTTCAGAAGGACAATGATAAATTGAATGAGATTAAACATATTAGATATCTATAGATTCAATTTCAAATTTTATAATTTAAGAAGATTTTTTTGAAGATAAACTTAGCCACTTAGGAGTTCATACTTCATATCTAAATATTATTTTTAGGGGAATAGTAATCACGATTTAAAATTGTTTATCTTTTATTTATATTTATGTTTCAATATAAATTTTATAAAAAACTTACCTAATTCATAAATAATATATTTTTAATTCTTTTTTACATGAACATAATATCTTTCTATATTTTAGATATAGTGTTGCGTCATGTTTATTTCTACACATGTTTTGATCTGTTGTTCGCATGGATAAATTCGAGTGATTGAATATTTTCTACACCAAAGGAGGGGTTGGAATTGAAGACTTTGAGGTCTTCCTTTTCAAAGTCCACTTCAATTTTTATTATTTATTTATATTATGAGGATGTGCATTGACTACCGCGAACTGAACAAGTTGACAGTGAAGAACCGCTACCCCTTACCGAGGATAGATGATTTGTTCGACCAGCTTCAGGGTGCTAGTTGGTTCTCGAGGATAGATCTTCGATCTGGTTATCATCAGTTGAAGGTGAAGGAGCAAGACATCCCTAAAACAGCTTTCCGTACGCGCTATGGCCATTACGAGTTTCTTGTCATGTCCTTTGGTTTGACCAACGCGCCAGCTGCTTTTATGGATCTGATGAACCGTGTGTGTCGGCCTATGTTGGATAAATCAGTGATTGTGTTTATTGATGATATCTTGATTTATTCAAAGAGCGAGATTGAGCATGCCGGTCACATTCGAGAGGTTCTAGAGACGTTGAGAAGGGAGAAATTGTATGCTAAATTCTCCAAGTGCGCGTTCTGGTTGCGCGAAGTTCAGTTTTTGGGTCATGTGGTGAATCCTGACGGGATTATGGTTGACCCGGCGAAGGTGGAGGCGGTTATGCAATGGAAGTCACCAAAGACGCCATCCGAGATCCGTAGTTTCTTGGGCTTGGCGGGCTACTATAGAAGATTCATCCAAGACTTCTCTAAGATTGCTTCTCCACTAACTAAGTTGACCTGAAAGGATATGAAATTTGTATGGGGTCAAGCTCAAGAGAAGGCGTTCGAAGAGCTGAAGGCAAGACTGACTCAAGCTCCTGTTCTGTCATTACCCGAGGGAAGCGAAGATTTGGTGGTTTATTCTGATGCTTCCTACTCAGGGTTGGGGTGTGTGTTAATGCAGAGAGGGAAGGTTATAGTCTATGCATCTCGACAGTTAAAGGTTCATGAGGTCAATTATCCTACTCATGACTTGGAGCTAGCAGCCGTGGTCTTTGCACTAAAGATTTGGAGGCACTATCTCTACGGGACGAAGTGCACCATATTCACCGATCATAAGAGTTTGAAGTACTTCTTCGAGCAAAAGGATCTGAACATGAGGCAGAGGAGATGGTTGGAACTTATAAAGGATTATGATTGTGAGATCCATTACCATCCAGGCAAAGCTAATGTGGTGGCGGATGCCCTTAGCCGGAAGGAAAGGCCCGAACCGATTCGGGTGAAAGCTTATCAACTAATCATGACCTCCGATGTGATGAAGCAAGTTAAGGAGTTTCAAGATGAGGCATTGAAAGAAGATCACCTTAACTCGGAAAGAATGAGAGGTCTGGTTGGGGAATTGGGTGAAAACACACTCGGTGTTAGAACTCGATTCGGCCGTGTGTGGATTCCTCGTTTTGGGGATCTACGGGTGAAGATAATGGATGAAACCCACAAGACTCGATACTCCATTCATCCTGGTGCCACGAAAATGTACCATGACATGAAGAAGGATTATTGGTGGCCGGGTATGAAGCGCGACGTGGTGGAGTATGTGAGTAAGTGCCTTACCTGCTTACAGGTGAAGGCAGAGCATCAAAAGCCGTATGGGAAGATACAACCTTTGGATATACCAGAATGGAAATGGGAGCACATCACCATGGACTTCATTACGAAGCTGCCACGTACCCCAAAAGGGTATGATGCCATATGGGTGATAGTTGATCGTCTGACGAAGAGCGCTCATTTTCTACCGATCCGCGAGACGTATTCATCTGAGAGGTTGGCTGATCTGTTCATCAAGGAAATTGTAACTCGTCATGGTGTGCCGGTGTCTATTGTGTCTGATCGTGACACTCGGTTTACATCTAAATTTTGGAAGAAATTCCACGACGCTATGGGGACGAGGTTACATATTAGCATGGCTTATCATCCCCAGACTGATGGTCAGTCAGAAAGGACCATTCAGACACTGGAAGACATGCTTCGGGCGTGTGTGATCGATTTTGGTGGAAGTTGGGATGACCACTTACCGTTAGCCGAATTCTCATACAACAACAGCTATCATGCCAGTATTGGTATGCCACCATATGAGATGCTATACGGTAGGAGATGCAGAACACCCGTTTGCTGGGGTGATATTGGTCAGAAGGAATTGGGGAGCGTCGAGGTAATCGAGGCTACGACAGAGAAGCTTGAAAAGATTAAAGCCTTCATGAAGGCAGCCAAGGATAGACAGAAGTCGTATGCCGATAAGCGACGTAGGCCAATTGAGTTCCAGGTGGGTGATCGGGTTATGCTGAAGGTCTCACCTTGGAAGGGTATTATCAGATTCAGAAAGCGGGGCAAGTTGAGCCCAAGATATACAGGTCCCTTCCGAATCATTGCTCGAGTAGGGGAGGTGGCCTATAGATTGGAGTTGCCAGATGAGTTAAGTGGGATTCACTCGACATTCCATGTATCTCATCTGAGAAAGTGTATAGCTGATGAAGACATGATTGTTCCACAGGAGGACATTGAAATAGATGAAAGGCTCAATTATGTGGAGCAACCGGTGGCAATCATCGATCGTAAAGAAAAGAGGCTAAGGAATAAAGTGGTTCCTCTTGTGTGTGTACAGTGGAAGCACAGGAAGGGATCCGAGTCAACGTGGGAGACTGAAGAAGAAATGAGACAGCATTATCCACGTTTGTTCGACGAATAACAGGTTTCGGGGACGAAACCTATTTAAGGGGGGTGGACTTGTAACACCCGGATATTTATTATTTTGAAGCCGGTGGCGAAAGAAAAGAAAATAAAGTCCAAAAGTCGAGGGACCAAACCCGCCAACGAAGAAAAGTTGGGAAATGTGGTGACATATGTAGGGAGAGGGCAGCCCACTCTCCCCACACTCACATTTCAGCTCACAAAGAGGAGAATAGAGAGAAAGAAGGGAAAAAGAGGAAAAAGTGTTGGTTCGGGTCGGTTCGGGTCGCCAAAATCGTCGTGAAGCAAGCCGAATCGAAGCTTTTGTCGTTGTGCTCGTTTAGGTGAGTTCTAGGACCCCTCTTTTACTTGTTTTCAAACGATTTGGGGCTGGAAAACATCTGAAATCGAGTTTTTCGTATGTGTGTAAGTTGACCCGTTTGTGTATGTGTATGTATATGTATGACGCGATTGTGACTTGATTTCTTGCTTGGTTGTGCTTGAATGATGTTATGGTATGCATCCCTAAGGTTTAGGATGGTCGATTTAGGCTTAAAACGGGTTTAGATGAGTTTGGGGGCCGAAAACCCTCGGCTGCAGTCAGGTCGAACTGCATTCTGCATCAGTTAGGGCTAGGCGACCGACTGGAGGCCGAATGGAGGCCATACGGCCGATTAGGGTGCGATTGGGGTCCATTCGCACAATTGGGGTTCATTCGCACGACTGGAGGGCCAGTCGCACGGGGGTCATGCGACTGAGGGTCCATTCGCACGACTGGATGTTCATTCGCATAGGTGTTCATCCGTATTAGTTCAATCGCATGATGTTCAGTCGCATGGAGGCAATGCGACTGAAGGGTGTCCATACGCCCGAATAGGGCTGTTGAACCCTAGGAAGGTGTAGATTGACTTCTGACTTTCGGGGGAAAGTGCAGATGTAAGTGTTGATGTAAAGGTTCCCATAAGAGTTTTTAAGATGACGATCAAGGTCTTAGAAGCATGTTGGGCATGATGAGGGTGATGATGTTGTACGTTATGCATGTATGATGTTGCCATGTATGATGTGATGTTGATGCATGTTTATGTTCCTTAATGTGATGTATAATATCTTTCCTGTGGCTTTACTTGTTATGACGAATGAACGAAGTATTATGTAACGTAAAGTGAAAGATAAAGAAAAAGGAACATGATGAATGAATGCATGTATTAATGAACGAATGAAACGTCTTGCACACATCGGATACGGGGTCCTTCTTGGTGATTGACCCTAAATGTAGAACCTCTACCGCTCACCCCTAGTACTGTGGCATACGTTTAGCTGTCATTCGTTGACTTCGGCCCAGTAGCTAAGACTGCTGGTTACTCCTAGTACCATGGCATACGTTTAGCTGTCATTTGTTGACTTCGGCCCGGTAGCTACGACTAACCGGGTGTAGCACATGGTATTGGTTTGGATGATGTCCGATGCGCAAGTAAGGGAATGAAAGAAGGAATGAATGAATGAAGAAGATAATAATGATATTATCTATGTGTACGTATGATGTGTGATCATGTAAAAGTACGAACGGTTTTATCTGAAAGTAAAGTATGTTTTATTTATAAAACTAGAACTCACTCAGCAACGCTGACTTTGATGTGTTTCCAGTTGGCAGGTAATGATTGCTGAGGATGGCACGGGCGACTACTCAGCCCTTTTGGGATGGCATTCTTTTGATTAATGTTTTTGCATTGTAATGCGAATAAACAATTTTTGTAATGAATGTTGTATTAGTTTGCAAAAGCATTTACATGGAAATGAAAGTTTGTTTTAGTTTTCCGCTGCGATTTATTAAATACAAATGTAACTATATGTTTTATGTGCGATGAGAGCCCAGCTGTAAGCGTCCCGGGAACAGGGCCTTACAAGTTGGTATCAGAGCCAAAGTTTAAGTGAAATGGGTAAATTTTCAGAATAAACCTAATCTTAAACTGAGAATGGGACGGAAGGGGAATGGGATGCCAAACTGAGTAGCTGCGTGCCATCAGGTGTTTTCGTAAAGTTAACCGGTTTTATGTGCGCATGGTATGTGTTATGTGTTATATGTAGATTTAAATACTGATGTAGTCAGGACAGGTAATACTTGGGGTATGAAGAGTAAAGTAAGTGGCTAATCACAACTGGCCACTGTAATTAGGGACTTACTATACTTTGGGGTAATACTTGGGGTATGAAGACTTTGAGGTCTTCCTTTTCAAAGTCCACTTCAATTTTTATTATTTATTTATATTATTTTTTTAGACTAGTAAGAAAATATCAAAGGTGATAAGAAATTTATGGATAGCATTCGTTACATTACTTGGTGTTAATCAAGTCATTAAAATAAATAGGACGCTATCTTGAAGATCCACAAAGTAAATGAATAATAACTTGAATCTTAAAATGTGAACCTGTGTAAAACTTTCAGAAGGACAATGATAAATTGAATGAGATTAAACATATTAGATATCTATAGATTCAATTTCAAATTTTATAATTTAAGAAGATTTTTTTTAAGATAAACTTAGCCACTTAGGAGTTCATACTTCATATCTAAATATTATTTTTAGGGGAATAGTAATCACGATTTAAAATTGTTTATCTTTTATTTATATTTATGTTTCAATATAATTTTATAAAAAACTTACCTAATTCATAAATATATATTTTTAATTCTTTTTTACATGAACATAATATCTTTCTATATTTTAGATATAGTGTTGCGTCATGTTTATTTCTACACATGTTTTGATCTGTTGTTCGCATGGATAAATTCGAGTGATTGAATATTTTCTACACCAAAGAAGGGGTTGGAATTGAAGACTTTGAGGTCTTCCTTTTCAAAGTCCACTTCAATTTTTATTATTTATTTATATTATTTTTTTAGACTAGTAAGAAAATATTAAAGGTGATAAGAAATTTATGGATAGCATTCGTTACATTACTTGGTGTTAATCAAGTCATTAAAATAAAATAGGACGCTATCTTGAAGATCCACAAGTAAATGAATAATAACTTGAATCTTAAAATGTGAACCTGTGTAAAACTTTCAGAAGGACAATGATAAATTGAATGAGATTAACATATTAGATATCTATAGATTCAATTTTAAATTTTATAATTAAGAAGATTTTTTTGAAGATAAACTTAACCACTTAGGAGTTCATACTTCATATCTAAATATTATTTTTAGGGGAATAGTAATCACGATTTAAAATTGTTTATCTTTTATTTATATTTATGTTTCAATATAAATTTTATAAAAAACTTACCTAATCCATAAATAATATATTTTTAATTCTTTTTTACATGAACATAATATCTTTCTATATTTTAGATATAGTGTTGCGTCATGTTTATTTCTACACATGTTTTGATCTGTTGTTCGCATGGATAAATTCGAGTGATTGAATATTTTCTACACCAAAGGAGGGGTTGGAATTGAAGACTTTGAGGTCTTCCTTTTCAAAGTCCACTTCAATTTTTATTATTTATTTATATTAATTTTTTAGACTAGTAAGAAAATATTAAAGGTGATAAGAAATTTATGGATAGCATTCGTTACATTACTTGATGTTAATCAAATCATTAAAATAAAATAGGACGCTATCTTGAAGATCCACAAAGTAAATGAATAATAACTTGAATCTTAAAATGTGAACCTGTGTAAAACTTTCAGAAGAACAATGATAAATTGAATGAGATTAAACATATTAGATATCTATAGATTCAATTTCAAATTTTATAATTTAAGAAGATTTTTTTGAAGATAAACTTAGCCACTTAGGAGTTCATACTTCATATCTAAATATTATTTTTAGGGGAATAGTAATCACGATTTAAAATTGTTTATCTTTTATTTATATTTATGTTTCAATATAAATTTTATAAAAAACTTACCTAATTCATAAATAATATATTTTTAATTCTTTTTTACATGAACATAATATCTTTCTATATTTTAGATATAGTGTTGCGTCATGTTATTTCTACACATGTTTTGATCTGTTGTTCGCATGGATAAATTCAAGTGATTGAATATTTTCTACACCAAAGGAGGGGTTGGAATTGAAGACTTTGAGGTCTTCCTTTTCAAAGTCCACTTCAATTTTTATTATTTATTTATATTATTTTTTTAGACTAGTAAGAAAATATTAAAGGTGATAAGAAATTTATGGATAGCATTCGTTACATTACTTGGTGTTAATCAAGTAATTAAAATAAAATAGGACGCTATCTTGAAGATCCACAAAGTAAATGAATAATAACTTGAATCTTAAAATGTGAACCTGTGTAAAACTTTCAGAATGACAATGATAAATTAAATGAGATTAAACATATTAGATATCTATAGATTCAATTTCAAATTTTATAATTTAAGAAGATTTTTTTGAAGATAAACTTAGCCACTTAGGAGTTCATACTTCATATCTAAATATTATTTTTAGGGGAATAGTAATCACGATTTAAAATTGTTTATCTTTTATTTATATTTATGTTTCAATATAAATTTTATAAAAAACTTACTGTAACATCTCGTATTTTCTTTGTTAACTAAAAGTTAATTTTGTTAGTTCTTGTAAGGGCCATTTATGCTATTTATGAAACTTGGTGGGCTATTTATGTATGATTTCTTATTTAATTTAAAGTTTATAAATATTATATGATAATAATGTTAATATTAATAAAAGTATAAATACTATTATGTAAAAATAATAATAATAATAATAATTATAATAATAATAATAATAATGATAATAAAAATAATAATAATAAGTTATCAAAGTTAACAAAGTTAAAACTTAATTAAGTTCAAGGGGGCCTAATTGTCAAATTAGAAACTTGAAATATTAAGTTTGGGCATTGAATAATAGAAAATCAAAGTTGAGGGACCAAAGGTGTAATTTATCAAAAATCAAACCCCCCCCTTCTCACCCCGTTTTTCCGGTGACCTCGCCGGCCGGACTCCGGCCAAGTCCGGCGAGGCACCAAAACCGCCAAAAACCGATGTTTTTAATCCGAAACCGTCCCTAAAACGTTCTTGAACACGATTCGAACGCAATCATGGACTTTAATTGCGTTTATACGTCGGTTATGAACCTGATCGAGTGTGTAATCGAGCGTTTCTAACCATATAGCCGTTCGATCATTAAAACTCAATAATAATCAAATTAAATGATTCATAATCGAACGTCTAAGTAGTCTAAAGCTTCTATCAATTCCAATTTCACCTGAAACAACACAAACAGCAAATCCAATTCCCGTTTTCTTTCGCGACCTGTAACCTTGCCAAAATCCTATCTCCGAACGAATTGAACCAAAATCAACATAGGGCTTCGCATCGGGATCATCATTCGAGGCTATCTGCAAGTTTAATTGGATTATCATTGGGGATTTCTCATCCACTGAGTTCAACGACCGCGACTTGTTCTTCGTTTAGGATTGCTCAAATTCGAACTTATTCGGGTAAATTACATACATGGTTATGCTCGATTAACCATGGGAAACAAAAGCCCCATGGTTAATTTGGTTATCAAGATCGTTTAGATGATCAATTTTGAACGGATCTAAACTAGGGTTCTTGAGGTTGGGAACTTGGTGTTATAAGGAAATGGAACCAAATAATACCGCGGCTGGAAGCCATGGTACACCGGTTCACGACACGCCCTTACATTCAAGAGGTCCCGGGTTCGAACCCGGGCACCCTCTTATTCTTTTTTAAAGCCTTTTTAGGCCTTATTTCTTACTAGAAAATTTCTAAAAAATTACAAAAAAATAATTTTCATCAACTTTTAACCTTTAATTAACAAAATGATTTTTCTGTAAATTTATTTTTATAAAAATACCGTAATATTTAATTATTAAATTTTAATTATTGTTGTAAGAATGAGTTTATGTAAAAATTAAATTGTTGCTTGAATCAATAATAAATCGTACATTTTCTTCGATTAAAGTTATATGATACTCAAACTAAATGCAATAATTTATAATTTTGTAAGAATATTCCCTTAATTTTTTTGTAATATATATATATATATATATATATATATATATATATATGTGTGTGTGTGTATATAAATATATTATTAATAAACTAAATTGGCTAACAAAACTCTCTTAAATTCTAAGGAACCTAGTTCATGTTTAATTGTTGAATCTTGACCTAAATCTTGTAATATTTATATATTTAGGTGTCTTGTGACGTTTTACCTTGGAACGGCTTATATTATTCTTATTGATCCTTATTATATACTTATTGATCAAGTGAGTTTTCCTTGCCCCATTTTATTTTATTACACACTACTTTGGGGTGAAACATGATTATCTATACCTAGTACACTTTTAAACGTTTGAGACTTATAAGCACATGCAATTCATCTTATTATTATGTCATGGTTATTTGTGTATCGTAAGTGTTTATATGAGATACATAGTTTGTTTACAATCATTAACTATTGCTAGCCTGGCGACGTCTTAGATCTTTGGGCCTGACAAGCCTATTTGGTGCTAAAGCCGAGGTATTGCCGGCTCCTGATGACGTATGCTTGTTCATCATGGGAACCAAATACACTTAGCCAATCTTTTATACTTGTAATCAAGTCGAGGTTTGGTTGTGACGATATGTGTTCTATAACCTTACTTGCTTATGACCTATGACATGAATTGCTACTTGTAACTTTATCATATTATGTATGAAAACCTTGGAAACTCACCAACTATTTATAGTTGACCCTTTTATTTTTATCATGTTTCAGGAAATCTCCAAGTTTAAAGTGGACTTTTGAAGCTTGGAAATAAAAACTAGGACTTGGACCTAGTTAAATAAATAAATGTTATGCTACGTTTTGTTTTATTTGGGATTATTTCATGTTTTGTGGCTTATGTTTGTAATAACCTTTGAAACTTATAATTTTAATATTTACACTTAAATATAGCGTTATGTGGCTGTGAACAATCTTAACCCTCACATCTCGACGATTCCGCCGTCAAGGTTGGGGTGTGACACTTACCTAATTCATAAATAATATATTTTTAATTCTTTTTTACATGAACATAATATCTTTCTATATTTTAGATATAGTGTTGCGTCATGTTTATTTCTACACATGTTTTGATCTGTTGTTCGCATGGATAATTCGAGTGATTGAATATTTTCTACACCAAAGGAGGGGTTGGAATTGAAGACTTTGAGGTCTTCCTTTTCAAAGTCCACTTCAATTTTTATTATTTATTTATATTATTTTTTTAGACTAGTAAGAAAATATTAAAGGTGATAAGAAATTTATGGATAGCATTCGTTACATTACTTGGTGTTAATCAAGTCATTAAAATAAAATAGGACGCTATCTTGAAGATCCACAAAGTAAATGAATAATAACTTGAATCTTAAAATGTGAACCTGTGTAAAACTTTCAGAAGGACAATGATAAATTGAATGAGATTAAACATATCAGATATCTATAGATTAAATTTCAAATTTTATAATTTAAGAAGATTTTTTTGAAGATAAACTTAGCCACTTAGGAGTTCATACTTCATATCTAAATATTATTTTTAGGGAAATAGTAATCACGATTTAAAATTGTTTATCTTTTATTTATATTTATGTTTCAATATAAATTTTATAAAAAACTTACCTAATTCATAAATAATATATTTTTAATTCTTTTTTACATGAACATGATATCTTTCTATATTTTAGATATAGTGTTGCGTCATGTTTATTTCTACACATGTTTTGATCTGTTGTTCGCATGGATAAATTCGAGTGATTGAATATTTTCTACACCAAAGGAGGGGTTGGAATTGAAGACTTTGAGGTCTTCCTTTTCAAAGTCCACTTCAATTTTTATTATTTATTTATATTATTTTTTTAAACTAGTAAGAAAATATTAAAGGTGATAAGAAATTTATGGATAGCATTCGTTACATTACTTGGTGTTAATCAAGTCATTAACATATAAGAACGGATCAGTGTGAATTGAGGAGCCAACAACTGCCCTTAAAAAAATTAAGTTGAGTTCCAAAATGCAGTCAAGGCAACCAAAAATATGCTTTTCATTTACTCAAATAGATTTCCTGTTTTATGTTCTTGTTACAATATATGTTACAGCTTCCATCATCTCTGCTTCCTCTCCGGGAAATGAAACCGATCATGAAGCATTGCTGTGGTTCAAGAAGATGATCACTCACGATCCACATGGAGCTCTTAGCTCATGGAACGATTCCTTTCATTTCTGTGATTGGAGTGGTGTTTCATGTGGAAAACGCCATAAAAGAGTGACTCGTGTACACATGAACTCGCAGGGCCTGGTAGGCTCTTTACCTCCTCAGATAGGGAACCTCAGCTTCCTTAATTTCTTATGGCTCGGGAAAAACAGCTTTCGAGGATCCATCCCTCATGAGCTTAGTCGTCTCTCTAGACTGCGCGTCCTTGTTCTTCATGAAAACAAGTTTAATGGAGTCATTCCAACAAACTTGTCTAGCTGTGTTAACCTTGAGCTGATATCAATTGGTTATAACAAGCTAGTTGGAAGTATACCCAAGGAGTTCAGTTTCCTCTCCAAGCTTACTCATGTTGAACTTCATAGCAATACCTTAACAGGTGGAATTTCACCATTCTTCAGGAATATTACATTAATGGAAGTATTCTCTGCTTACTGGTAGCCTTCCTTTAAGCATGGGAGCAATGCTTCCTCATCTTGATTTGCTTCAGATAGGTTATAACCAGCTAAGCGGACCAATTCCACCCTCGATATCCAATTGTTCACATTTAAAATCTCTTGAACTTCAAAACAACAACTTTAAAGGGAAGTTGGGAATCGACTTTACAAAGCTAAGAGATATAGAATATATAATCTTGCATAATAATAGCCTCTGTGGAGGTGGAGAAGTTGATGAAATGAAGTTTATTGATTCTATGAAAAACTGTACTAGATTGCAGAAACTAGAACTTGGTGCTTGCAATTTTCATGGAGTCCTCCCAAGATCAATCGGTAATCTTTCAAATCAGCTTTCATATCTTAATTTTGAAGAAAACGAATTGCATGGAAACCTACCATCAACTATATATAATCTAGCTGGCTTGAACTTCTTAGGTTTAGCACATAATCAATTCACAGGAGACATCCCCTCTAGCATTGGCAAGCTTCAAAACCTAAGAGAAGCTCGTCTGAACGATAACTATTTTTCAGGTCGAATTCCAGATGCCATTGGGAACTTATCAATGTTGCTTACACTTATCTTGTATTCTAACATATTGGAAGGAGATATACCAGCTACCCTAGGAAATTGCAGTAGTCTATCCCTCTTGTCCCTTGGTTATAATAAACTTAGTGGCCAAATACCTAAACAACTTCTTCAGCTTTCATCTCTATCTATAGTATTAGAACTTTCTCATAACAACTTGTCTGGATCACTTCCAGAAGAGGTTGGGCTCCTGAATAAGTTGAATTATCTAATTTTAAATGATAATAATTTATCTGGTGACATTCCAAGTAGCCTTGGTGATTGCATTAGCCTTGTATACTTATCCCTCAAAGGAAATTTGTTTCAAGGCACAATACCATCAGCGTTTAGGTCTTTGAAAGGTATAGCCACTCTCGATCTCTCTCAAAACAATTTATCAGGCCAAATTCCTCAATTTTTAGAACATCTTTTGTTAGAATATTTGAACCTATCTTATAATGATTTTGAGGGTGAAGTACCGGTTCTAGGAGTGTTTGCCAATGCAAGTGCATTCTCCGTGTTGGGTAACAGTAGGCTTTGTGGTGGCTTAGTTGAACTTGGGTTACCTAAATGCGTGGAGACAAAGATACACGAAAAGAAAAAGTTCCCTCTGTTTATAATAGGCATTTTGATTGCATTTGCTTTTTTCTCCACATTATGTTTTGTATGGTGTAAGAAGAGAAGAAGCAAGGGCCAACCATCTCAATCTGCAAGGAACACACAATTCTTACAAGTCTCGTACAATCAGCTGATCAAGGCTACTGATGGCTTCTCTGAAGCCAATTGATTGGCCAAGGTGGCTTCAGCTCTGTATATAAGGGGATCCTTGATGGCGATGATAAATGTGTTGCTATAAAAGTCTTACATCTCCATAATCATGGTGCAGAAAGAAGCTTTACGAGGGAGTGTGAAATATGGTGTAATATTCGACACAGAAATTTATTGAAGATAATAACTTCATGTTCAAGTGTTGACTTTCAAGGAAATGATTTTAAAGCATTGTTATACGAGTTCATGCCCAAAGGAAGTTTACATGATTGGTTGCATTCAAGTGCACATGCATCAAGACTGAGTCTTCTCCATAGACTAAATATTCTCATCGACGTTGCTACTGCTCTTGATTATCTTCACAATCACTCTATAGCAACCATTGTTCATGGTGATTTGAAGCCTAGCAACATTTTACTTGATGATGATATGGTGGCACATGTTGGAGACTTTGGTTTAGCTCGGTTCCTTGGTACATATTCAAACCAAAACAGCTCAACTGGGGTTTTAGGAACAATTGGTTATGCGCCTCCAGGTCTATTTCTTGTATTCCCATATGCTAATATTTGGTTACGTTATTACAATTTTCTAACATAATTGTGTTTAAGCTGTAGAGTATGGTCTTCGAAATGAGATGACAAGTAGTGGGGATGTTTATAGCTTTGGTATATTATTATTAGAGGTGATGACCGGGAAAAAACCCACAGATGGTATATTTAGTGAAGGCCTTAATCTTCATAAATATGCTTACATGGCCTTGCCGGACCATGTAATGGATGTTATTGACGCAAACCTTCTAAATAACCATCAAGATGACGTAATTGTTATGCAAAATATGGAAGCAAAGCTAAAGAAATTTGAAGAATGTTTGGCTTCAGTTGTGAAGATTGGAGTATCATGCACTGTAGATTCTCCACCACAAAGAATGAATATCAAAAATGTTGTCGATGAGTTGCAGCATATTTTGGGTACGATTCAAAATAGTTGAGGTACTCTCTTTTCTCCTTTTACTTGACATGTTACAAAATTTCTAAGTTAATAATGTGCATCACTAGTTTTGTTGAATATAGTTTTACATATGTTGTTAGACTTAATATTGATATCATCCTAAGTTAGCATTATTATTAGTTTAGCCTATGTTTAGTATTAATGTGTATTATTATTGTATAACCTAAGTGTCGACGGTTATGGTAGTTACCACCCTCACCGACAACTATATATAAATAAGGTTAACACCCTCATTTGTAAGATGATGATGATCGTATGTAAAAGCAAGTTTCTGAAATTCCCTCTTCATCATCCTTCCATCCTTCAATTGGTATCAGAGTGTTACGCTCTTGGGAAAGAAGAAAAAAGAAGAACGTGCAAAGAAGAAAATTGTGTCAACTGTGAAGAAAACATCCTCATCGTTTCATCTCTGTTTTCTTCAAGAACAGAAGATTCATCCAATTGCAGACATCGATCAAGCCTTGTGATCAATATCGGAACCGTCAAAGATCGTTCACAAACAGAAACCAAGAATCTTTAAAATACACCGACCAATTTAAAATCGAAATCGAAGACAAAACTCGGTTCATGTTTCATTTGAAATCAAGAAATTCACAACAACAATCAACCATAGTCGGTTTTACGTAGTTGCAAGACTATCGAAGAATTCAAGAACATCGTTGTGATCATCGATTATACGAAGTCATCGATACGGAGGATTTTCGATCAAAAGAAAGAAGAACAGAGGAAAAGAAAGAAGTTTTATGTGGCAGATAATTAAGAATGAAAACGTACTCAAATCGTTTTTCATCAATCAAAGTCGAATCAAAAGGAATTAACAATCATTTTGAACGATTAATCGAAGTTGGAATAAAAAGGCATAATAATGCTTGAAGAATGAAGTCAGCAGTCGACACCGCTTTACCTAAAACGAGAGGTCAGATGATAAATTTCAAAATATAATTTAGAAGTTTTTTTGTTTTTCCGAAAGGGACAAAAAAATCAAAAGTAGAATCTGTTTCATTAATTTAATACAATTTTTTTGTTAAAATTGAAACATTTTTCAAATCAGTTTATGATATATTTGGAGACAACGTTAGAATTTGTTTTATACTTCTAAAATAATTTGTTTATATTCATAAAAAAATTAACTACAACCCAAGAAAGAAAAAAAACTAAGTTTGTCACAAAATTGATTTTTAAAACTTTTTAAATAAAATAGCAAGCTAGCAAGAAACGAACCATTTTGGTTCACATAGCAAGATAAATTGAATCACAAAGATTTGAATAGCAAGTAGCAAGATACTACGAACTTTTTGTGATTCGTCGAGAAAAGCAAGTAGCAAGTGATTCCGAAACTTCGTGACTCATTGAATATAGCAAGTTAGTGCATAAAAACCTGATTAGCAAGTAGGTCAGGAGCACATAAAACTTGATTAGCAAGTAGGTCAGGAGCACAAAGCCCTGATTAGCAAGTTGGTTGGGAGCGAAGAAAATTTGGTTAGCAAGTTGGCCAAAAGCAAGTTATAGTAATTATCAAGAAAGTAAGACGATTCATTATTGAATCAATTAGCAAGAAGCAAAGTTCAAGCAAGCAAGGCAAGAATAAGCAAATCAAAAGCAAGATAGGAAAGAAAAAATCCAAGAAAATAAAGAAAGAAAGCATGGAAGGAAAATCAGTAAGTACATCGACACCAATACGTGAGCAAGGAAACATATCACTCCAATGTCCTAAATTAACCGAGTCAAACTACACTTCATGGATATTTTTAATGGAAACGATCTTAAAGGCTTATGGTCTTTGAGAAACAATTGATGCTAAAGGAGATGTAGATGAAAAGAAAGTACATACCACAAAAGCAATGATCTTCCAAACACTACCCGAAGATATACTAATGCAAGTAGCACAATGTGAAAATGCAAAAGAAGTTTGCGAATCAATTAAAGTTCGACACCTTAGCGCAGATCTAGTTGAAAAGGCATGTCTACAAACCTTAAGAAGCGAGTTAGAGACGTTAAAGATGAAAGAAAATGAAAGCATAAGTAACTTCGCAAACAAGTTAAGCAGCATAAGAGCCAAATTCAAAAGTCTTGGCACTACTCTTAAAGATAAAATAATCGTAAGAAAGTTACTTAACTTCGTTCCTAAGAAGTTTTTACCAATAGTGGCATCTATCGAACAATATTCAGAAATAGACAAAATGTCATTTGAGGAATCCGTAGGAAGAATAACAACATTTGAGGAACGCCTAAAAAGTCATGATGAAGTAAAAGAAAATCATCAAAACAAACTCCTAACGGCAAACTCAGGTATCCATTTAGAAAGTTGGCATCATGGTAAAGCACGTGGCAATCAAAACCAAGCAAGACGACAAGCAAGAAGCTTTGACAAAAGAGAAAGAGGACCCGAAGAAGCACAAGCCAAGAAAGCAAAGACAAGAGTAAGTTTAGGTGTTATGATTGTGGAAGACTTGGACATTTCGCAAACGAATGCACCAAATGGAAAGACAAAAAGAAAGAAAAGAATGAGCAAGAATCCCTTCTCATTTATGAAGAAGATGATCCAATCCTACTATGAAGCATGAAAGGATAAATCAAAATTAAGGGGGAGAATGTTAGATTTAATATTGATATTATCCTAAGTTAGCATTATTATTAGTTTAGCCTATGTTTAGTATTAATGTGTATTATTATTGTATAATCTAAGTGTCGACGGTTATGGTAGTTACCACCCTCACCGACAACTATAAATAAGGGTTAACACTCTCATTTGTAAGATGACGATGATTGTATGTAAAAGCAAGTTTCTGAAATTCCCTCTTCATCATCCTTCATATGTTTATTAGTAGACCATCATATGGTAAGATAGTGTGATTTAACTTTCTCCATCCACTTGCACACTTTTTCAGAGCCAACTCCAAACTTGCATGGTTGAGTCGAAAGAAGCTGCAAAAAGGAGTGGTGTATGTCATACTTAAATAATTGTTACTTTGTAAAACACGTTTATTCCACTTTGTGATTTACTTTCGTAGTGCATTTAAGTGTATGCTTTTCATGTTGTGGTAAAGAAAGCAATACTTGTATTGGTGGAAATACCAACTCCTTATGTCATATATACAACTAGCTTTTTCCCGTCACGCACTTCGCAACGGCTGTTTAATCATTTTTTTTCGTGCAACCCGGCAAGAATTTGGTCATTATCGGTTGGACCAGTCGAAAACTACAAAGGCAAACACCAATGCTAATATCGATAATGCCAAAATACCGCAACAATGTTCTTCATTTATAAAACTACCGCAACTCTAACATAACTAATGCATTTGCGCCTAAATCCTACATGTTAGACGAGGTTTATGTTAATTATGTTGACTTCATTATGAAAAACACCAGCTTGATGTGTGAGGTTGACAGAGATTATCTTGACAGCAATCTCTCTTTCTTTTTAAAGGACACCTTGTGACAAAGTATACAGTACATGATTAAAACAAAACGACATAAACTAACGACAATTTCAGAGTATGCAGATAGACATAACTAAGCTTGTTTTAACAAGGCCGATTAGATGAATTTATAAAACTACCTTGTTTACCGTTCAAAATCCCCCTTGCCCAAGCTTGTTAGCCTTATCAAAGGAACCTTGGCTTTCTAGATTGTTGAGTATTTGACATTCAAGCCTCAACTGTTGAGGATGATCTAAACAATGTCATTTGAATGTAGAACATTCAGGAAGTCAAATGTTTCTTGACCACATGGCTTATCATAGAAGCTTCATGAATGGCATTGAATTAGAAAGATTATAAAGTTAGGATTACTTTTTGATAAAAATCATGATATCTTAATTAAACTTCAATGAAGATGCGGTTGAAAACTAACAATATTGTGAAACAAAAATACCCACAAATGTGTAGAACTATAAAAATAATGATGAAACGAACCCGGTGATTATCACTTGATCAATCACCCACAAGTCAGCCCGATTCACGATGAAAAGAGGCTGATAACACGTGACAATGAAGACAAGATGCGAGACCATGCACCGAACAAGACTACAACGACAACGTGCGGCTTTGTAGACTTCTACAAACTTCTCTATCGAACCCTAACTTCAAGTTTTTAATATATAGCAGCCAAGAGAACCCTTTGCCACTTTAAGCCCTTGAACATAAGTCTTGAACAGAAGCAGCCCCTAACCTTCTTCTTCTTGTTAGAAAGACCTCACAAAATAATAAAAGGAAAAGATCATACAAGATTTTCTTATTAAAATATATATTTGTTAATTGAATTAAAGATTGTGATTTTTAACACTTTTGCACTCGGTCTTTTGTGACTTTGAGAGTAAAATCCAATATTTTGTCTTGTTTTTTTATGAGATTATGTTGTTCCATCTATAATAAATAATAATTCACTTGCAACTATGAATGCTACTACAATACTAACAATTAATCCAAACGTTAATCAATGCTCTCACTGCAAGGGTCATGGATATTGTCCCAGGAGATCATTGATTACAATCATCATCAAGAACGCAAAGATTAAGAATACACACTTCAATATCAATTGAACAAGACTCATTGTGTTAATTTACATGATTTTGACATCCTATATATACAAACATACGGTTAACAAGAATACAAAAATACTCAAACAATAACTTATCGTTAATCACTCATTTGACCCTTAATTACATATTATACAAAACTATTAGTATTCTATATATAATTTATTTTGATAACTTTTTTAACATCACAATTAACCCTCTAAGCAATTTTCATGTTTCTGTCTCAATCCTATACTTCTTTCTATCTAGGAACTCTGCGTTCATAACTATAAATAATAATTTATCATTTTCCTATATAAAAATAAGCTAAGTTCTTATCTGAATCTTTAAAGATCATTCTGCGCATATAAAAAATGTTGTTCATAGTCCAACGCATGAATATACAGTTCTCATAATTAAATGTTTCACGTACCACTTTCTCCAACAGAAACTGTTCGAATGTCCGTTTACAAAGTAATTATTACATTTACAAAAATCATAAAGAGAACTGAAATTTACATTCATAAGTTAATAACTTGACATTGCATAATCTACCACTTAATGATAGTTTTGAATTTTGATCATGTCATTTGGGATTAGAACTATTCAGCTCAATTGCATTCACAGTTAAATATGTTGGATTAATCGGTTTCGTTAACAGGTCACGGGTCATGGGCTCACGGGTCAGTGATCCTTTGGAGATAAGTTATCAATATCTTAGTTTGTTTTGACCGAGTAAATAGTAGATGTGGGAATTGAAGCTCGCATGCATGATGGAGAATATTAATGTGACCAATTCTTGATTAATGAAACTTGGTCAAAGTTGACCGGGTTTGTTTCATGTGATCGTGTAAGTTAGAGAACGTGGAGTAGCTCTAAAATTCAACAACTAGTGGCTTTTATTTAGCATGCATTTCTTATTTGCTTCTTATAAAATGCTTTCAATTTAAACAAACATCTATTGTAATCGTAATTTTGAGTTGAATACATTAAGCATTTCAGTGTGTTTTGCTTGTTTCTCAAGGGACCTGATACAACAAAATAATCAAATTTACATGTAATGCTAAACCTTTTCAAATGTGAAGATATATATAAATTCAAAATTTTAATGAAAATTATAGATTTGTAAATTGTAAAGGTCTTAAAACTGATGTTCAAAGTAGTACACCCAAAAACTCCAATATTTACATAGTTAAATCAACTTTTATGCAATTTGGCAAGCGTCTGATACCTTAAACAAACTAAAGATGTGAGTTCATGTCTTTGAAGAAAGTTCCATAAATTGCCTGAAACTTGATAGTCTAGCAAGTTCTAATACTCTATGAACATTTTGTGAATCTCTTGTGACATCACATACTCAAACTTCAAATATTTATTCCAAAATAGATAATTCCTAATATAGTTGTAGAATCTAACAACATAAAATCTATGGATAATTCATGTAAAATCAAAGTATAAGTATTAGTATAAATAGTGGCAACAAATTAAAATTTGCACTTCGATTTTAGCATCTTACCTTCTGAACTTGTACGTCCATCCTCCCATTCTCCTTATTATTCCCGTTATTCAACTTTGTCTTCTTTATCTTTCCAATCCTGAAGCCATTTTGCAGTCAAACTTAAGAATAACAGTGGGGGCTGCAACATACAATATTCAATTGATGAAATAGTTTCTCAATTGGCTCTTTCAGTCACCGTAAAATCCATTATACTTCAAATGAAAATTTAGAACTTAGAAAAAAATGTTAACAATTCAATGTAGTCCACCTCTTTCTACTACACATTGTAGGCGTAGTGTTATGATTAACAACCAGGCCATTTGTATCTACATATGTTAATAAGGGATGTTGCCATTTTGTGGTACAACACACATTCTTCCTAACAGGAATCACCATCTGTATTACAATTTTTCCTTTTGTATTAGTGTTTAAAGACGTGTTTATTAAAATTAGGATTACCTTTACACAACGCTGTGTAGGACGATGGGATGGTTGCGGAGGACTGTTGCCCTTTTCCGGTGATTAGGAGATGAAACAATCTCCATGTTTTTCTGTTATGGATTGAAATCCCATATCGGTTGTATGGGCAATTGATTTAAGATTTATAGGCTAAAGGGGCTCCCTCACCCATCAAACTAGTCTTTTGGTTTGAGTTATTTCATTTGATCTATAACAATGGTATCAAAGCCAATCTTAGATGGTAGCCCACGAGGGCAAGTGTTATGGATCGAAATCATTTCAAAGTATGGAACTTATCTCACATCCCATGATTTTTTTCATTTATCAGACTAGTCTTTTAGATTGAGTTTTTTCATTTAGTTAACATTTTCATCACACTCCAAATCAAGAAGTTTGAAAAAAAAGTGAGATGATGATTTTACAATGGTATAAGCTATCTTTTAAAGATAACAAATATAGAGAAGTCGTTGTCATGGGCGGAGCATTGTTGAGGGAGTGTTAAAGCTCTGTCACTAGTCGTTGTTGTCAAGCAACATTGTCAAAGAAGAAAGCGTAGGGCCAAACACTACCAAAATCACCTCCGGCACCTTGAGCCTCAAGCAATTTTCTAGAACCACTGATCTTGAAACCCTTCTTCTAAGGTTGGACCCAATAATTCTTAAACGACCTTGGGCCCAGAGGGAGAATAAAATGGGGGCCCTTCTAATATGACGTATAAAAAGTCGAAACCGAATAACTTGTACATAAAAATTATAATACGTATAACAATAAACAAAAGAAAGTATTGTATTAAAATAATCAAATTATTTACTTAAAAGAATTGGAAAGTTCTTTTAGCATTTTTTAAAAGAAAGCTCTCGATCAATTTTTTAATATTAAAATAAGTTTAGATTGAGTAAATGGTATTAGGTTACCAATTAAAATGTTAATTAGCTTTAAAGTAAGGCTATATAAGTTAAAATAATAAAAATGTTATTTCGTCCTGTTAATGAATTTATTAAGAGTTTATATATATATATATATATATATATATATATATATATATATATATATATATATATATATATATATATATATATATATATATATATATATAGGGGAGGGTTCCATTGAAAACCATGTTATAAATAAAAATCATAAAAACCAAGGATTACATATATGTAAATACATGTTACAAAGTATACAACTAATAGTTACGTATATATTGGGGTTATGTATATACATACATACATATATATACATATATATATACATATGTATGTATATATATATATATACATATACATACATATACATATATACATACAGACATACATATGTATATATATACACACACACGCATATATATATATAACTTTTTTAAAAGGGAAAACTTCATAAAATAGTAACAAAGTTTTATGATTGTTCTAATCAGGTCGCTCAAGTTTCAAACTGTTTCAATCAGGTCATTTAACTTTGGGTTGGTGTTCTAATCTTATGTAATTAACTGATTAGCAGGTAATTATTAAATTTTCAAGGTTTATGAGCCCACCACCACCACCGTCCCACCACCATGCCGCCCGCCACCACTGCCGCCTGACACCATCGCCGCGCACCACTGCCCGACACCACCGCCACCCCACACACCGCCGCCCCACACCACCGTCGTCCACCCACCGTCGAAGCCCGCCGCCGCCCGCCACCGCCGCCCCCTGCTCCGCCGCCCGCCACCACCGTCGCCCGCCACCACCGTCGTCCCGCCACTACCGCCGCCCCCACCGCCGCCGTCCCACCACCGCCGCCGTCCCACCACCGCCGCCGCCCACCACCACCGTCGTCCCCATAAAGGTTAAATACACATGATTGAAACATCAACATAAAGTTTAGTGACTAGATTTGAACAAAAAAGTTTAGGGGTGACCTAATTAGAATAAATTTGAAACTTCATTACATTTCTACAAAGTTACCCCTTTTTAAAAATTTCGGGCTCCTGAGTAGATCGGGTCTTGGATAGTCGCCCACCCTTAGGGTCGGGCCTTCCTTCTCCCTCTCTCTCTCTCTATGTGTGTGTGTGTCTTTCCTTTGATGCCATGAAACAATTTTGAGACCACGTGGTATGCGGTAACCCAAGCAACGCAACAACGGATTCAGACTGTAGATATAAGACGAACGACCTTGATTTAAGTAACTAATGTCATTCAACTTCTTTTTAAATGAATAGTATAGTGTAATTTTACAAACTAGTGTCCCTCACAATATGACATTGTGTGGAATGTGAATGTAGTATGTACGTCCTTAGTCTTAGTAAAAGGTTGCGCACTAGTTTTTATGATGACCGCCTAAAAACATGTGTTATCCCATCTAAGGGTGTTCCTTTTACTACCCTCATCTACTCTAACATTTTACTAACAAAACTAATCACCTCAAATGTATACTCATGTTGAGATGTCTTGATTTTTCACATCTCCAGCAAGACGATTTTAAATTGGTGTATTGTCGTGGCTACTGGATTTATTTTGATTTCGTGTAAATCCGGTCCAAAGTATTTGTTTAGAGTGGTTTATTGGGCTAATGTGTATTTATTAAAATGGCCTATTGCATTCATTTTAATTTGTTGTAGATCTAATCCACGATTACCACATAAAAATACGTTGGTGGGAGGTTTGTTTTGAGCAATGTTTTAAGGCTCGGATCAGTTTGCTAGTCTGAACAGGAATCGGAGGGGAGCAATTCGAGCAGCCCTAGTTTGTTTCCTATAGGTTCGACCCCAATTTGTTGGTCTAACTGGGATTTGATTCGGGGGTTGGACAGGATTTCCTGTTTTTTTTCTTTTTTTAATTTTTAAAATATTTAAATTCTTTTGGATTTGAGAGGTTTGTTTTGAGCAATGTTTTAAGGCTTGGATCAGTTTGCTAGTCCGACCAGGAATCGGAGGGGAGCAATTCGAGCAGCCCTAGTTTGTTTCCTATAGGTTCGACCCCAATTTGTTGGTCTAACTGGGATTTGATTCGGGGGTTGGATAGGATTTCCTGTTTTTCTTCTTTTTTAATTTTTAAAATATTTAAATTCTTTTGGATTTGAATGGCATTAAAGTGTTAGTTGAACGGTAACTTAGAGCGGTTAACATAATATTATGTTGAGTTTTATACTATGAAATACTTATATATATATAATATATATATATATATATGGGAGAGATCAAATAAAACCGTGAAAACCACCACTTCCCAATAACATAATTTATAATTGTTTCGACCTTTTTATTGTTTAAAGTATATTTAAGTAAAATTTAACTTTCTTTTTTAAATTCATTATATATTATTTAGTTTAAACTCCAAAGAATGGCAATGATGACGAAACGACTTACGTATACGTAACTTTTACTTGTACACTTGTTAACACGTACGTACATATACATAACCACTACATATACGTAACTATTAGTTGTATAATTTGTAACATGTACTTACATATATGTAACTTTTGGTTTTATGGTTTTTATTTATAGCATGGTTTTCAATCGAACCCTCCCTATATGTGTGTGTATATATAAACACACACACACACACACACACATATATATATATATACACATATATATGTATATATATACATATATATGTATATATGTATATATATATATATGTATATATGTGTGTATATATATATGTATGTATATATATATGTATGTATGTATGTATATATGTACGTATGTATCTATATATATGTATATATGTGTGTATATATATATATGTATGTATGTATGTATGTATATCATCCAATAAGACGTCCGGTTTAGTTATAAAAACATCTTTCTTGGGAATAAAAAAAAAAGAAACTTCTGGTTACTAGTTTCTCTCTCGGTCAAAAAGAAAAGAAAAGAGGGTTTCAAGAAAATAAGAACAAGCCACAATTATAGTCGATTACCAAATCTAGGAATAACCGAATATAGATTCCAAACGGAACCAAGTCCCATTGTTCTAGTCGATTATCAAACCAAGGAATAGCCAAAATTAGTTTATCTTTGTAGAATTCGCAAATCTAGAACACAAAGAACCGAAGAAACAAACATGAAACTTGTTAATTCAAATAACGATCATTATTAGGTGCGAGAACCACTTTATGAGGCCATCGGAAGAACAACTGCAGCATAAGTGTAAGACGCCAATTCTCCAACAACCACCTCAAGCAACCTGTTCAAAAACTCGCTAGCCAACAACCATATCATCATAGGCGCATGTCTCCAAACCTATGAAAAGGGCTTTGATCTTGCGAGAAGGTACATACATCCAAAAAAAATATACCATTGCAACACCCGTATAACTAAGTAGCACAACCGCATACGCGAACGATAAAATCACACTTTAACAAGAGAGGCAAGATCGTTGCTGACTTTGAGTAGAATAGCTTTACGTCTTTTGTTTTTGATGTTCTATAATGGCTATTGATTTGGACACACTAAAAACAGTAACAATGTTGTAAATATTAATTGAGCAATAGAACATTTGGGTACATATATAAAGCTCCCAACACCTACTTTTGATGTAACATGATACATACGTAGGGCTGCAAACAAATCAAATGTTCAGCGACCAGTTCATAAACCGTTCAAACGGAAAGTTTGTTTATATACGAACAAGAAATTTTCGTTCATTTAGCTAAATGAACGAACATGAACAAAGGTCGCGTTCTTTCCTTTATGTTCGTGAATGTTCGATAATATGTTCGTTTACATTTGTTTATGTTTGTTCATTTAAAGGTTTTATTTGTGATAATTATGTTAAGTACTTATTTATCTTCGGTAAAAGTTTGCATAACTTTTGAAGTTTTATTATAAGATGAATATATGCTCGTTTTTATTTGTTTGTGTTTAGAAACTTTTGCTTATGTTCGTTTATGTTTATGAAATTTTATTTGTCTTCGTTTGCTTTTGTTTATGTTCATTTACGTTCGATAAGTGTTTGTGAATAGTTCATGAATATGTTTTTTCCGTTAGTGAATGAACATGAATAAGAAATCTCGTACGACAAGTATTTGTGAACAACTTATGAACATATTATTTTTTAAAGGAACAACTGTTTATTCGGTTCGTTTACAACTCTATACTCACACGTAAAGAACGGCTCTATAACCAAAAACGAAACAACCATTGAGCAAAGCGCGAAATCGAAACCACTACTTTTTTTCGATGACTTGGCCAACCATGAAAAAGAAAACACTCTAATACTAATATAAGTAATTTAGTAATGAAAAGGTAATGAAATAAAATAAGATTTATTCATATTCTAAAATGTTAATTTAATTCCAAAAAGGAACGAGTTCGCACCATTGACTGGTAAAATGAAGCTTGCAGATTTCATTTTCAAATATTACTTTTCTCATGCTAAAACCGTAGGAATAATAAACCTTCATGTTTTATTTCGTTGATGAATGAAAACGAATAAAAAATCTTATTTTCATGAACAGTTCATAAATATGTTATTTTTTAATTACGAACAAGGTTTTGTTTGTGTTTATTACCCTTCATTGTATCCATCACATTAAAGTTTGATTGGTTCGTTCGCATCCCTATACACATAAAGAACGACTCTGTAACCAAAAACGGAACAACCATCGCACGAAGCGTGAAATCGAAAAGCACCAGTTTGTTTTGATGACTTGACCAACCATGACAAAGAAAACACTCTAATATAAGTTATTAAATAGTGAAAAGATATTGGAAAAAAATAATATTTTCTTCATATTCTAAAATGTTAATTTTAATATGTAACTAGTAGATTAACAACCGCGCTGCGGCGAATTTTTTCACACCAGTCAAAGATCATATAAAAAACTGAGTGAAGAGTACGTAGATAGTTGGTTGTAGAATAATACGTAGATGGCTTGTTGCATAATAGTTATTCATAATGGAACTTGAATACTCACATTACAACACATTGATACAATTAAGCTAGATACCCGCAATTTGATTAGCTTTTCTGTTTTATATGGACTAATTAGAATTATTCAAATCAAGTGAATGGTGGTTTTAAAAAGGTAAATTCTTCATTTCCTGTTAATTTTAATATTCTAATTAACTATCTTTTGTGATGAAATCAATTTAAATGATAAAATTAAGTCATGAACAAATAAACCCTCATATCAGAACCTAAACATATTATGACAAACAATGAATAAAATCCGTAGATCTTAAAAAGAAAATATAAATCTATAATTTGGACTTATCATAGATATCATTCATGTAAGTACAAATTTCTTTAAATTTATTCTTCCAAATAATAAATACAAGAGTTAATTTCTATGTTACTTTCTGAGTTTGGACAAACGTAACTATTTTCCTATAAAATACTAAAAAATCATTTATTTTTAAAGTTTCATAAATTATTTCGATTTCAATTCAAATGCATTATTAGTCTGGATTTAAGTTGAAACAATTAATTAAACTTTTGTAGTGAAATTGAAATAAATTAAAAAAAACATTTGGAGGTAAATTAATGTTTATAATCTTTTGGATGAA
>CM046445.1:9659617-9877539 GCA_025506515.1 Flaveria trinervia
ATTAATCTTGTTCTCCGTAATGATATTACCATGTCATTAAGAGAAAACGCAGACTCCAAAGCTATCATAGAAGCTTGGACGCTTAGTAAATCACGGGCCATAGCGGAAGGAATCGGAAATTGGATTCCTTTTCTTTCCACCAAGCCAAAATATCAAATGCATGATAATCTTGAGTAGTCATAGTGGAAATAAAATCCGTTGTACTATATCTACCAAGTTCTCTTGTTGGGGCGTTACCCCTTTGTCGTTTAGCCGTCACATCCCGAACAACATTCAACATAGTCATAACGGGGTCTTTAACCGAGGTACTAGCACTTGAGTTTGATTCTCTTGGCGTAGTTATATTTACGTTAGACCCATATTTAATTAAATAAAAATTATAAATTATTTCAAACTTTTATTAAAAATTTCTTTTGCCGCGGTTGAAAATTTGGGATTTTCGTCATGTATATCCAAATTTTTATTTATCTCGTCTATCAAACATTCAACCCCCGAAACATATATAAAATGATTTAAAGCAGCGACACAGTAAAAATGGGTGGTAACTCAATAAAATATTATTGAACTTGTTTTTCAATGATTCTATCATTTCTCTAAATATATTATTTTTATTTTGAATTTTTTTAAATTCAAAGCTATGATATATAATTCTTGAAACACCGAATAACTATTGAGATAATAAACTCCTGATAATTTTATAGTTGAGTTTTTAAATACGTCAAGAAATTCGGATAAACATTCAATATTTTTCCAACCCAAATCCGGAAACAGGTCGGTTTCGCAGTTATACAAAAGACTATTATGAAAAGCTTTTAAAGTGCCTTTTTGTTTTAAAACACAATCAAACATGTGACAAGTTAAATTTCACCTAATAGGTACATCCCAATTAGGCCTTAAAAATATAGATTTTGTATCCTTACAAAGTTTTTATAATCTTGATATTTTTTTACTTTTTTTTAAAATGCCGTGTAACATAAATCGAAAAGCTTTTATAAAGTTATCAACAAATGATACGGATAGGCCATATTGCACTACTAAATTAATAATATATGCAACACAACGAGTATGAAAAAAATCACCATCTGCAATCGGAAGATATTTTAATTTTAATTTTTCAACCGCGGTTGTGTTGTTGAAATCGTCATCAAATACCATTGAAAATATTTTGTTTTGTGCAGGACCGGTGAAGGGGGTTAATTACAACACAACAACACAAAGAGGAGATTAACTAAAACTTAATCAAACAGTGAACTAGATTAACCACAATAAGATACTAAGAACACAAGTAATGTAAGAGACAGAACACAAGTATATGGTTTTCAAGAATGCAGTATATTGCTTTCTCTATGTTCTATTACAAGTGTTACAAAGCATAATAGAAAGATACAAGAACATGAGATACTTATACTACATCCTACAGCCGGCTATACTTTGAAAGCCAGCTAGATACAATTGACTAGACACAAACAAAATCAATTGTAAAATCAAAAGGCAGATTGTCTTTTGACTAGTGACTATGACATGTCATAGTTCATATCCTTATCTAATACATAAAGGATAAAGTACATGAAGTAGAAAGTTTACAGACTCAAGACCTCAATGTACAGTTACCAAAAGCATGAACCTTTTCACCAACTCATGTAAGTTGGTGACTTTACAGAGATGCAACGGAAGGTGACCAGCTTTATGGAACAATACATCAGATAAAGCATGTGTCAAAAGTCTTCGGAAGAAATCTATCTTCATGAGTTGAAGCTTCGGAAGACTTTGTCTCCGAGGGTTCGGAAGACTTCATATTTGGCTTCGGAAGATATTGGTCTTGGCTTCCGAAGATTTCACACTTGGAATATTTCTGTTGCATGTGTGAAACTTCCTAAGCATTCTTCTACATAGCACTTGTGCAGCATGCAGGATAGACTTTGGATGTTTAGGTTGCATCAGCCTCTTCATTTATCTCTACAAACTCCCCCTAGGCTGATGCTACCAAACTTTCTTCCTTTTGAATTGAAGCAGCTATTGTTGCATAGCTTCAACCCAACTTCCATCCTTTAGAGCCTCATCAACTTTCTTTGGCTCTATCTGGGATAAGAAACAAGAGTGAAGACAAACATTACTTTATGGGTTTGTCCTCTTGTCTTACCCTTGTGACAACATCTCCAATGATGTATGTGGTGGGGTGAGACTTGTGGATCCTAAGCCGAGGGATCACAACAAGTTGTTGAGAGAGATCTAATTTAGAGAAATTTAGATTTGGCATAGATGTTTCTCCCACCACATTAACACACTTTTCAAGAGAAACTTGATCCAAGAAGTGTTTAACATCATTGATGTTCTCATCTATGGTGTGGTTAGAAGTATCAAGAAATTCTTGATCACTGTCACCACCACCATTGTTGTCTTCCACAATTGAGATGTTCTTATCTGGTTGTGGAGCCTTTGAGCTGGAATTTGAAGGCACCCCAAATGTATCAGCCGAGTTTGTCATTGTGGTGCTGATAGAAACTTCATTAGCAGAAGTAGTTCCAACTAGAGCTGAAGATGTATGAGTTGAAGGTCTTCTTGTTGATACATATGTACCTAGATTTGGATCTTAATGTAATATGTCTTGAATGTCTTACACTTATGCAATGCTTGGGTATTTAATGAAATGAGATTGTTTGGTTGTGATTTATAACGTTTGATATTTCATTAATGAGTTGTGTAACGCATATTGACTTGATTATATAGGTTGTGGTTGTTTGAATTAATATATATAATGTTATGACAATTAATACATCAAAACTTAATAACATGAAGTTATCATGCGAATGGCCCATGCTAATGGACCATACGCATGAACAACTTCATGCGAATGACTCAGTCGCAGGACTGAACCAGGAGACTGGATCAGTCGTATGATTGTCACATAAGAATGGCTCAGTCGCACGACTGAACACTCAGTCGTACGAATGGACTAACCATATGACTCAATCGCACGACTAAACCATGCTAATGGTTCAATCTCCCGAATGAGCAACCCTAACCTATAAATACCACCTAATTCGTGGAAAAACGAAAGCATTGAATACACTTCGACTCCAAATATACCCTAGCCGTCCAAAAGCCTCTATGTTCATACTCCAAGTTCATAGAACACTGTAGATGGATTCCTAATCAATTCTTGATGTTAGATTCAATACATAATTGTTTTTACGTGCGTTCTCACTGATTGGATAGCCAATCAAATAGGATTCCGCACTATTTGGTTCGGTATACACGTTAATCACTCAGTATTTCGTTCAAATACTTGATCCTAACACTTCTTAGCTTAAATCTTGGATCAGGATCACCTGTATTTAAATTTTATGCAGATCCTGAAACATTCTCACAAGATTTGTTAAAACAATTAGTAACTAAGTCAAGATCAAATAGCTAATCATGACCAGAACCAGCTACACAGGGTGTGTGTTCATTGAAATTCATATAGGCTGACTCCTCAACAATTCTAGTTCTGAGATTGTATACTCTATAAGCCTTAGCTTGAGAAGAGTATCCAATGAAGTGTCCATCATCTGATTTTTCAGCAAACTTGGCAATTTGATCTTTGGTATTCAAGATAGTGCAAGGACATCCAAATGACCCGAGAAAACCAATGAAAGGTTTCCTCTTGTGCCAAATTTCATAAGGAGTCTTGCCATGAGTCTTAACTACTAAAACTCTGTTCTGCACATAGCAGGCAGTGTTGACTACCTCTACCCAGAAGGTGATGGGCAGCTTAGAGTCAGACAAAATGGTTCTTGCAGCTTCAATCAGTGTCCTGTTTCTCCTCTCAGCAACACCATTCTGCTGAGGAGTCCTGGGAGCACTGTATTGTCTTGTAATACCCTTTTCATCACAGAATGTATCAAGGATTTGGTTTTTAAATTCAGTTCCTTGATCACATCTTATGATCTTGACCTTGTGATCAGATTGATTCTCAATCTTTAAGATGAAATTCTTTGGAATCTCAGGAGTCTCATCCTTAGTTCTAAGGAATAAAACCCAAGTGAATCTTGTAAAGTCATATGTGATCACTAAATAGTAAGAGGTCCTTCCTAGACTCATTACACTGATGGGGCCAAAGAGATCCATATGTAACAATGTAGGGTGTAGTGATGGAGTTCCTTTCCTTGGGCCTGTGAGATGCCTTATGTTGCTTCCCTTTCAGGAATGCAACACAATGATCATCACTTGTAAACTCTTTCTTTGGTATTCCAGTTACCAAATCATTAAATAGTAAGAGGTCATATGTGATCACTAAATAGTAAGAGGTCCTTCCTAGACTCATTACACTGATGGGGCCAAAGAGATCCATATGTAACAAGTGTAGGGGTGTAGTGATGGAGTTCCTTTCCTTGGGCCTGTGAGATGCCTTATGTTGCTTCCCTTTCAGGAATGCAACACAATGATCATCACTTGTAAACTCTTTCTTTGGTATTCCAGTTACCAAATCATTCTTAATTAATTTATTCATGTTTTTAAAGTTTACATGGCATATTCTTTTATGCCATAGGAAAGACTCATCACTATTTGCTTTAGACAGAAAGCATAAAACTTCTTAGAGGGATATGTTTCTTGCAAATCCATCTTGTACATGTTCCCTTTCCTAGGGGCTCTAAGAAGGATATGCTCATGAGGAATGACCACACCAGGCTTGAGAACAATGCACTCATGCTCAGTAAAGAGCATGTTATGACTCTGATCACAAAATTAGGATACACTCAGAAGATTATACCTAGGCTCTTTGACAAAGTTTACCTTTTCAATGCTAAGCTTACCATTTGTGACCTTGCCCCTTTTAGAGATGTAACCACCTTCATCTCCTCCAAAGGAAACTGGTCCTCCATCAATCCTTTCAAAGTTCTAGAGTATTGACCTATTGCCTGTCATGTGCCTGGAACAGCCACTATCAATGATCCAGACATTCTTGTTTGTCTTGAGCTAACCCTGCACAAAGAAAAGAATTAGTTACATTTGGAAACCCAAGCCTTGCTTGTCTTGGGCTCATTAACAGAAGGTAATGCAACAGTGATAGATCCTATGGTTGTACTAAGAGGATCTTGAGCTATTGTTGATGGAGAATTTTCAATCATTTGGTCTTTCTTAGACATCCACACCACCTTTGGAGTCTTGGACTTTACCTTCAAAACTTTGGAAGCTTTTAGGACTTTGGAAGTTTTGATGACTGAACCTTTAGAAGATTTTGCAGACACTGCAACAGACTTCAGTGCTTCGGAAGAACTCCTTTCTTCCTAGACCAACTTATCTTCCGAAGGTAATTTTACACTTCCCTTCTTCTTAGACTTGGAGCTTCCGAAGGAAACAAGTTTTCCTTCCGAAGCTTAAATCTTCTTGAGACCCTTTGAAGTCTTTGTTTTGGTCATATAGACAGTACCTTTAGGATTGTAAGGACAATCTTTTGCAATGTGAGTGATACTTTCACACATGACACACACCATTTTCTTCTTCACAAGAATCTTTTGCTGGGAACAAGACTGTCTTTGATCACATCCCTTCTCCACCTTCATCTTTGCAAATGTTAAGACGGTCCTTTTGGGCTGAGAACTGTTCTTGGAGTTTGATGGTCCAGGCTGTGCAGCAGTGGTACATAGCAGATTAGTCTTCTTCTTGTTACTGAGATGAGTTGAGCAAGAACCAGAACTCTTAGCAGAAGAGTTTTGGTTGATGTCTTCAGTCCTTACTACTTCAAATCCAGCAGATATGAAAACTTGTTTCTGCTTAGAGTCAAAAGTAGCCTTGATCTCTTGAGCCTTCCTTGCCTTTCTTTTGCTCTTTCTGATCAAGTTCTTTCTCATGGACTTGGTCATCACAGTCTTCCTCTTTTCCTCAGAAGGATAGTGACCCTTCTTGGAATCCTCCTCTTCACTCTTCTCAGAGGAGTTCTTCACTATCTCTTATTTATCCTCTTCACTCATAGGATCTATGAGAGGAAGCTCATCTTCACAAGTTCCACACCTAGGTGATCTTATAGACAAGATTATGTATGGAGGAGCTATCTCATTTGATCCCAGTCCCTGCCTATTTTGATAGCACACCTTATTATGCAGGGATGAGGATATCATGTTCTTGAAGGTCTCTTCTTCAAGAACACTCTTTTCTGCCCTGGCTTTGCTGATCACTAGCTCAGCCTGGCACTCAGTCAGCTTGGTTATGAGATCTTTGATTTGAGTCCTAAAATTTGTGTGTTCATATTTTAGAACTGAAATGGTTTTCTCTAGGTCCTCTATCTTCAGTTTATAATCATTTTCAGACTTTTTAAAATCAGATTTTAAAATGTTTAAAGACTCAAGGTCAGATCTCATCTCCAAGTTATAGGACCTGTATCTATTAACTTTAGCAATGCATTCAGGAGTACAGAGATGTTCCAATACCTTGGCTTCATCATGATCTGCCATCAATGCTTGGTTAGGAGAAGCATCTTCCACCTGAAAGCTCCAGTCAAAGCCTCCTTCTTCAACAGCAATAGCAGCCTGTTGCTTTGACTTCTCATTCTGGAGAGCTTTGTCAGTATAGTTTGGTATGTACTGTGTTTGGCCACCATTTGTTCTAGGTGCCTTACACTCTCTAGCAAAGTGGCCCATCAAGTTACAGTTGTAACACTTGACTTTGCCTTTGTCCAGCCCAAACTTCCCACTGGTTGCATTGCTTGGAAACTTCCTTCCAGTCCTCTTGTAGAACTTCTTGGCTCTGTGAGTGAGAAGAGCCATTTGCTGGACTATTTCCATGTATTCCAGATCATCTGGATGAATACAGTCCAGGTCTTCAAGAGTAAAAAGAGAGTTTCTACAGCTTTCATCAGAAGACACAAAAGCTTGAGAAGAACTTGTCTCTTGGAATGGGCTTCCTTGAGTGTAGTTCTCCCTTGGTGTCTCTGAAAAGGTGATGAAAGGACCCTTTGGTGAGTTGTCAGGGTAGCATATGAGATGATGTTTGGGTTCTATGCTATCCCTTTCAACCACATGTAAGGTTGAACCCATTTGATTGTTGGAGTTGCCAGATGAACCTTGCATGTTCATCTCCATCTGGTAGCCACTGAGAATCCCATATAACCTTGTCATAGTAAGAGTTTTGAGATTTTCAGTTCTCTTGATCACCACACAGTAATGTGTCCATTGCCTAGGAAGTGAGGACATGAACTTCCTTACAATGTCTCTGTTCTCAAGAGTAACTCCTCCATCCACAAGGGTATCCACAATCTCCACATACCTAAAGTATTGCTGAGTCATGGTTTCACCTATTTTGAAGGTGAAGTTTTCAAACTACTGCTTCAGGAGATCCTTCTTGTTCTCCTTGGCTTCAGAGGAACCCTCATACATCAGTTTCCGTGCATCCCACAACTACTTGGCTGTTTTGCACTTCTTGAAACCTCTGTACACAGAGTTTGGAAGGGCAGTTTGAAGGGCTGTCATGGCTTTTCTGTCAATCTCTACTCTCTTCCTATCTTCATCAGAGTAGTTAGCCACATCCTTGGGGATCATACCAGCACCAGTAGCAGAAGGGGTGCTAGGTATGAAAGGTCCATTCTCAATAGACTCCCACATCCTTGAATCAAGAGACCTGATGAAACCTTGCATTCTCAAACACCAGGTATCAAACTCATCGAGAGTGATCAGTGGGGACTTGTTCATGGTTCCAGTTTCTATATCAGTCTTGGAAATGGTTTCCATTTGAAAAGTTTAGTATTTGTGTGTGTGAGGGATCTTAAGGTGGTGAGATCTTATATCAAAAGTCTGGAATGCTCTGATACCAAATACAGGACCGGTGAAGGGGGTTAATTACAACACAACAACACAAAGAGGAGATTAACTAAAACTTAATCAAATAGTGAACTGGATTAACCACAATAAGATACTAAGAACACAAGTAATGTAAGAGACAGAACACAAGTATATGGTTTTCAAGAATGCAGTATATTGCTTTCTCTATGTTCTATTACAAGTGCTACAAAGCATAATAGAAAGATACAAGAACATGAGATACTTATACTACATCCTACAGCCGACTATGCTTTGAAAGCCAGCTAGATACATTTGACTAGACACAAACAAAATCAATTGTAAAGTCAAAAGACAGATTGCTTTTTGACTAGTGACTATGACATGTCATAGTTCACATCCTTATCGAATACAAAAAGGATAAAGTACATGAAGTAGAAAGTTATAGACTTAAGACCTCAATGTACAGTTACAAAAAGCATGGACCTTTTCACCAACTCATGTAAGTTGGTGACTTTACAGAGATGCAACGGAAAGGTGAAAAGCTTTATGGAACATTACATCAGATAAAGCATATGTCAAAAGTCTTCGAAAGAAATCTGTCTTCATGAGTTGAAGCTTCGGAAGACTTTGTCTCTGAGGCTTCGGAAGACTTCATATTTGGCTTCGGAAGATATTGGACTTGGCTTCGAAAGATTTCACACTTAGAATATTGATATTGCATGTGTAAAACTTCCTAAGCATTCTTCTTCATAACACTTGTGCAGGATGCAGGATAGACTTTAGATGTTTAGGTTGCATCATCCTCTTCATTTATCTCTACATTTTGTAAATTAAAATTAGTTATTACATTATCAAAAAAGTAAAATAAAACTCATCGGTGTGTGGATACGGAAATAGATCAAATGCAATCGTACGTTTCATCATTCGCCATGAACTGGGATCTACCCAATGAGCGGTGACACAAAGTTACATTTCGGGCAAACCGTGTGGAGCCGACCAAACGTCACTAGTTAAATTTACACAGGTATTTATATTTTCAAATAATATAATTAAATCATTTTTTGTTTGCTTCCATAATTTTAAACAATAACGTCTAAGTGTAGTACGAATTACATGAGTGTAACGAGGTTGAAGCGTCTCTTGAATTAAGTTGGTTAACCGAGGGTTGTTGAAGTGACTAAAAGGCAAAGCTTCTTGAATCACGAACTTCGTCATTCGATCTCGAACCTTATTAACGTCGTAATTAAAGATTCTACCGTCTCCACCTAATTGTGTTTGTTGCAAATCCCGATTATTTTTTAATGACTTACAAAACTTCTTGCTAATGTGTTTGCTTAAAGTCGTGTTAGAATCTTTAGCAAGCAAAGCACCATAATACTTGCAATGAGCCTTTACAGACCCATCATTCAACTCAACCATTTCACAATTGCACCAAACATCCATGTTACGATTGTGTGAAGAACACGGACGATGGTTAGAGAGTTGGACGAACCTTGACCAACGGAAGAGTGAGCCATATTAAGAGAAAGTGTAAGATGAGAAAGTGAAAATATAAAACGAGAGTATTTTTTTGCGTTTTTTGCGTATGTTTTTTTGCGTTTGAGGTTTGGGTACTCAACCATATCAACCCACACCTATTTATAATAATTTAAGGGACAAAAAACACTAAAAATAATCATAAAAGGATCCTAATGGCTATATAGCCGTTAAAAAGGCTAGTTTTTTGAAGAAAAAAACAGTCAAAACCAAGTTGGACCCGGATACAATCGGGTCGGGTTGGGTTCTTGAAAATTCTAGAAAACCAAAACCGGTTACTACCCGTTGGTTTTTTCGGGTCCGAACCGGGTACAACCCGGTACACCCTGGTCTGGGTCGGGTTCACTGGGTCGGTCCGTACCCGGGTATTTTGCTCACCGTCCAAATCTGCAACTTGATTAGCTCCAACAACTATTGATCCAAATGATCCAACTAAGCCCAACCAAGTAAATTAAGCCCAATCACCTCAACAGCCCACGCAGCAATAAAAGGAATCTTATTAGTAATAATATAATATGAATTGAATAAAATGCGTACATTTTAACATTTGTTGTTACAACAAGGATAATGGCTGGTAGAGTACATGTGATGTTCTCAGATTCGAGCTTCTTTGATGTCTATTAAGATAAACAACATTATTAGTCTCACTCTAGGAGCGAGTCAGCATTCGGCATTAGAATAAGTAACTGATTCTCCAATTAGGTGATAAGTAAGATTGGAGAGTAGCTGATCGGGTGGTGAAAGTTTTATCGTTATTTTAGTTTTCAATTTACTTTTCAATGTTTAATTATTTTAGTTTGATCGTTACTAGCATTCCCCTGTGATTCACTGTGGATTTGACACTCTTCTTTCCATTTGTTATTAAGGGTGATTAGGCACTCTTTGGTTAATATTTTTGACCTCGATCAGTCAGCTTTAGTGTGTGAGTGTAAGAGAGGGAGAAAGAGAGAGAGAGAGAGAAGGGAGGGAGATAGAGAGAGAGAAAGAGAGGGGAAAGAGAGAGGAGGGAGGGGGAGAGAGAGGGAAAGGAGTAAAATAAAATACGAGAGCTTCCTAAGACATATTTATCGCCTAGAGGTCTGCCCTTGGTAAGTTAAACTTCTATTCATGGCAAACTTCTACCACATCTCTTGGTTTTTACTAATGAAGATGAACTTCACCATTACAGAAACGAGTGCATTCCTTGATAGGTTTTTTTAGACTTAGTGTTTGGATTATAATGTTGACTTTCTAACATGTCTTGTTTTTGTTGTAGGGAGATGTTAAGAAGCCTTTGCTTCTAGCTTCTCGTCTATCCTAGGTATCACATCATCAACCCTAGTCATAAGTAGTTATGACTTAGGTGTTGGTAAAAAATTTAATTAGTTATCGTCTTCTTAAATTTAGAAATACATTGGTCGTATACATATAATTATTTTCTAATTATCATAATATGTCTTAGAAAAGAGTTTGTATTGGAATGTATAATTTGACTTTATCTTTATCTAATAAGCATAAAAGTGTTTTCTCGTGATCTTCATGTATTCTTTTACTTTTACTTTGCTAAGTTTATCTAGGCATCTTTGATCTTTAAATTTTGCTTTCATCAATGCTTTACAAACTATTAATAATTCATCATTAAAAAGTAAACACTCTAATACTAAGATGAGAAAAAGGCGTCCAAGGTTACCCAAGTTACCAAATTAGATTTTTTTCAATTTCCTATATTTTCTCTTTTTTGCAGGGTGCTGGCTCATTTTTCCCTTTTTTATCTGTATTTTCCTTGTGTGATGCGTGAGGTATTGTACTATTGGCCAAAGCACAAACTTATCTAACGAATCCCATGATTATTCCTTGGTTCGAATGTTTTTTTTTTCATCAGAACCCAAGGGGAGGATATTCTCTTTCGGGCCAAGATTTCACCATCTCTCCCCCCATTCTACTTCGTGCCTCCTAATACGAGAGGGATTCGTTCCAGATTCCCCATTTCCCCTACATTGTCACGTCAGCGGCACTAGGCCTGTAAATAAACCGAATGAACAGGACATCAGCATGTTCGCGTTTATTTAACTTTTACGGAATACGAACACAAATACATAATAGAACATGATTTTTTATTCATATTCGATTATTAAGAATATAAAATTTTTTTGTGTTCGTTCATGTTTGTTCGTTAAAAAACTAAATGAACACTTCACGAACATAAATGAACACAAATGAACAATAATAAACGAACATAAATGAACAATAATAAGCAGACATAAATGAACAATAATAAACAAGTATTTTTACATCTCGCTACTTCAGCAAATCGCTTAACCCCGTTCATCTTCTGTGCAAGAGCGCTCTATCAGTGAGCTATTACACACTCTTTCAAGGGTGGCTGCTTCTAGGCAAACCTCCTGGCTGTCTTTGAACACAAAAAAACAACGTTAAATGACCATTTTGAAACTTTTTGTTGTTTTACTGGACATTTAAATCTCACTAAACTTATAGGTTTCTAGTATAATATAATACACTTATGTTTTAAATATTAACACATAATGCCCTTTTATTAATATATTAATATACATAAATAAACGAACATAAATGAAGGAACATAAACAAACGTAAGTGAACAAACATACATGAACAAACATAAACGAATGTTTATGAATGTAAACGAACGAACGAAACATGTGTTCATGTCAGTTCGTTTAACTAAACGAATACAATATTTTTTGTTCATGTTCATTCATTTACTAAATAAACAAATATAAACGAAAAACCCGTCGATTTCAGTTCATGAAAGTTCGGTTCCTTTACAGGTCTAAGCGCCACATTAATTTTTTTTCCAGGCTTTTAGTTTTTCATTGGTTTGCAAAGTTTCGTTCTAATTTCTCCTAAAATTGTCTCTGTGTGTTAGAGGGTGTGGTACAATAAACTTTCAACACTCAAATTATTTGGTGGAGCTTGATGAATATTCACCGGGACATGGATTAAAAGTTGAAGCTGAGACTGAGGGAGAGGTTATTCCCACTATAGACTAGGAGTTCCCCACATTTTCACTTTTGCCACCTCGTGTGCCTTAATAAATAACCAAATAATGAAAATGTGAAGAAATAAAATAAGTATAGTTTATATTCTAAAAATTAAATTTAATATGTAATAAGGATTATATCAACTAAACATTCAACAAGTTCTTGTCGTATGCAGAAACTAAGCTTTAATACGTATACCAGAAAAAGTCATGTAAAATGTAAAATGCAAGTACTATGTGGGCATCAAGGGTTTTATACTTATTTAAAAAAGGAAATTATCTAAATCAGGTGACTAATTTTATGAAACAAATGTTAGGCATAAGGGTGAATCCAGAAATTATTCCTTCCAGGGTTGTTTTTTCTTGTTCTCAGATAATCTTAATTTCATGTTAGAGTTTTCAACTTGGGTTGGGTCACACCACGTAAAAAAGATACAAGGACATTCTAAACAAGTAATCAAACTACGAGTTCATTAAAAAAACATAAAACCATTTTATTTTACAGTTATTTATGTGTTTTCATCTACTGAAAACCATCGTGTTACATTTTGTTTAAGTGGTGATTACATTTTTGGCTAACTATTTTTAACAAAAGAACTGACTTTTAATTTAAATAAGAAGTGTTAATATATGTTACATATTGAACAAAAATTCTACAGGATCGGTTGATCCCTCTCCCTTCTTATTAGGTTCGTCCATGGTTAAGCAACTCTTTTCCACATATGATCTTACATTTTATATGCTCAAATCGTGTTATATAACCCTTTTTTTACGCTTAAGTTATTGTATAAGCCGCATATGTGTGTGTTAATGCATGAGTTAATGACAATAATTTAAAGGGCCCATGGAGTTGGAAAAGTAAGAAGACTATTCGCATGCGCGTTACATTGTTTTAGTCGTCCGGAATTGAATATTCAACCCCAATACTTTTGGACCTCTTTTCACCACTTTTAAATTCGTTGAATGCTCTTAATTTTACTCCTTGTAGGATAAAGTCAAACTTTCAGAAAGTCAACACAAATGGTTTTGGGAGAATTACATTCACAACTAGGGCTACGAACGAACACAGACAAGGTTTTGTTCGTGTTCGTTCGTTAAAAAATAAACTTGTTCATGAACTGTTTACGAACACTTACTAAACGAGATTTTTTGTTCGTGTTCGTTCATTAAGAAAATGAACATGTTCATGAACACTTACCAAACGTAAATGAACACAAGCAAAAGCAAACAAACACAAACAAGTGTTCATGAACATGACGAACACAAAGAAGCTCATGAACACAAATGAATACAAATTATTATAGTTTTATTTTAGAATAAAATTTACATTTTTTATTACAACATTACACAAAATCAATCAAAAATAAATAAGTAATTAACATAAATATTAAAAAATACTGGATATAATAGTCATAAAAATAACTGATATAAAAATTAGAATATAAACGAACACCTTAATGAACATAACCGAACACATTATCAAACGTTCACGAACGAACATTAATGAACATAAACGAACACATTATCAAACGTTTACGAACATAAATGAACAAACGCGGCTTGTGTTCATGTTCGTTCTTTTAACTAAACGAACGGAATTTTCTTGTTCATGTTCATTCATTTACATAAACGAACTTTCCGTCGATCAGTTCACGAATTGTTCGCTGAATGTTCAGTTCATTTGCAGCTCTATTCACGAACATCAACATCATCTTCTATATAAAAGTTCGAATGAAATAATTGGTACCTTTAAATGTCAATTACTCTGTATGGATAGTTTTCATGGAAAAAAAATCTAATATAGGTTGCATTAGCAGAAAGGGGATCGAAGGCAATAGCTTTTGTTATTTATTTCGTACCTTGCTAGTAGATGACTTTAATAAAATTGCTTTTGTCATTAAAAAATAATAATTTATTTCTCACTTCTTCTCGATATAGATTTGTTTTGTCAAAATTTATTATCGTAATCAATTTAACATAAAATTTATTATCGTCATCTATTTCATCTACTGGTATCTTGCTAGTAGATGATTTTAATAAAATTGCTTTTGTCATTAAAAAAATAATAATTTCTTTCTCATTTCTTTTCAATTATAGATTTGTTTTGTCAAAATTTATTATCGTAATCAATTTAACATAAAATTTATTATCGTCATCTATTTCATCTATTAGGTACCTTGCTAGTAGATGATTTTAATAAAGTTGCTTTTGTCATTAAAAAAATAATAATTTCTTTCTCATTTCTTCTCAATTATAGATTTTTTTTGTCAAAATTTATTATCGTAATCAATTTAACATAAAATTTATTATCGTCATCTATTTCATCTGCTGGTACCTTGCTAGAAGATGATTTTAATAAAATTGCTTTTGTCATTAAAAAAATAATAATTTATTTCTCATTTCTTCTCAATTATAGATTTGTTTTGTCAAAATTTGTTATCGTAATCAATTTAACATAAAATTTATTATTGTCATCTATTTCATCTACTGGTACCTTGCTAGTAGATGATTTTAATAAAATTGCTTTTGTCATTAAAAAAATAATAATTTTGTTAGGATCTAGTATTTAATTAAATACAAACTGATTAACGTGTAAACCAAACCAAATAGTGCGGAATCCTATTTGATTGGTGATCCAATCAGTGAGAACGCGCGTAGAAACAATGAGGAATTGAATCTAACGTCAAGAATCGATCAGGATCGATCTGCAGCGTTCTATGAACTTGGAGTACAAACTTCGAGGCTTCTGGACGACTAGGACACGTCTGGAGTCGAATAGGAACCAATGCCTGCGTTTTTCCACGAATTAGGTGGTATTTATAGGTTAGTATTGCTCAATCGGGCGACTGAACCATTAGCATGGTTTATTCATGCGATTGAGCCATGCGTTTGATCCATTCGCACGGCTGAGTGTTCAGTCGTGCGCCTGAGTCAGTCGCAAGAAGTTGTTCAGGCGTATGGACTATTTAGGCGCATGGACACTTAGTCGCATGGCCATTCGGACGCATGACCACTGTTGGGGCGCATGGTCCAGTCGGACGCATGAGAACCTCACTTCACCAAGTTTGAGTGTATTCAATATTATAACATTATGCATAACACTTCAAACAATCACAAACCTATATAATTACGTCCATATGCGTTAATCAACTCCTTAATGAAATATTAAACATTATAAACACAACCAAACATTCTGTATTTCATTAAGTACCCAATAGTTACATAAGTGTAAGACATATACATTCAGATCAGGATCTAGGTACATATATGTATCAACAAACTCCCCCTTGGACCTAGATCTATCTAATGTCTTACCTTCTGCATCACCTCTTCATACTTTTTGTACTTTTCCTCTCTTGTGACTCCTGCATGTATCTCGAACGCAAAGCAGAGTCTTATGACATTTCGGAATTTGAGGGCTTGTACAATATCTTGTGGGTCATAGAATAGTGGCCACTTGTATAATGTGTAAACATCATTATCAGACAAGTTAGTGAGCCACATTGGGTCAAACACCCTGATGGTATTCATTTGTCCCTCTTTATTTAGAAGTATGACCGCCTCCCTGGTTCTCCAATCATAGTACCACCACTTAAAGTGTGGAGTGAAGTCCTCTGGCATTTCCCTGAGAGGGATTCTAGACATTGTTCTTGGGGGACTCCACTTCAGCACTATCTTGGGCTTACCAGTGATGGAGTCAACTTCAGATCGTCTGATATACCTCGTAGGTTGTTGAGGTTTGAAGTTGACCCACCTGGTGTGGTACTCTTTCTTTAGGGCAGCCTCAAACCAGCCTGACATCTTTCTTAGGTCAGCATATAATAACTTCAATTTAGCCAGCTGGTTTAGTTCAAAACCAGGTAGAGTCTTTAGATCATGTGGAAATCTAAAGTACTCTATGCCCTTTTCCCTCTTTATTGCATAAACATTTAGATCCTCGAAATGTGCCCACACAATAATCCTGCCTGACACCTTATGATGTTTCTTCACTCTGTAGAGTTTGGTGTAGACATTCTGTTTAGGAGCTGCGCGTTAGGCTCGGATTTCTTCGAAACAAGCAGCCCATTCTGCCTTTCTGATATCAACATCGTCGTTTGAGGCTTGGGCTTTTCCTTCAATCTTCTCAGACTCCTTCTCCATCTGATCCAATACCTCAAATGTATCACTAACTAGGGATTCACCCAGATTGGGGACCACATTTCCCTCGTTTTCAGCGTACTGAGGATAGTGCTCTGTTGTGATGTCTTCTATCTCTATCTCATCAATGTCATTTAGCTCTTCTTCACTGGTAGACTCAACAGTTGGAGCATCCTTAATGATCTCATCTGGGTTTAGCTTGAACATTTCAGCCAGTTGCTCATTTGAAAGATCATGAATTATTTCCCCTTCTTCAGGGGTATAATGCACAGATCTCCTGACGATCCCTTGCAGATCAAGAATCATAGTCAATTGAGTCTTGATCTGTTGAAGGGGAGCAACATCAAATCGTCTCTTTGAAAGTTTGGATCTGCTTATTGTAAACATGTAACACATTAAACATTAGTTAATAATCAAGACAGAAATACATTAATCTTAATATAAACATCAAATACATAATTTTAATACATGATTCAAGTACAAAAGCTATCAAATACATAATCTTCTAATCATTACTTTTATCTTGAATCGCTGGATCATCACTTGGTGCGCAGAAGAGGAAGCTCGTTGGTCTTGATTTCTCTTTGATCTTCTTTCTTGACCCTGAGCTGAGGCAGATGCAGGTGCATATCCTCCTTCCATCATCATCCTTCTGCATGTCCTCAGTCTTTTCTTCCTCATCCCCTACATCATCATCACTCTCTTCATCTTCATCCTCATCATCATCCTCACCCTCATCACCATCTCCTTCCTTTATCTTCAGAGGCCCATCTTTAGTTTCTTTGAGCTTGAGCATAATAGACTTTTTAGCATCCTCCAACTCCTCAATCTTCTTTGCTGATATGACTCTATGCTCTTGGAGTTGGGCAATCTCTTTTCTCTGAGCAGCCATTTGTTGTGCCTGCTGCTCAATCAGCTGAGCCTGCTGAGAGATCTGCTGGGACTGTGCAGCTGTGAGATATGCCAGCTGACGAATCTGCGCAGTCTTCTCATCATTGGCTGCTAACAGGTGCATCACCATACGGTTCAGCGCTGATAGCTGTTCCTCTACCCCAATGGGAGGTAGAGGTGATCCATATAGGTGGGTGGGATGTGAAATGGCCCGGCTTGGTGGCTAGTGGTAGTAGTGGTGGCAGTGGTGAAGATTGGTTAGGTCTAGATGATAGTGGTGGTGATGTAGGTGTGAATGATATGGTGGTGGATGGGATATATGTAGTGGTGGGTGGTGTGGTGACAGTGGTAGGGGGTTTGGGAATGGTAGTGGTTGTTGTGGAGGTGGTCGTGGTGGTGGCTGAGGTGGCGATGTAGGTGTGTCTGCGCTTCTTTTTCTTCATGTCGTGGGGCTCAACCATCCTTTTCTTCCTCGATCCTGTCGAGGAGGATGCTCCCCCTAGAACACGGCTGGACGGCTCTGGAGCATAGGTCGGGTCAGTGGCAGTCTCCCCGATCCACTGGAGCGTTCACCAACCGCCTGGAGTCCATGTTCTGTGGGAACGACTTTGCTTCCCACAGTCCTAGTCAGTGGCTCCTCATCTGACTCCTCATCATCCTCACCAGGTTAAAAATCCTGGTGAAACCCAGCCGACTCTGCTATATCTCTCCAGTGGGGGCAGATACTGGAGGTGTACAATCAGTCGTTGTGCCCCTCGGTGGAATGGGCGTGGTATCTCCAGCATCCCCACTGTCATAATCATCAGAGTCATCGGAGGGTAGAGCAATCTGCTCAACATCAGAATCACTATCATCGTGACGCCACTTCCTCCGAGCTGGCACCACATAGTCCTCACAGGCCAGATGCCCGAACAGTCTCCTAACAGAGGGTTTCACCTGCTTTCCCCTATACACCTTCATCCGGCCTAAGGTAGTATCATCCATCACCTCAAGCACTACTGCATCTTCCTTCTCCTTTGGCAGGGAAGGAAGCTTCTGGTCTATAATCATCTGCATGAATCGGGGGTACATGCAGAAGCCCTCCTTCCCTTTCCCCTCAATGTTTTCCACTAAGTAGGAGAAAATCATCCTGGAGAAGCTGAACGGATGGTTCAGCACCAACGCTACGTAGGCGTTCTGGATCTGATCTGACAACTCATCAAATCCTCCCTTCCTGGACGCTATGCACTTCAGCAGTACATGAGCAAGGTACTTGAACTAGGGACATAGGTTGCTCTTGTTGAGCACCCCTGCATTGATGTCCCCAGAGTACTTAGCTCGAAGAAAACATCCTCTGACAGTAAGGGGGTGTAGTCTAGTAGGACAGTCAGCATCTTCCCCCAACTGCAGCACAATCCTGAGATCTTCCTCTGTGATCTCAATCGCCTTTCCAAAGATAGTACTTCTGATACAGTGAGGCTCAGAAGATCGGTCAAATACTGCACCTTCCCAGAATGCCTACTGTATAAAACGATATGGAGTACATGGAGCAGATATAGCATGTGCAATTGTCGATCTCCTTAGAAAGGTGAGAATGCCAGAAAAGTTTGAAGCATTTCTGGATGTCAGATCTAGATGAGCACATATGTTGTGCTTCGTACTCATTGTCCATCGACTTGCCATCTGTTACACAATGAAACTAAACATTAGTATCCATTTGCTAAGAATTTCTTGAATCACTTGGAATTGAAAACCTTCTTTTCTATCATGCGAATGAGGTTGTGCGACTGAGATCAAGTCGTGCGCATTAGCAGTGCGACTGAACTCCAGTCGTGCGAATTAACCCATACGTACGACTAAGTGTGCTACAAGACTCATGCGTATGTAAACTCATGCGGTTACACCAGTCGTGCGACTGAACTCATACGCATGGTTCAGTCGTGCGGTTTAGCTAGTCGCACACATCAGTCGTGCGATTGAGGTTCATCAACCTGTCCATTCGCATGTTGTTCTGACTGTTCAATTCAAATTCAATTTTTTACCAATTTTGAATTTTAGACTTCGTGCTCTGGTTCATTAGACTCGCAATCCATTAGTTTAACACATAACATCTTTAATTTCATCTGTTTACGTCGTTTAGTTAGGTGATTTGAACACAAATGTTACGGTTTTTCTAAGGAGTCCGATTGTCCAGATTATGTATCTATTTGAGTGATATAAAAATGGTTCTGCACCGCAAATTACCTGTAAAATCAGTGCAAATGGTCGGTACTCAAGAATCAAGAGTTTATGGTGATCAAACGAAATTTGGGCAGAGTAACGTTAGTCGTGCGAATTAGGGAAAATTTGGGAGTGGTGAGTCTCTGCGACGGATTCACCCTCTATTTATACTTAGTCTAAATTCAATCGGACGACGGGGCCAATACGCACATTTCATTCGGGCAAATGGGCCTCAGTCGTGCGATTGGTTCAGTTGGCCCCCTTCAGTCGTCCGACTGGAGTACAATCATGCGACTTACTCATTTGTTCGCTCTGAAGCATCCGACTGGTTCATTCGTATAGGCCATTCGGTTGAATGGTCCATACTCATGGTCCATTCGTACGACTAGCTCCCATTCGCATGATATGTCCATACTTATGGTCCATTCGTGCGAATGGGTCATACTTATGAAATTTTTGCATTTCTTACCATTTGTCATTTAAACCTTCTTTAAGCTTTAGAATTAACATTATGCACATTTGATCATCTCAGACATGATCCTTTTTATCTTGAAAAACTTTTGATCACCTCAGACGTGATCATTTTAACACTTTGTCACCTCAGACGTGGCCCATTTATCTTTTGAAAACACATGTGGTCACCTCAGACATGACCCTTTTCGGTGAATTAAATCCTTACTGAATTCCAGGATGTAGTCTGACTACACATAAACTGAAATGACTAAAAATAGAAAATTAAACTAAAGTACAAAAATTAAACTTGTTTTTACTTTTTGTGAAAGGTAGATCCTAAGATAGAAATCTACTCGATTCGTTTCTGGAATAGGCAGCTTCTATTTAGTTTGACCATACCTGGACCAAATCAATTTTGGAATCATACAGGCAAGTCAAATCATTTAGGACTTGTTATCAAAACCATTTGATGCTCACTTCTCTGTTTTCATCTAGAGTCGTTAGCAAATTTAGGAATCATACTGATACTATTAGATTCCCACACTGATTTGGACTTTCAAGAATTTGTATCCACTATGATTGTCAGTATATTTGTCCTTTTAAATCCATACACAGACTTTTGACACAGATTGGTGATAGTTTAAGGTTTATTATTTCAACTAACATTGTGGGTCCCACGCTTATATGATAATCAACATTCCTCAGGAGCTTTTGAGCGGTCTACGGGTTTGACAAGAAGAGACTATTCTTAGAGCTTTCAAAGAGAAGCCAATCCTCAGGTCAGTGTCATCGCACAACATAGAGGCGGCAAACAACAATGAATTCTAGAATATAGGTTATGCTTATCCTCAGGTCAGTGCCATCGCACAGCAAAGAGGCACACAACCTATCTTCTTGTTAGAGCATCGTTAATTTCTTTAGCACATAATGCACCAACAACATAAGTTATTAGCTTGATAGCATTTGTTTTTTTCGTGCTTTGCTCTATTTATGGTCATCCGCACACATTTGTGGCGTTTACATGCTCGTTACCCCTTATTGGAATATGTTGATTGTGTTAACCAGTGATAAGATGGGAGCCCACAGTCAATTGATCAACTTAATTTGATCTTGAGATCCCCAGTCAGGTCTAATCATCTATTGTGTTGAATCTACCGACATATCATCTGTGGTCTAGCAACCTCTAGGTCTACTTTCATTGTGTTACCTTAGTAGATACCAGTTTTTCTATCATATTTCCTTTTATATTGCTCAGACTACACAGACTTAGACTTTGAATTTTGCATCTTTTATAAATTAAATATTAAAATCCCTCTTGATTTGTTCCTGTGTACTATCATTTTCCAAAGTATTTGAATCGGTATCACAGATACGATCTACCTTCTGTCAGCTAGCCTCTCATTCTTCTCTTTTTTTTAATGTTACTGGCTGGCTGGCCTATTCTCCCCCTAAAATTCTAAAATCATAACCGATTTACATATTTTAGGATTTTAATGGACAGCTAAATAACATGAATTTAATTTAAAACAAAATAGAATAAATAAAGAAAATAAAAAAGAAAATAAAAAAGAAAAATAGACTAAACTGTATCGGACTACACATGATCATCATCAGGAATAACATTACTTTCTTTTTAACGTCGTTGACCTCTAACAGATATAGAAAACGTGGTTCGTCAAAAGCTTTTGTATAGAGGTCAGCGCGTTGAAAATCCGTATATATTTTTACCACATTGATTAAATTTTTTTCAAAGCAGTCCCGTATAAAATGATATTTTATACTGATGTGTTTGGTCTTAGGATATTGTACTGGATTTTTAGTTACTGCAATTGCAGCCGAGTTATCAACAAAAATAGGAGTAGAAGAGAAATTTAAACCGTAGTCCCGCATTTGCTGTTGAATCCAAATGATTTGAGAACAACAACTTGCAGCTGCAACATATTCGGCTTCACAGGTTGACAGCGCAACCGAGGTCTGCTTCTTACACTGCCAGGTCACTAATCTCCTCCCAAATAATTGACACCCTGCTGATGTAGACTTGTAATTCATCTTGCAACCCCGTAATCCGAGTCACTATACATCGTGAGCTTAAAGTCATCATCATGAGGATACCACAACCCAAGTGTGGGTGTGCCCTTCAGATAACGAAATATCCGCTTGACCCCGATCAGATGGTTAACCTTTGGCTTAGCCTGATATCTAGAACATAGACATGTAGCATACATGATATCAGGTCTAGAGACAGTAAGGTACATGAGAGATCCAATCATTCCTTGGTATATTGTTGCATCTACCAGATCTCCATTTTCATCAGGTGATATACCAGATCCACCTGTAACCCGAGAAAGAATTTCATTTCCCCCATGGCACTCATCTCAAACTCCGCCTTCATTACTGCTTCAAATTCTTTGCATAACTCTTCATTCTTGAACCGAAGATTATGTCATCGACATAGATCTGTACTAGTAGTAAGTCCATCCTTTTCTTAGATAAACAGTGTGCAGTCAATGACTCCCCTGCGAAAGCGTGTTTCACAAGGTGAGTCGAGAGTTTCTCATACCAGGCCCTTGGAGCTTGATGAAGCCCGTATAAGGCCTTGTCAAGTTTGTAAACTCTGTCCCGATGATAAGGATCTTCAAATCCCTCAGGTTGACTGACATAACTGTCTCTCGAATTTCACCATGAAGGAATGCACTCTTCACATCTAATTGATAGAATTTGATCTTCATATACGATGCATAGGCAAGGAAGATGCGGATGGCTTCCATCCTTGCCACGGGTGCAAACACTTCATTATAATCAATCCCCTCGACTTGTCGAAATCCCTAAACCACCAGTCAAGCTTTGTTCCTGATAATGACACCTTGGTCATCCTTTTTGCATTTCAAGACCCATTTGGTGCCAATGACCTTAGCACCTTGAGGTCTATCTACCAGTGTCCATACACCTAACTTCTTGAATTGAAGAAGTTATTCTTGCATATCACTCACCCATGCCTCATCATTCAGTGCTTCACTAACATATTTTGGCTCAACCTGCGAGACAAAACACCGATAAGCACCATCGTGAATGTATCCTTTTTCCATTACCGAGGCATAATCAGCTGAGTACAACTGATTTCTGGTCTGCACTCCTGATCTGACATCCCCAATGACATTGTCTAGGGGATGATAGACATTTAGACGTGATCCTGGAGTGGTAGGAACAACTACCTCAGAGCCAAGATTATGAACATTTGGTTCTACATCTGAGGTAGAAGGAGTTTGAGGTTCCGAAATCGAAGAGGCATCACTGTTAGATGTTTGTGGACTTGTAGGGATTGGAACCTGTCTGTCCTAATTCTTCTGGTCAATCTCTTCAGCTTCATCTTCTGATGAGGAGTCACTGTCTTCTAGTGCTCCCCCTGAGTTATGAGATGATTCTCCCTGTGAGCTCGATGATGTTGAATTGAGATATGGTGTATTCAAGATATCATACATCATTTGTGTAGCTAACTTGTCATCAGAAGAGGATATAGGGATATTGAAGGACTTGAAGAATCCATCATAGTCGAAAAAATAAGCGGGTCCTTTTCCAGTAGGTGGTGTGGTATATCTCTGAACATCAACATTACACCACACTTCTACTAAACCAGTTGAGTTGTTGTAAACTCTCTTGTTTGGTATGTTGTATCCTAGGAAGATCCCTTCAGCAGCCTTCTCACTGAATTTCCCTTCTTGAGTCTTCTTCAAAAGTGTGCACGGTGCCCCAAATGGTTCGAGATACTCCAGATTAGGTTTACGTCATTGTAGTAACTCGTAACAGGTCTTGCCGTGGCGCTTGACTACCAGAACTCGATTTAATGTATAACATGCATTTGCCACTGCCTCGTTCCAGAATTGGATAGGCAGTTTCGAGTCTGCTAGCATTGTCCGTGCTGTCTCTATCAAGCTTCTATTCTTCCTCTCAGCAACACCATTCATCTGAGGCGTGTAGGGAGAAGTGAACTGGTATACAATTCCCTTTTCCTTGCAGTAAGCCTCCATCCACTGATTCTTGAATTCAGTTCCGTTGTCTGAGCGTACCTGTCTCACCTTTAGCTTGTAGAGAGATTCCAGTGTGGTTACTAATTCCTTGAATGACTCAAATGTTTCTGACTTGGACTTCAGAAACATTACCCAAAAGAATCTTGAGTAGTCATCAGTAACCACATAACAATACAAGTCACTAGCAATGCTCTTTGTACTGACTAGACCAAACAGATCCATGTGAAGAGGTTCAAGAGGAAGCTTGATAGAATGAACTTTCTTTTCCTTATGAGTCTTCTTCGTCTGTTTGCCTTTCTTGCATGCTACACATAAATCAGGAAGTTGGAAATTTTTGACATTAACACCTCTCACTAGATCACTCTGAATCAAGTGATTCATCTTCCGTTGATTTATGTGTCCCATTCTCCTATGCCAGGAAATGGAGTCCTTCTCAGTAGCTTTTGATAGGAAGCACTGAACTTCATGATCCATTGTAGAAGCCGTTGAGAGATCCAAAACATAAAGGTCTTTATATCTTGAAGCAGTCATCAAAACTTGGTCCTCCAGAATCACATAGTCTTTCTTTAGGACGTAACACTTCTTTTTGTCGAATATGACTTTAAATCCTTTGTCATATATTTGGGAAACAAAAAGTAAGTTGTTTTGAAGTTGTTGAACGTAGTTCACTTGATCAAACTTAACTTTCTGATTTCCAACCTCTCCTTGGGCTGTGATGTAACCTCCTTTGTTCCCAGCAAACGAAACATGCCATCCTTTAATCTGTCTGACATTTGATAAAAGAGTGTTGTTCCCTGTCATGTGCCTGGATGCTCCACTATCAACAATCCACGTGTTAGTCTCAAAACTGTAACGAACAACCTGCACAGTCAGTGAAAACATTAGTTCATGTCAGAAACCCAAGCCTTAACTGGCTTGGGTTACCCTGAGGCATCACATATTACAAACTCAACACACTGACCCTTTGAGGTTAAGGATTGATCGAAATTTGGTATGTCTTTATTTTCAGGCACTGAGAAGGTTTTTTCTTTCCATAGACCAGATGTGTGTAAGGCATGTTTGTGATAAACAGACGATTGGTTGATGGATTGAACTTTGGGTTCATTTTCTCTTTTTGGAGGTGTCACAGAGTTCCTCTTAGAAGAGCTAGATGTTGAGGTAGAAAGTTCAACTTTCTTCCTCGGTGTCTGGTAATAAGGACAGTGAGATGCTATGTGACCATACTCTCCACAGTTATAGCAGGATCTGCTTTCAACTTTATGGTTTCTATGTTTTGGTGGAGATGTAGATGTCACACTGTTGACCTTATTCTTTTTGGACTGAGACACTTCTTGGTTAGAGATATGAATTGGTTTCACAAACTTAATTGCTTCACCTGGTTTTACATCTTTGATCTCTTGTTTATCTGGACTGTGACATGATGCACGTGATTGATTAGGTTTTATGGTCCTTTTGGGTTCTGGTTTGACTTTGTTTGACCCTGACTTTAATTTTACCCTTTCAAAATCTTTTTCCAGGTTTACACAAGGCATCTTTCCTATTGCCTTTGAAATTGCCTCCTTCTTTTAGAGTCAGATTCAAATGATTGACTTATGGAATCTGGATCACTAATCAGAGGAGTGGACACCACGTGATCCTTGATGGAGTTATTATTAATTGGTTTACATTTGGTGTTCATCAAGATCTCAGGTGATGGTGGAACCACTTTGTATCCCAGTCCCTCCCCATTATTCCTCTCTCTTACTAAGTGTTGGGCAATGTATGATGAGCTTGTCCAACTGTGCAGTTTCTGTTTTAAAGAATTGACTTCTTCTAAAACTGCCTTCTGTTTCTTAGTGTCCTCTAGGGAGTTCAGATAGTACCTAATGTCATTTGCTTGATTAAAAGCAACTACTTCGATTTCCCTAAGCTGTTTATTCAATAGGTCTATCTTTTCTTTGTAACCGTGCTCGTTTTTTTTCAAGACTCTATTAGCTTCTGTGCACAGTTCCAGGTCCTTTACTAAGCTATTATTATGATCTAATAACCTAGCAAATTTTGAATCGATGCTTTCTCTAAATTTATTACATTCTAAGAAAGCATGATTATTAAACAGTTTGTCAATGGTACTTACTTGGGATGTAGAAGAAGAATTAGCCATGATAACAGAGTTTGTTGATTTTTGACGTTGAAGTAGACTTTTCTTCCTTAGGCAGTTGGTTGACAATATTAGCAGTGTCTTCAGAATTTGACATCGCGATCTCTACTGCTATATCTCCTTCACTTGCAGAATCGTTATCAATGTCTTCCACACTAGCTATATTGGACTCTCCTGGCGAGACGAACCGGAAGCTCCAGTCCTGTCCCTCATCCTCATTTGCAGTCAAAGCTTTGGGGTCCTTGTTTGATGAAGTAGAACTGCTAGATGTGGACTTGTCCTGACGATTGAAGGACGAGAATGGATTCCCGTTTCTAATCTTCTTAGGCTTCACACATTCTTTTTTGAAGTGCCCCTTTTCGCCACAGTTGAAGCAGGTCACCTTGCTCTTGTCAAAGCCAAAAGTAGTGTCCTTAGTAGCAACCAAGTTTTGTCCGGTCTTCTTCACGAACTTCTTTGCTCTCCGTACAGCACTTGCTAAGGCCCACATAATATCCATCCTTTCTAGTTCAGTCTCATCAATCTGCTCATAGTCCTCATCTGCCAGATGGTAGTTTCCAATTTTCCCAGCAACAAGTCCATCATAGGACTGGATCACTGCTGCCAAGAGATCCATATGCTCTCGAGCTACTTCTACTGTCACGTTACCGAGATACTCAGTCTTCAGTCGTGAAGCATTTGCTTCAGATCCAATATATTGGGTACTAGAAGACCATGACGTATCTGTACCTGAAGGAGAGACTTGTGAAGGACCAGATGAGTTTGACACAAAGGCGGTCTGAAGAGGTGCTCCAGACGTCTTAACTTGAGGAGTGACATTGTACAAAGCTGGATTATGAGTATACGAAGACTTCTGAGCTCGATACTTCATCCTTAGTGCTTCTTCTCGTAGCTTTAGTATGAAATCATTGATGTCCAACTTTGATAGCAATCCATTCTGTCTCAGATTTGAAACAAAAGAAGCCCAACTTTCTGGCAACCCGTCTACAAAATTTGATACTTTATCTTCCATGGTAGTTGTGACACCATGTGTGTGCAGCTCGCTCATCAAATGGTAGAATCTATCAATGACATCATCTAAACTCTCATTTCCCATCGATGAAAAGTTGTCAAATTCTTTCTTCAACTCCTTAGCTTTAATGGCCTTCAACGAAGCATTCCCGTCATATCTTTTCTCCAGCTCATCCCATAACTTCTTGGCTTGCTTATTCTCTGAGAATTGGTGAAAAATATCCTTAGGGATAGACTATGTTAGCAATGCATATACTCTCTTTTCAGCATTATATTTAACTTTCTGTGCATCAGTCATTCCTCCTAGAGTAAGTTTCACCCCATCAGCTCCAACCGGCATACTATATCCCGTCTCAATAGCTTCCCACATATTTGGATCCACTCCATTGAGGTAGATCTCAAAATGTTGTTTCCAGTGGGGAAACTCATCTAATGTTATAAGCTTCGGGGGTTTATTATGGTTCCCCACCTCACTCTCCAGTAGCAGTAAGTTCTGAATCCATGAGTCCTTCCCAGCTGTAAACACTGACAACTGATCCTCCATCTCGATTAACTTTAAGTATCTTAAATAATCTGTTAACTGGTGCGAATGGAGCGATGCGAATGGGCTACCCGTGCGAATGAAACTATGCGACTGGTTCAATCGTGCGAGTGAAACTGATGCGTATGAACAATGCGACCGTTAGACTTAGTCATACGAATGAAGATGCGACTGAGTCCAATCGTACGTCTGGGGATGCAAATAAGGTCCAGTCATGCGATTTGGCCGTAAAAACCTGAATTTTCACCAATCCTAATCGCCTTATGCCGTAGAAACCAAAACTTGATGAGCAGGGGACGTCCAAGACAACTTTTGACACAAAAAGATTGCGCTTTTAGTGAAAAACACACCCTTTGTATCAAAATTGATTGAATCACACGTAATCAAGAGCCAAAGCTCTGATACCACTTGTTAGGATCTAGTATTTAAACGAAATACAAATTGATTAACGTGTAAACCAAACCAAATAGTGCGGAATCCTATTTGATTGGTGATCCAATCAGTGAAAACGCACGTAGAAACACCGAGGAATTGAATCTAACGTTAAGAATCGATTAGGAATCGATCTGCAGCGTTCTATGAACTTGGAGTACGAACTTCGAGGCTTCTGGACGACTAGGGTACGTCTGGAGTCGAATAGAAACCAATGCTTGCGTTTTTCCACGAATTAGGTGGTATTTATAGGTTAGTATTGCTCAATCGGGCGACTAAACCATTAGCATGGTTCATTCGTGCGATTGAGCCATGCGTTTGATCCATTCGCACGGCTGAGTGTTCAGTCGTGCGCCTGAGTCAGTCGCAAGAAGTTGTTTAGGCGTATGGATTATTTAGGCGCATGGACACTTATTCGCATGGCCATTCGGACGCATGATCACTGTTGGGGCGCATGGTCCAGTCGGACGCATGGTCCAGTCGGACGCATGAGAACCTCACTTCACCAAGTTTGAGTGTATTCAATATTATAACATTATGCATAACACTTTAAACAATCACAAACCTATATAATTACGTCAATATGCGTTAATCAACTCATTAATGAAATATTAAACATTATAAACACAACCAAACATTCTGTATTTCATTAAGTACCCAATAGTTACATAAGTGTAAGACATATTACATTCAGATCAGGATCTAGGTACATATATGTATCAACAAATTTCTTTCTCATTTCTTCTCAATTATAGATTTGTTTTGTCAAAATTTATTATCGTAATTAATTTAACATAAAATTTATTATCGTCATCTATTTCATCTACTGGTACTTTGCTAGTAGATGATTTTAATAAAATTGCTTTTGTCATTAAAAAAATAATAATTTCTTTCTCATTTCTTCTCAATTATAGATTTGTTTTGTCAAAATTTATTATCTTAATCAATTTAACATAAAATTTATTATCGTCATCTATTTTATCTACTGGTACCTTGCTAGTAGATGATTTTAATAAAATTGTTTTTGTCATTAAAAAAATAATAATTTCTTTCTCATTTCTTCTCAATTTCATCTACCGGTACCTTGCTAGTAGATGATTTTAATAAAATTTCTTTTGTCATTAAAAAAATAATATTTTTTTCTCATTTCTTCTCAATTATAGATTCGTTTTGTCAAAATTTATTATCGTAATCAATTTAACATAAAATTTATTATTGTCATGCGATAACATTAGATTAAGATATCTAAAAAGGTTATAATTCTTTTTAGAATTGCAGGTAACAGAACATTTTTATAAAAAGAAAATAAACAATGTCATTTTGAGTTATTGCATCTTCGTGACATTCAAATGATTGCTAGACGGGATTCTTAGTCATTAAAGTCTATTGTAAGATGTTTCTCATTCACAAATCATATTAGGGGCGGAGGTTTTATTACTGTAAAGATTATGTAATAAATCAGTCGCAAATGATGTCTAACGACTAAATTACAGCAATGGCACGTATGTATTTTTTTCATGGTATATATTACAATGTGTCTAACCATTGAGGTTGGTGGTCGAGTCACAAAGACAAATTTTTTAGAATCACCACTAGTGGCGTGTAAACTTTTGGCACGATAATATATATTTTTATATAAATATCGAGTTTGCTCCCTTAAAAAAATTTAATTTCGCCCCCACCCCCTATGGAGATGTTCAAGCTCCGCCATTGAGCACCACTTATGTAAAGATCCAAGATTTAATTCTTAGCAAGTGTAAAGTATATATAAAATGTAGTTTAAAAGTATGATAGATTTTTCATTTTAAAAAATATATGTTGTACAATGTGTCTAGTTTAAAGTTGTGATTTCTAAGTACAATAAATTACATTTATAATATACTAGGTTTTTTCGTATATTACACGGACCGAATCATATAAAAGTACGATAACTGAATATTTAACTTAAAAAAAGAAAAGAATTAACATCTCTAACTCTTATGAATTATACTCAATTAGTTAAATTTAATGTGACATAATCTATAACAAAGTTTTTTTTGTCACTTGTCATTTTTTTATATCACTTTTTTACATTTGTTATTCTTCTAGACATACAAATATCAATTTTCCCTACAAAAGTATATTATAATAATAATTTAAATACTCATACAAATTTTTTTCTCTTATTAAAAATAAATTTTGTTAATTATTATATTTCTTTATCTTATCTAAATTTATTTAAAAACAAACTATGTTTTTTTTAAATAGATTATATTATGGAAATTAGAAATCATATCTTTTAATAAGATCTAAAAAATAAATTTTTATATAATATGTAATTTTCTAAACACTAAACATTTTTAAATAAAATATTTTAAATCATATTGTTTTAAAAAGCGTTATAAACGGTGAATTTTTTTATAAACTATCTTATTAAAACAACCAGAGTTATTACAAACTGATGTTTTTAAAACAAATAGTATAGTATCTTAACATGAATTTTTAAAAGTGAAACTATTTGGATAAAAGAGTTAAAAATAGTATAATTTTTTATTTGTTGAACTATTATATATATATAACTATAATTATAATTTATATTAAAATATTATATTATAACTTTTTATGTTTATTACTAACTATAATCTGTTTAATTAATGGTCTTTAGTCTATCCATCTATCTAATAAAAAACTAAAATAAGCATGAAAAAATTATAAGAATTAATATACTTACTTTCTCTTTCCTTTATATTGTTAATAATAATATTGAATATTAATAATAATACTCCTACCATATTCAAATAAAAAATGTATAATTTAATAAATTAAAAACCTATTTTCTATTAAAAACACACTTTTTAAAAATAAAAATTTTATAAATTCAGAATACGATGAACATTTTCTTATCATTTTTCTTAAAACAAAATATTTAAAAATCATAATTTTTGATGAAAAAAGTTCATGAAAATAAATAATTTCCTATTAACTTAAAATAGATATTTGTACGTAATTATAATCATATTTTATTTTTAATCATGATTTTATATTGTCAAAATTTTTAATACTAATTATTTAATATTTTATTTATTTAATTCGTGTAATACACGAGGACTAACCTAGTGTATTAAAAAAGAAAGTTATTAGTCAATCAAAAGTTATCCCACATTTAATTTTTTAAAAGTTCAAAATAATAATTTTGACACATCAAAACTTTTGTTTATTATAATTGATAGATTATAAGTTATAAAAAATTAAGAAAGCCGAAGTCATGAAAATTAAAAAATAGTATTATTCAAATTTTATATCTAAAATTAAAAAAAGTAATAATTAAAAGTATTTGATTTTTTAATAATGAATTTATAAGAACTTGTTTTAAAAAACAATCTCCAATTTTTATCCATTTCTTAAATCGTTACTATTAAAGGATAAAATTTACAAAAGTGAGTCAGTTGCCACAATGACGCCCTAAACCCATAAATAAGTATTAGTTCTCTAGAAATGAGCGGAAAGAAGCCATTTAAAAGCTCTACAAATTTAATAAGTGTCTATCAAAAGATGAGATACCAGCATACCGATATAGCACAAGTAAAAATTATTAAGAAATACAAGTAAGTTTATTCACTCGTAAAATATGACATAAATGATAGAAACGAAATAAGAATAAATCAAACTATGCGAAACATATAAATTAAACATGATTCTTTGTTCTTGTTCTTTCATTTAGTATATGAAAATGCTCGTGTTTGTTCATATTCATTCATTAAAAAGCTAAACGAACGTCATGAACGTAAATAAACACAATTAAACAAACACAAAGAAACAAATCTAGTACATCATAAATCATCCACACACACATGTAATTAAATTAACATAAAAGAACGTAAATAAACTTACACATATAAATGTAATTAAATAAACAGAGTTGAACGTTCACGAACGTAAGCAAAAAAAGATTAAAACAAACGTTCTTGTTCGTTTATTTAATTAAATAAACAAAAGTTAGTGTTCATGTAACATAAACAGTCTTTAATTCCGCCAAACAGTTTATAAACATTGGTTTCAGTTGCAAGCTTAAAGAAATACAAACTTTGTAGATATAAATATAAAGTCTAATGACAAATCTCTTTATATTGAATGTGAGGAAAAACTTGTAACATGAAACGTGAAATAGTAATTTTGACACGTCGTCTAGTTTGACAAAATGCATACTGAAATCTGAGTTATAATATTTTTCTTTTGAAATAATCTAAAAATTCTACTTATAGTAATCGAATGTAATTACATTTCATAGTATCTGAATTATCGGTCTTTTCGATATATGAAAAACTAGTTTTAGTAAACCTGTGTATTATACGAGTTGAATAAATAAAATATTAATGTAAGAAAATTTATTAATTATAAATAATATTATAAGATATGATATGATTGAAATTACGTATGAGAAACGACTATAACTAATAAAACAGTGATATCAAATTATTAAAATTTTGTTTTAAATCTTTTCCCAAAAAAATAATAAACATTTTGTTATAAAAAAAACATATAAAATGTCATTTTTAAAAAAATTCATATTTTAGTTCCCAAATTAATTATTTTTGTTTTAAAAAATTGAACTTAAAAAGAACAATTTTTGAAATATTTTGTATTTCTAAAAAAGTTTTATGTTTTAGAAAATTATTATTTTATAAAAGTTTTCTTTATTTAAAAATAATATAAATAAATAGATCTCTTTTTTAAGTTATTAAATGTAAAAGAAAGTTAAATAATATTATTAGTAATTAAGGTAATTATTAAAAATGAGAGAGAGACGGGAAAAATTTGATGAGGATTAATGACACGTGACATCGTAAGTTACTTTTTATTAAAGTAGTAAGAAGATTATAAGATATGATATGATTGAAAATACGTATTAGAAATTACAATATAATAATGATATTAACTTTTTACAATTGTGTTTTAATTTTTTTCCCAAAAAAATAATATACATTTTGTTATAAAAGAACCATATAAAAATATCAATTTTAAAAAATTTCATATTATAATTCCCAAATTAATTACTTTTGGTTTTAAAAAATTGAACTTAAAAAAACAATTTTTGAAATATTTTGTATTTCTAAATTTTTTTTTGTTTTAAAACATTATTATTTTATAAAATTTTTGTTTAGTTAGAAATAATATTAGTAAATAGATCTCTTTATTAATTTATTAAATATAAAAAAGTTAAATACTATTATGAGTAATTAAGATAATTATTTAAGATGAGAGATGCGAACAAATTCAGGTGAGGATGATTGTGATATTGACACGTGTCACCTTAAATTACTATTTTATTAAAGTAGTAAGATACCTTCCTATAAAAATATCCCTTCAAAGATCATAACAATAAACTTTCTAATTAACGTTTAATACTTAAAAAAAATTAAATTAAGTTATAATTAAATTATAAAAAATATATATTTGGAAACTTACATAAAAAAACATTGTCAAACAATGGGTGTTTTTGTTTTTACAGATTTGAACCATTGTGTCATTTCTAAAATTTCCGTGTTTAACAGTTTTTATGTTATTTACTTTTAATAACGTCACTATTTAATATGATATTTATCTGTTTCATTTAAAGATTAACTAGATTTTTCCCCTTGTTGCATTCAATAGTTTTGTCATTTTTATCTTATACTTGACATGACTTTAATCGTTATCAATCTGGGTTATCGTAAATAATTAACTCGAATGACAACACGAGATCCGACTAAACCAATACCGACAATAGTAATGTTCGCATATAATCAATTCGTTTCATCGCGGGAGCTGAATAGTAATTGTAGTTATTATAGTCTACGATATAAAAAAATGCAAAATTTTTAATATAACACATTTTTTAAGTTTACGAACAAAACTTATTCCCCCGCACTATACAATAGGATACCGAAACTGGTTGCTATAGACTCAACTCGCAGAATACCAGAAAATCAAATGTCGAACCCGGTCCTGAAAATACCAATACCAACAATAAATTTTCCGCTCGTAATCAATCATTGTACTGCAACAGTATTTGCAATCGCTACAGCATATGATACAAAAATACTTGATTCTGAATGCAAGTTTATTTTTCTTTAATAAAAACTTATATCAGAATGTTAAAAAAAATTAAACACAACCGTGCATTTTGTTTTCTTTAAATTATAATTGACAAAAAAAGTTATTCCCCTTAGCCACTCGACAAGAGTTTGGCCGTTTTATCCTTGCGCTATGTGGAATAACATTGGTCGTCATCACCTCGACTCGTAGAAAATCATTAAATCGGTTACTTAAATTGATTCAGATAATATCAATATCGACAATGGTATTGATTACACCGGTCATAACGGTAGCACAATAATAACTACACTCATGAGAGTCTACAATTTCAAATAAATATCCAACTTGGAATACACATCTGTTTTCAAAATAACTTGGAAGAGTAAAAAATAATTAATATGCCACTCGGTGAAAACCGGAGAACACAATTTGACTCCCTTTTGCGTAACCCTTAAAAACATTTTATGTTATTAGCACTTTTTGCTTTTGCTTTACGCGATGAATGTGACCTTCATTGCTCTTCTGTCACACGAGGATTATTATTTTATTCTAACATCATTTTTGTAAAATTATCCTACATTTAATAGGCATGGCGATAAATAGTGTTGTGATTTGTAGCAATAATGTTTATGGTTGAAACTCGTAGATATGGTCATCTACAAGTAAACATATAGCACCACCACCTTGACCCCTAAAGTTGTCCCAAAAGTTGAAATGTCTATGGTCTACGAAACTTCCAACAAATATGTAACAAATATCATCTCTATAAATGCCCTTAACACACACAACACATTATCTCATATTCTCATCCACACAAAACCCTTTTACAATTTCTAACTATTTCTTCCTATCATAACAAATTCTAGTAACTCGAGCGTTACATTGAGTTCACCATGTCGTTTAAGGAAGAACCGCGGTCACCTTTGCAGCCACCAGCATACGGGGATCTAATAACAGTCCTCAGCATCGACGGAGGTGGAGTAAAAGGAATCATTCCAGGTGTGATCCTTGATTTTCTAGAAAAAGAACTACAGGTATAATTTATAACTATGAGTAAATACGAGTTCTTTTTCTTTGCTAATATACTTTCTTGATAGAACATAACAAATGACTTTGTAAAATACGACAGAATTAGATGGGGAGAATGCGAGACTTGCAGACTATTTTGATGTGATTGCCGGAACAAGCACCGGTGGTATCGTGACGGCGATGTTAACCACTCCGAATGAAGAGGGTCGACCGGCGTTTGAGGCTAAGGATGTGAAAGAGTTTTATCTTGAACATTGTCCTAAAATCTTTCCACACGACAGGTATTCATTATTAGTCAATTGTGACAACTCTATGATCACATGGTTGGTTCTGTGACCATTAATATGTATAATACATGTAAAAATGTAATCGAATTATAAGATTATAAGATAAGATAATGATAATGATAAAAACCATATATACTAAACTTGGTGCTTTGACTCCTTCTTTTAGTGGTTCCTTTGAAGCTAGTAACTAGAATATGGTCATAGAATACTTTTTAACCAAAAAAGGCAACAAAACAAGGAAATAAAACACAAAAAAAAGTCGTATCAAAATTATACAGCACTAATAACTAAAAAGGTATTATCTTTTGTGCTATATGTATGTAGCAATCCTCTAGCTGCTGCTACAAATGTAATTAGAGCTTTGTCGGGGCCAAAACACGATGGCAAACACTTACACAATGTTCTTCAAGAAAAACTAAAAGAAAGACGACTCAACGAAGCCGTAACAAATGTTGTGATTCCGACGTTTGATATCAAACGCCTACAGCCGGTGATCTTCTCTAGCTACCAGGTATCTGTTATACCTAAAACCATCCAATTCATGATAGGAAACACGTCATATATTGATATCCAAGTTTGTTTGATTAGTTGAAGAAAAACCCGAGCCTCGATGCCAAGTTCTCCGATGTATGCATTGGAACCGCGGCAGCCCCAACTTATCTTCCATCCCATTCGTTCCAAACTCAAGATTCGGAAGGGAAGTTACTTAGAGAATTCAATCTTATCGATGGTGCAGTGGTCGCCAACAATCCGGTACGCCAACTTATATTCTAAAAAATAAATAAACAAATAAATAAACATATCTAGTAATATCTTAGTGACAACACGACCACATGTATTCTAATAGATGTTAGATGGTAATTAGATTTTATAATAAATATGTTAGGAGGACTAAAAGTTAAGGTGATTATTTATGTTTTGTAGACTTTGGTGGCGCTAAGTGAAGTAACAAGGAAATAACTAGAGGAAGTCCAGCTTTTTTCCCTATAAAGCCGATGGACTATGGTCGATTTCTCGTTTTGTCATTAGGCACTGGATCTCTGAAATTTCAAGAGAAGTACGATGCCACAAAGTCTTCTAATTGGGGCATTCTAGGGTGGTTGGCTGGCGAAGGCTCGACTCCGTTGGTGGACATTTTCACTCAGGCGAGTGGCGACATGGTGGACTACCATATCTCCACCGTCTTTCAAGCCCTTCATTCAGAAGAAAATTATCTCCGAATTCAGGTAGTTTGCGAAAATATTAACCATAATCTTAACTTTGAAATGGGGACTCTAAATGATGTAACTCCTGTCTGGCTTGTCGAAATCTTCTCGTTTATTACTTATGGTCTCGTAACTTCATACGTAACTCTTTCTATGTTAGTCGAGCTCTTTTCTAGTTCATTTTGCTATTCATTATACTAGATATTGTTGACCCTCCATACCACAAAGAATTAAATTGAACTATATATACTTATTATATAATATGATTACTTTATAATGTTTCAGGATGACACTTTAAGTGGTGACATAGCTTCTATGGATTTAGCTACCAAAGAAAACTTAGAGAATCTTGTGAAAGTTGGTGAGGAGTTGTTGAAGAAACCAGTGACAAGGGTGAACCTAGGCACCGGTATATGTGAACCTTACTATCAGACGACCAATGAGATGGCTTTAAAAAAGTATGTTTATCTTCAATTTATTTCATTCAACATTATGTTTAATTTTCTTAAAATTAAAACAAGTGTCTATGTGTTTTCATGATTCAATTTCACATTCTATTAATACTGTAGGTTTGCGACGATTTTGCACGAGGAGAAGAATGTACGAGAACTAAGAACACCAAAAGCGAATAGAGAAGGCGTCAATCAAGTAAAGTCATCCTCAGACCTTTCAACACTTTCACAAACAATGCCAACACTTTCGAAGCCAATTCATCACTCTCTTACAAATTTATTCAAGCTCAACGTGGACTAAGATCAAATTTACTTAAAACGATATTTTTGTTAGGGTTATTGATTTTCTAAATTCCTTGTTATTTTGCATTAAAGTAAATCTTTACACATTCGAATAAAAGACATCTCAAATTACATATATGCTTATCTTTACTACCAACATTATTTTGTAACCGATGACATATTAAGGGATGACAATAAGCGTGTTTATACTTTTTTCTCGGTCCTTATTTCCTAAGTTCAGAATGATTTTTTCAGTCGATACAGAAGGTGGAACCGACCCAAATTTCGATAGTTAAAACTGAACTGAAAAGCTATATTTGAATTTAGTTCGGCTTTAAGTATGATCCGAGAAAACGATTTGAACACAATTTGTTGTTTTAAGGTCATTAAAAATAACTCTAAATTTTAACTACAACCATAAAACAAAATCAATAAAAGTTAATAATCACATACTTTACATCGTGAATATCCATAATTAATGATTTGATGTAGGGTTGGTATTTTGCAAAATTTGTTTTATTTTCAAAACTCATAAAACTAATCTTGAACACTTGTTGTTTACTAATCTTATAACTAAAACTTAAATAAAAAGGGTATTATAAGTACGTGTTACAAATGTACAACTAAAAGTAACGTACATGTACCTGTACAAGTTACGTATATGTAAGTCGTTTCGTCATTATCGACATTACTGTGAGTTATATTAAAAATATATAAATGACCTCAAAAAGTAAGATTGAAATTTACTCAAATATATTTTAAACAATTAAAAGGTTTAATCAATTATAAATTATATGCTTGGGTAGTGATGGTTTTTACGGTTTTCAATTATAAACATGGTTTTCATTTGATCCATAACTTATATCTCTACTACTATATATAGATTTTCTGATTTTAGACAAATGATATATTTTCATATATGTAAATCTTCATAGGTCTATTTTCACACTGATCATATATGTTAATAATGCTTACATTACCTACATGTAAATAAATAATAAACATATATCAAATTTCAATGTCGAATGATTTTTATTCAACCGTAATAATCTAATTACATATGAAATTATCTAAGCTACAAAAAGCAAGTGAACGATAAAACCAACGGAGGCAATAGTGGTTTCCATAACTTCACGGCGGAAGTTATAAGACAATCAGCCAATTAAGGAGCAGTTGCATGTCAGTTATAGGATGTAACCACCACCATCGCTTGCTCACCAACAACAAATCATCGGAAGAATAATTTGTTTGCTTTTTTGTACTTCTGATGTTCATATTACACATTGAAAACAAGTGTTTATACTTGATATTGAAAGTATGTAGTGCGTTGGTTTCATTTATATTCAAAATGTCCCCCATAATTGTATCCCTGAAGTTAGTTTTCAACTTTTTTACTTTTTTACATATGTCGATACATCAATGGTTTTATATAATTTTGTTTGCATTTGATTTAAAATAAGATGTATTATTTTATTACTATTAACAAGAATAATTTGTTTGCACTTGTTTTAAAATAAGATATAATTAATCACGATTATACCGTCATGATATGCGTATTTATATAACTTTTAATTTTTGGCACAATCGTCGATACAAAGCACCACTTATTATATCTTCGCATGGTTTTCGCTGTAAGAACATTTACGACTCGTTCTTTAAAATAATGTGAGTGTAATCTATATATTATATGGTATGGTTATAAGTGATTGTTAGTGAAAAATATATGAAATTTACTGTTTAATCTGTATTTTTAGGAATCAATGTTCAAAACTCTATAATATTTTTAATATATTTTAAGTGGTTGTGAGTGAAAGAGAGAAAAAAAATAATAAAGTAGAAAAAGAGAAAAAAATAGTAATTTATAGTGTAATTATATGAATAAAAATAAAAAGTGGATTATGAATGCTCTAATAAAGTTATCTAGACCGACTTCATTTAGGTTGAGCAAATACGTCTAACCAAAACGTAATATCTGTTTATCTCAAAGGTAATCGCCAGCGCAATGCGCGACAATGCCAACTAGTTCCAACTAATTAAAAACACTATAAAATAATTTTAAATATATTTTAAGTAAAATCTTCGTTGTTTCAACATACTTCAAGTGATTCAAACCAATACAATCGAACTATTCACCCACAGTAGTTAAAGAACATAAAAAACATAAATTTATGATATAAATCATAACTCACCAATAAAAAGACCACAAATATCCTTAACTATGTTTCGAACAAAAATATGATTTTATGATATAAGAATCACCAATAATAAAAAATCAAAACAGAGCTTCAGTATATGAATAAAATTTACAATGACAAATGTGATTACGCGATTCTTTGTGATTAGTAGACAGTTTCTACTATGATTTAATATATACTAGCTGGTGGTATCCATCACGCGCGATGCGCGTATTATAGACCTAGTTCAGAACATTTGTTGTCATGCCAAAGCAACCAACGCTATTATCATTTATCTATAGAATATGGTCATAGGCCAATGAAATGATCACGGGTTCCAGAAACACGTCGTGCGTGTTTTATAAAGCAGGTTCAGAGGAGGCTCTCAGTGCGACTGCAATCATAAACGACTGCCATGCCAAAGCAACTAACGCCGTTGTGCATCATCACAACCCCCGATATTATACTATACAGTATTAGATCAACGAAAGGAACACGGGACATGTCTCAAATGAACAAAAAATCATCATCATCAACCAGAAATAGATAGTTGTGTTACTCAACAATACTCGATAAAACGATTTTCCCAACAACAGAAGCAGGGCAACACACATGAATACCAAATAGAACCCCTAAACCAAAATGAACACCAAAGAAATCTCAAATGAGATAATCCTCAGCATCATCAACATAACTAATCAACCAACCATAAATTCTCAACATCACATAAGAACTAGGGGTGTTCAAAAAATCCGATATCCGAAACTATCCGAAATCCGATTCGTATTTGAATCTGAATAAATCGATCCGAATCCTTATTCGGATATTCGGATATTCGGATCGGATCTCATCCGAATCCGAATTCCTTATTCGGATTTCGGATATTACAATTTTTTTATTCGGATTATTCGAATATCCGAATAATCCAAATAAGACTTCAACTATATTTCTCGTCTAGAACTCATCACTCAACTATCTATTATGTTTTCAACTAAATACACATGAATATTTACATATTCTAGTCATAATCTTAAATAATTATGCAATAATTGACCATCGTTCTAAATTAGATATTCTAATCTTCGTGTTTCATACAATTACCTATTATGTTTTAATTTTGAATCTGCGTACAATTTAATTTTTTAGTTTTATATCTTTTATTGTGATTTTTAACTTATAAAATATTAAAAATTAAAAAATTAGCAAATAAAAAAACAAAAAACAAAAAATTAAAAAAAAATGTTATTTGGTTTATTCGGATTAATCGGATAAATTCGGATTATTCAGATGTTATTCGAATCCGAACCGAATTGAATTCGGATAGATTCGGATCGGATAGAAATTCCTTATTCGGATCGGATAGGATTTCGCATAGGGTCCTGAAATTTTCAAATCCGAATAATCCAAATAATCCGTTATCCGATCTAACATCCATTCAGATAAACCCAGAAGAGATCACTATTAGACTAAAGGCATATCCAAAAACCCTAACACTTCGACGCCCTGATACAACCGCGAGCTCAACCTCAACCGCAACCAGGAGGCCAAGTGGCGGCTATGCCGCCATCATGACGGTGGCCGACAACCATCAGTCATCACAACATCCATTCCCAGATCTACCCAAAACAGGGTGCATATCGGTGGTCGGAACAGAAGAGCCTCGCCGGCGATGCGTTTGCATGTAACGTTGGCAGCAATCTCTACCTCCAAAACCTCATCTCCGCCATGCACACACCATAGTTTGCTACCAAACCACCACCAGTGATGGCGGTGGGCAACAACACACCACAACCCAAATCGATGGCGGTGGGCGGAAACACACCCGCACCCCAAATCGTAATACAAACGACGGTCGGCCGACATACCTGCGATGTAACAAATGCTGGTTTCGTTATAGGCGGTGGCATGCAGGTGGTGGCGGTGCAGCCGGCGGTATAGCGGTGAATCAAAGGCGAAAGATAAAGCACTTTCTCTCTCTAGAAATGAACGGATGAAATGAGGATCTGAACACTTTCTCCTCTTTAAAGCCAAGGGGATGAGATTGTAAATATACAATACATTTGTGTAATCGATTATGCTTCTTAGTTTTTCATGTCAATAATGAGTTTTTGACTTTATTGTTTTTTGGTTCAATGTGTTAGTCGTAACAAGTGGCGGTGTACACTTGTTACAACTAACACTAATGGTTGTGCAAGTTATTTCTTAACTATAGTTGATAATTTTCAATAGTTTCGTTTGGGTTTTCCTCCTTAGAGACAAGCATGAAGCAAACAATTCCTTGATATATTTTCACAAAACGATAAAAACACAATTTGAAAAAAAGTATATTAAAAGGAGTAGATGTGACAACGATGCAAGTTTACATAAAAGTGAATGACTTATTTCTATGTCGAACAATGATTTCCTTAGGCCCCATATGAGATATTATACAACCAAAAACCTGACTATAGTCACATGAAGATTTTTGGTTGTCAGGCCTATTATAAAAGTACATAAACGAAGAGAGATAAGTTCAAAGTGTTTTCTTAGATTATTCACATGACAAAAGGTGATGATATGTTATGCAAACCATGGTAGGATGATTATTTCATCATATGCAAAATTTGTAGAAAGTATTTTTCCTTTGCCATCGTTGATGATAACAGTAAAGGTGAAGGACCCGATATGTAATTGTAATTATCATCTGAGTATATATGTAATTGATTATGTTTTATAAAAGATACATATATAATTAAACTTTTTTAAGTTCTTTATATATGTAATTCATAATTTGTAGGAGCAAATATGTAATTCTCCTTTAAAATTATACTTTTTTACCAATACTTTCTTTCTCTCCTAACCCCTTTTATAAGTTTATACTTGGAAGAGTTTATCGACATCATCTTTATGAAAATAATCACCGATATGACTAAACTACAACAACATAAACTTATAAAAGTATATCTAAATAAAAGAATGGTAGGTGTAGGGTTGTTCAGGAACCAAACCAAACCGAACGAATGCTCGCTCAAACTCGGTTCGTTTACAAAGCGAGCCGCTCGGTTCGGTTTGAATTTAAGAAATCGAGCAAAAAATGTTCGCTCAACTCGGTGCGGTTTATAACCGAGCGCTCGGTTTCATATCGTAATTTAATAGAAAACCAATCATTCATTCAAAAGTTTCAAGTTTGAATTCAAACTCAACAATGTAAAAAAGCACAAAACTTAGAGACAAATAAAGTTTTAAATCGAGCTCGATGACAATAAAACTCACATCCACAACCTCCATTACGACCATTCCATGTCCATTATACCCATTTTTTTTCTTAACCATCCAACAACATTGCCGAAAGACTACGAACATTTAGTTGATTCAAATTTTATACAAGTATACAAAAATCGAACAAATAATGTTTAAAAAAACTAAAAGTAACTAAGGGTAAAATGGTAAATAATTATAATGGTAATTTTCTAAACTCTAAATAAAAACTAACATATTACATATACATTGTATATATAAGTTATATTTATAAATAATTCGAGTGAAACTAAGCGAGTTTACATTTTCTCGTATTTGGTTCATTTACAAACCGAATAGAGTGGCTCAGGTTGTTTACACCTGAGCCAAAATCAAACGAACAATTTTTCAATTTTTTTTCAAACGAGTTTCGAACGTAAAGTTATTTAAATAGCATGTTGACAATTTGTAGCATTAACTATATGAACGAGACCTGTAATTCAATTATTGGATTTGAAGATTTTTCTACAATCTCATTAAATAAGTTACTTCCGAGTTGTTTTTATGCGAGTTGTTAGCTGTCACGTCTAATTTAGTAATTTATTAGTTCTCGTGTTTAGTTTCCTCAATTGTCATTTTCATGAAAATGTTAGAATGTTATATAAAATACAACATATTCTACAGTCAAAAAATAAGTATCTATCAATGTTTGCGTGTACACTTTTACATGTTTCCTTTCGATTTTTCATCCAAACGTAAGTTTGCTAAAATTTATATATCATTTTACTTTTTCTCTTTACGTTGGACGTGTGCTTAGAGCTAAGGCGGGTAATTTCCGACCTGTTTATGACACGATTAAACTTGTTTAATAAAAGATATATTTTTTATATTTTTTATTTGTAAAAATAATTAAAAGTAGAATGTTAGATTATATTATTTATCAATCTTGGTTCTCTAGACATTTTAAAAATTATAGACATAATATTTTATACGTGAATTCTACGCGTAATTTTATGTTGTTAAATATGAGAAAACTTTTTTTCTTAGCCTTAGAGCATGATTTATTTTTACCTTATTTTATTGTTTGTGCTTAGAGCTCGTGGGCCCCTGGAATAATAAAGGTTGCCTCGTATTGCAAACACTTGATCTGTAATTACTTTTTAAAACAAGAATGGTTCAAGCTTGTAGATATGGTCATTTGGTCCCAAAATTTTAAATGCATTAAATCTATAGAATTTCCAACCGATTAATTATGCAACAAATATCTGCTCTATAAATACCCTCATGTCACACATATAATCTCATCTACACAAAATTCATTATTATTCAAATTTGTTTCTTGCAATTACAACAAAATTTAGTAATTGAACTGTTAGATTGAATCCAGCATGTCGTTTAAGGAAGATCAGCGGTCACCTTTGCAACCACCAACGTATGGGACCTAATCACGATCCTTAGCATTGACGGAGGTGGAGTACGTGGAATTATTCCGGGTGTGATTCTTGATTTTCTGGAAAAAGAAATACAGGTATAGTTATGAGTATGAGTAAATACAAACTTATTTTCCTTTGTTACTTTCTTGATATGAAAAAGTTTAATGACATCTTAAAATACTACAGAAATTAGATGGTGAGAATGCAAGACTTGCAGACTATTTTGATGTGATTGCCGGAACAAGCACTGGTGGTATTGTAACGGCGATGGTAACCACTCCGAATGAAGAGGGTCGGCCGGCGTTTGAGGCCAAGGATGTGAAAGAGTTTTATCTTGAACATTGTCCTAAAATCTTCCCACATGATAGGTATGCATTATTATTCAGTTTGTGACCACTTTATGATCTTAATGTTGATTTTTGTGACATTTTTTTTCGTTTGCTAATGAATTACTTGAAAATGCAACCATAAAAGCATGAGCTAAAATCATAATACAAGTAAAAGTAACTGAATGATGTATTCTTGAAATTTAGAGACACTAATGTGTAGACATAAAATTATAATATAAACAAAACTATTTTTATACCACAATTGAAAATTAAATTCATAGTTAGTTTTTTTCTTAATCTGACTCTTTAGACATCTTGAATAATCTTCTTTCAAACTATATGCAGTAATCCTCTAGCTGCTGCTAGAAATGTGATCAAAGCTTTATCAGGGCCAAAATACGATGGCGAATACCTACACAAGATTATTCAAGAAAAACTACAAGACACACGACTCCACGAAGCCGTAACAAATGTTGTGATTCCGACATTTGACATCAAATACTTGCAACCTATGATCTTCTCAAGCTACCAGGTACCCACTGCACCTAAAACCATCAAATATATAAATCTTGTCAAAACACAAAACATACTAATATTCATGTTATGATCAGTTGAAGAAAAACCCGAGCCTTGATGCCAAGTTCTCCGACGTATGCATTGGAACATCGGCAGCACCAACTTATCTTCCGTCCCACTCATTCCAAACTCAAGATTCGGAAGGAAAGTTACTTAGAGAATTCAATCTTGTCGATGGTGCAATGGTCGCCAACAATCCGGTAAACCAACTTATATTCTAGATAAACAAAACAACAGTACCCAGTAATATCTCATCTATAACCTATAACCTCCGGCCATGTAACAAATGTTGAATGGTCATTAGATTTAAGGAAATTGGATTTTAATCATCTAATTTAAAACTTACAGGCTAATAGTAATCCATTCAATTAAACAAATTGGATTTTAATAATATAAACCAGAACTCACGACCATATAATAATCCATAGTATTAATTTGGGTTATGACACTGTTGACTTTTACTTTTATTATCATTACAATTTCAATAGCATAATTATAATAGACTTACACTTGATTTGCATTTTTTTTCAGCTCGATTTCTTTTTTTTATTATTTTATTTTGTTCATAATCATTAGTGTGAGTAAAATCGAGTACAAATCAAGTGTAAAGATTTGATGATTATGTTAGCGAGACTTTTATTGATAATAAAAATGAAAGTTGAGAGAGTTACCGGCATATTAAATAATATGGATTATTATAGGCAATAAGTAATAGATTGGATTATTAAAATCCAATTTTTCTTAGATTTATGGAATGAACATCCATATGCATGTTTAAAAAAATCAACTGAAGTTAAGATGTTTGTATATTTTTTTGTAGACTTTGGTTGCGATAAGTGAAGTAAGTAACGAAATAAGCACAGGAAGTCCCGACTTCTTCCCGATAAAGCCACTAGAGTATGGCCGGTTTCTTGTATTGTCGTTAGGCACAGGATCTCCGAAATTCGAAGAGAAGTATGATGCTACAAGGTCTTCTAGTTGGGGCGTTTTAGGGTGGCTCGCTGGCGGCGGCTCAACTCCGTTGGTGGACATATTTACGCAGGGCAGCAGCGACATGGCTGACTATCATATCTCTACCGTCTTCCAAGCTCTTCATTCAGCTGAAAATTATTTACGAATTCAGGTACCTTGTGAATAGTCTTTCTACTAATGTGACAGATAGGAAAAGTAAAAATAATTCACTTAATTAATTATGCCCTTTTCTAAATTGTTTTCGAACTCGAAATAAACTTAACAAAAGTATATTTAATTAGTAAGATATGGTTACCTTAATTATTATGCTTCAGGATGACACTTTAAGTGATGACTTAGCATCTCTGGATTTAGCTACCAAAGAAAACTTGGAGAATCTCGTGAAAGTTGGTGAGGAGCTGTTGAAGAAACCTGTGACAAGGGTGAATCTAGGCACAGGCATATTTGAGCGTTACCATCATACTACCAATGAGATGGCTTTAAAAAAGTATTTTTATTATCGTCTTTAATTTATTTCAATACATTATTTTTTATTTTTTTTAAAATGTATTTAAGTATTTTCTTCATTTTGTTTAACATTTTATTAAATATTGTAGATTTGCGGCAATACTCCACAAGGAGAAGATTGTCAGAGAACAAAGATCGCCAAATACTAATAAAGGTGTTAATCGAGGAAAGTCGACTGAACGCCAACCTACACCTCCACAAAGAATGCCAAAACTCTCAGAGCCGATTCATCACTCTCTTCCGGATTTACACAAGCTTGACACGAACTAAGATTTCCTGTCAAGTACAACGAGATTTATTAGGGTTATCAAGTTTTTAAATATGTCGTTATTATGTTTAGAGTAAGATGTTTACATATTCGAACAAAAAGATATGTCAATATACATGTAAATATTTTTATTTACTCTACCGTTCTCTATAATGAATCAATATACATCTATTCTCTTAGGAAAGAAATTATTGTTAGAAACAATAAAGCTAGCAAGCGAGTGTAGAAGATATTGGGTGTTGATTAGTTAAAAGTAGGTATTTCCTACCGCGCGTTGTAGTGTTGCAGTGGAGCCTATATAATACTCGGTTTTATGTTCCTAATCATACAATTTTTAAGTAATTAATTCAAATCCTAGAAGAATCATACAATTATTAGCTTAACAAAACTATTCTAGTAAAAGACGGAGACTTGAAAGCTGTTGGTTCTGGTTCCAGCAAAGCCTCTATCACCGCTCGCCTTCCACCACAGACTCGAATGTAAAAAACACAAATGAAAGTTGACCTATGAATCCAACTCTATTACATGAAAATAGAAGTGGGGCACACTTGAGTTGTTGCTGGTGGTGGAGGGAAGATCATACTTAAGTTTGTAGAGAAGTTAATTGTAACTGCAATATCCTTAGATCTCATAAAACACAAATAAAAGAATCCCTAAAATAATATAAAATAGTAAGATGTGAAATCATGTAATAATAGTATGAAAATTAGCAAAGAACCAAGAACAACAGTTAACAAAGAGATTTATTAAGCACTAAGTAAATTTTTGCTAAACAACAGGTGTAAAATTGTTAACTAAACAAGATCTCATCATTTTATGAACATAAAACAGTTTATACAAGTAAATCATAACAAATTCTCTTCTTAAACAAAAAAGAATCAAAACATAAAACTTACCAGAATGATTACTAACCTACAACAATGTGTTGCAGACTAATCTTCATACAAGAACGAGATGAACAAGATGAGTGATATCAAGTAGAACCCTAATATGGAACTGATTAGTAAAAACCCTAGAAATCTGAATGATAATGAAACTTCTAGAGTTCGTTTCTTTTTTATTTGTTAAAGAGAATGTTATATATTAATAAACTTCAGTAACCCAGCTAGTGGGCCTTCACTGCAACCTCATACTTCAGCCCATCAATCCATACACTTAAACGAGAGTTTAAGCCCATACACTTATAGCTTTAGCCTAGAACAACACAAGCCAATATACTCCATATTAGAACTACAACATCAAATAAACTAAATAAGTAAACTAAAAATATAATCCAGTGAATAAGACTAAAAACATATATATTGTTAACACGCCCCTTTGATTCAACTGAAGAAAACATCAAACAATTGCAACTTTGAACATAGCTGTTCATGTTGTTGTGCCCCTAATCCTTTTGTGAACAAATCTGCAGGTTGTTTATTAGTATCAATTTTTAAAATTTTAAAAAACCAGATACAACTTTCTCTCGAAGAAAGTGTAAATCTATCTCAAAATGTTTTGTACGATCATGAAAGACAGGATTAGCCGAAATAAGAATAGCAGCTTTACTATCATAAAACATTGGAATAGGTAGTTTTTGAGACACATTTAAATCACTTAACAATTTTACCAACCAAATTAACTCACAACCTGTAACAGCCATAGCTTGATACTCTGCTTCAGCAGAGGACCGAGAAACTACTGCTTATTTTTTACTTTTCCATAACACTAAAGAATTCCCCAGAAATATACAAAACCTAGAAACACATCTACGAGTAACAAGCCATTTACCCCAATCAGCATCAGAATACCCTCTAAGACTAAAATCATAACTTTTTGAAAATAAATTACCTTTACCTGGTGATTTCTTCAAACACCTCAAAAGTCTTAGAGCAATTTTCAAATGAGACTGAAGTGGTTTATGCATAAATTGACTTAAACAACCCACTGTGTATGCAATATCAGGTCTGGTAAGAGTTAGATATATTAACCCGCCTATGAGCTGTTGATATACAGTAACATGTGTTAAACCAGAATCATTACACCCAGAGTTCTCCTTATTAGTTACAATCACATTCTGTTCTATAGGAATACTTACAGGTTTAGCTCCAAGCATACCAAAATCATTTAAAAGTTCAAGACAATATTTTCATTATGATAGAACAAGACCAGCATCAATATTAAGCACTTTAATTCCAAAAAATACTGTAATTTTCCTAGATCCTTGATCTTAAAACTCTCACTAAGTAACACTTTTATTTTATTAAGCTTATTTATGCAACTTCCACTTAACACAATGTCATCCACATACACAAGTAAAATGCAAATCTGATTATTATCACTTTTAACAAACAAAGAATAATCATTATTGCTCTATTGAAAACCAATGTTTAACAAAGTATTGGTGAGTTTTTCATTCCATTTCCGAGGAGCCTGTTTCAATCCATACAATGACTTCACTAACTTACAAACTTTATTATTAGAATCAGTGAAATATCCCTCTGGAAGAGTCATATAAACCTCCTCATCTAATGAGCCATATAAGAAGGCATTATTTACGTCAAGTTGAAACAAACTCCAATCATTTTGAATAGCTAATGAATAAACACACCTAACTGTTACCATTTTTACAACTGGACTAAATGTTTCATCAAAATCCAAACCTTCCTTTTGACTATATCCTTTAGCAACCAATCTTGCCTTATACCTTTCAATCTCTCCATTTGATTTATATTTAATTTTATATAACCACTTACAACCTATAGGTTTTCTACCCTTAGGCAAATCAGTTAAAACCCATGTTTCATTCCTAATTAAGGCTTCCATCTTCTCATTCATTGCTAACATCCAATTCTGGTCAACTGATGCTTTTCTATACGTCCTAGGCCCATGACTCTTACTTAATGATGAAACAAAACATAAATTTTCAGCAGTTAATTTTGAATAGTTCAAAACTTTCTCTAATCCAAATTTTACTTTTCCTTCAATCACATAGTCATTATATTTTTTAGGAACAACAGTCTTTCTACTAGACTTTCTTAGTAGATCACCCTCAGAGACATTTACCTTATCATAAGACTTATTTGTGTTATCTATTGTTCCGTAGTTATCACAAAGATTCTCTGGTTCAAAACCCTCGTTCTGACCGGTAATAGTACCTGTTCTAGTAGTATCTGTTCCTTGAATAGTACTGGTAGAAGAAGGTTCCAAATTAGCAGGAGGATCTTGTGGACCAGGAGTTAAATGTACACTTAAGTCATCAGGTGTTGTCTTATTATCATCATTGGGTGGCATCCGTTTCTCATCATTAGAGTTAATATCTAAGTCAAACACATTAAGACTATTCAGAAACTGATTATTAGTAGGAAAGTATTCTTTTATTTTGAATTGATATATATCTTCACAAAACTTTACATCACGAGAGAAAATAATTGTTTTCCTTTCCAAATCCCACAACTTATATCCCTTTTTTGTTATTTGAATATCCAATTAAAGCACACTTATGTGCTCTACTATCAAATTTATGTGCTGGATTTAAATTTGTAGAGAAACATAGACAGCCAAAATTTCTAAGATGCTAAAGAGAAGGATTTGACTTAAACAATAATTGTGTAACACCCGGTTATTTTAAAAAGGACAAGAAATGAAGAATAAAAGAAAGAAAAGCAATAAAGTCCAAGTGGATGGACTAAAAGTGTCCAAAAGAACAAAATCTTTCAAAAGTTGGTGTAAAGGTGGGCATGGCCGCCCACCCTCCCCTTCACATCACTTTTCATTCGGATTGAGAGAGAGAGAGAGAGAGCAGAAACTCTCGGAAGAAGAAGAAAAAGAAGAAGAAGGTCGAATTTAAGGTATGAATTCGTGGTTTTTAAGTGTTTGTATTGGGTTTTGGTCTCGGCTTTATGCTTATATGTTTGTGTGTGTTCGGGTGTGTGTGTTTGGTGGGGTTTTTAGGTGTTTAAACTCATTTGCAAAAGGGTTAGAAGGAAGATACACCCAAGTTGCACCAAGTGAGTTTCTAGACCCTGGTTTCTACTTGTTTTAAACATCTTTGGGGCTGAAAATGTATTAAAATGATTTTTACAATGTTTGAGTATGTATGCCCGTATGTATTATGCATGTTGGATGTTAGTTCTTGAATGCTTATAGGTTGTTCATGTTTAGAATAGCCATGTTAAGCTTAGAACAGATGGGTTTGATAATTGGGTTCGAAAACATCCTAGAAACATGTTTTACAGGGAGTTCATGCGCCTAGATAAGGCTCATGCGCCTGAATTTGCCTTAGAAAGGTTTAAGTATAGCCCATGCGCCTGAACAGTGGTCCATGCGCCTAGAAATTAGTCAGATGACTAAGTGTAGGGTCATGCGCCCCAATAGTGCCCATGCGCCCAAGTGGCCCATGCGCCTAACTATCCATGCGATTGATTAGTCCATACGCCTAAGTCCATACGCCTGAATAGTACCCATGCGCTTAGAATTGGGCTGGAATTGACCAAGTGTCTAGACATCCAGGATTCCCATGTGCCTAGGCACTCATGCGCCTGCATAATGTCCATGCGCCTGAAAGTTACCCATGCGCCTAAGTGTTCCCCATGCGCCTGCATAGTGCCCATGCGCCTAAGGACTTAGAATATTTTTCTGATTTTTGGAGAAAAAGTGTAATGTAGGCTTTGACTTGGGAGGTTCCCGGGGGCTATGTAAGTTGGCTTTTGAAGTCATTTATGTTGTGATGTATGATGTGATGTATGATTGGTGGTTATGTATGATGGGTTGATATGTTCCTTATGATGATGAATGTTTATCTTTCCTATGGCTTTACGTGTCATGTTAATGAATGAATGAATTATTATGTAATGTAAAGTGAAAGATAATGAAAGAGGAACACGAAGTAAGAATGCATGCATTGTTGAATGACGAATGAACGAAGGAAAGGATTGCAAGCACATAATTGAGGTGAGCAACCCAGTTGTTGTAACAGACTCGGACAACGTGCTATCGTGAAGTTTCCATGAGGTGAGCAACCCTATGGTTGCAACATACTCGGATAGCGTGCTATCATTGAAAGTGGCAATTGGGGTGAGCGACCCTATGGGTGCAACAGACTCGGATAGTGAGCTATCGTGAAGTTGCCATGAGGTGAGCGACCCTACTGTTGCAACAGACTAGGATAGCGTGCTATCATTGAAAGTGGCAATTGGGGTGAGCAACCCTATGGTTGCAACAGACTCGGATATCGTGCAATCGTTGTGATTGTTAATGAGGTGAGTGACCCTATTGTCGCAACAGACTCGAAAGGACGAACGTATAAAATGAACGAGGTTGACGAATGTAATAGAAGATAATAATGAGATTATCTATATGTATGTATGATGTATGATCACGAACGAATGAAAAGTGTAGTTTGATTTTGAAAGAAAGTAAAGAACGGTTTTAACGATTGAAATGTATGTTTTATTATAAAACTAGAACTCACTCAGCGACGCTGACTTTTATACATTTTCAGTTGGCAGGTAAACGTTGCTGAGGATGGCACGGGGCGGCTACTCAGCTTTTTTGGATGGCATTCTTTTGTTAATGTTTTTGCATTGTAATGCGCACGAATGATGTTTTGAAATGAACGTTTGTATTAACTTGAAAAAGCATTTGTAATGATATGAAAAGTTACTTTTTATGTTTCCGCTGCAAATATTTTCATAAGGCAAATGTAATTATATGTTTTTGTGCGATGAGGATCTAACTGAAAGCGTCCTGGGAACAGAGCCTTACAAATTGGTATGGAGACAAACCAGATAGCACAGACGAAAGAATACGATTGATAAGATAAGTAGCAGTAAGTATACATTCAGACCACATATTCACAGGTAACCCCCCTAAAACATAAGAGATCTAGCTGAGTTAAGTAGATGTCTATGCTTTCTTTCTACAACCCTATTCGCCTGAGGCGTATAGGCACAAGAAGTCTGGTGTATGACACCCTTTTTACTAAAAAATCCTTGAACTTGATTATTTAGGAACTCAGTACCATTATTTTTCTACACATTTTTATTTTTTTAGAAAAATGTGTTTCAATTAGACTAATAAAACTTTCAATGTTTGAAAATACTTCATCTTTAGATTTTAGCATATAAACCTAAACTGCTCTAGAGTAATCATCAACCACCGTTAGGAAATATTTATACCCATCATGACTAGTTATTTTAAAAGGACCCCATGAATCAAAATGGATTAATTCTCCTATTTCTTTTGACACATGATTACTATTTGAAAACGAGTCTCTAGTCTGTTAGATTTATGACATACTTCATATTTTTTAGACAAATATTATGACTCAAACTTAATTCAGGTTTTAAAACATTTAGAACTTGGTCTATTGGATGTCCGAGCCTGCTATGCCATAAATCAACAGAACTAGAGCAAGCAAACATATAATTATTAACATAACAGTTACCTTTTTTGTTTATCTTATCAAGAACATACAACCCATCTACAGCTTTACCGGTCATCACTAGTTTCCTTTGTTCTAAGTCCTGAATATAGCAGTGAGAATCAGTGAACAGACACCGCAAATTGTTCTCTTTTGCCATTTTATTCACAGATAGTATATTCATACAATACTCAGGAACTACCAAGACATCATTAAGCATTAGATTATCAGTTAACTTAAGATTTCCTATTTGTGAAATTAAGGCTTTAGTTCCATTTGGATGATCAACTGTGAAGTTAAATATAACATCTGCCCATTTAGAAAATGAAAACCCAAACCCGAATCCGTTTGGGTTAATTTTGGAAAAACAAATACACTAGTTATAAATTTAATTTATTTTAATGCTTCAAAAAAATAATAATACTATTTATTTAACTTTCATTTATTAAATCAATTCATGGTAATTTTATAATTTATAGAATGAATTTATAAATCATGAAGTTTATTGTCACTTATGAGTTTTAATTATAAAACTAAAATAAAGGATTAAAATACAAAGATCATTATTTTTTCAAATATGTAAGGTCTATAAAAGGTTATTAGTATTTATAAGATATTAAATGTTCAATTAAAATAAATAATCAAATTACAAATTCTTATTAGATTTTTAAAGTCTACAAAGATTTAATAAAAAAGAAGTTGTTATTAAAGTTTTAATAAATTCAAAGTTTAAATTGTAATTATTCTTTTATTTATTTAAATTATTTAATTGTATATTTATTTCAATCATAACCCCCTTTTAAAATACTTATAAATCACATTTAACACAATTCATAACCTACTCTTAACCTCAAGAATAAAAGCAAAGCTTAGGCCTTACTTTTCATTTGCTCATTCTCTAAAAATCTCATTCTCGTATCTTTTTTTCATCCATTAGTTATGATCAATTTGAAGAATATCATTATACAATAAATTTCAAGAATTCTTAATATTAAGGTAATCTTTTATTGCTTTTATATTATACATTTCAATCATCCTAACATCCAATTTTTCTCATGATTTTATGTTCTTACTATTATTCTTTCTTCTACCAAATCTTTTTTTATTTTAATCATTATCATTTGATCATTAATATTTTAATAATCACTAACCTTATAACAATCACTAAAATTCCTAAATTAAGCTAACAACACACTAACATAAACAAAGAATCCCGTTTGCATATGGACGGCTATGTCACTGCATTCAGTTATTCCACAAGATTATTTCCATAAGTGATGGCTATGTTGAAGTCTTGAATATTTTTATAACTCAAATGAAGACTAATATATCATATATTGACATAATTTAATATTCTAACCCGTTTCATGCTTTAACGATTTTAAAAGTGCACATAAGTGCCTTACAACAATTCCGGCAGAATATAATCTTACTTCAACTGACCATAACTTGATCATAACAAAATAAATTTGAGTAAACTCAGACTGCAATGTTAAGTTCTTTGAATTAAATTTTCAACGACAGTTTATACTTCTTCAAACTCAATCGGACGACTCAACAATAGCTTCACAAGATAAGTGCGCATTTCAGCACCTTTTGTCTTGTGCTGCTTGTTTGACCTTCTGAATGAAAGTTGTCCGGGAGACTTTGAACTAATCAAGTATAAATTTTATAATTTTATGAAACTGTTTTCTATTTTTAAAACCTGTTCAAACACATAGCAAACATTCTGTCCAGAATCTAAAATTGATGCAATAATCCTTTTTCAATCTACATTTCGCTTTTCAGCATTCTCTAAACATTCTAATTTCTTGTAATGAATTCCAACCTCAAGTTGTTGTTTCTTTTTATCATTTAGGACATCACCTTTGACTCTTGACATTCAAGTTTTCTTATGTACTCTACAATCATCACTATACTTGTGAGTTTTCCACATGAGTATTTCTATACCCCATTTTCATATTTTCACACTTGGGGGTGAAACATATCACTTTATAATCATTGCACTTGTAAATTCATTTGATTCTTGTAAACTCTTAAACTCTTGGCAGTTCACTTATATGTTGTGGTTAGTTGATCTTTGTAATTACCATGTATTGACGATTATATGTACAATCTTAACTATTGCTAGCCTGGCGACGTCATAGATCTGTGGGCCTGACAAGCCTGCTTAGTTAATCCAAGTACATTTAGCTAATCGTATATACTTGTAAATGTTTGAGACTTGTAAACTGTCAAGGTTTGATTGTGCATTCTATTTTACATCCCTAGTTACTTTGTTCGTTAATTTCATGACATGAATTGCCATCTTTTTATACTTATGTATTGAAAACTATAGAAATCTTACCAACTTTCAAAGTTGACCTTTTATTTTTAACATGTTTCAGGTTTACTACTTGAAGATCTATTCGTGCTCATATAGGACTTGGACTTAGTTAATTGAAAGTCTTACGTTGTTGTTTATATCTTGTTTGTATTGTAATTATTTAATTGTCTCGTTATGTTCAATAAAAATGATATTTAATACTTATCAATGACAAATTATTGGTATCACTAGCATAGAGGTATAAAGGATTACTAAAGTCCAAGTTGTTAATTTGAGTTTCACACTGGTATGATGAGTTTCATCACTAGTTTGAATAACAGTCTCAACCATAGTATTTAAGGAGAGTACTTAACACTTAAGCACAGATCGAGACTCACAACAAGAGCAAATAATCACAGAATATCACAGGACACAATTAACATGTGACAACCACCTGAACTCAATTGAAGATAGGACAACGAAGCCTATCCAGGGACCAGATTCCAAGGCCACTCTTAATGGTGGCTGGACAATACAGACAAGCAATCCCAACAGCCAAGTATACAAACATCAATAATATTTTATATAGAGCACAAGAACCAAGAAATATAACAAGACAAGAAAAATAGGTAAGAGACCCTTATCTATAGTCCAAGTATTGACACTAATGGGCAGTTGATTCCCGTATGTTAATACTCCCACGAAAACTCATTAGTGAAGGGACTTGCTACAGAATAGGGTAAGAGACCTTACAGTGATATAGCTCAACCAAAAGAGAATGACAAGGAGTTTTCCTTCAGGACACTTGTAGCGATGCTTCACAGAGTCACGAAATGTCATAAACAACCAACAATACGTTGTTTGGCAGGAATTTTATCAACGGGATACTTTTATATGATTCGGTGTTATGTTGTAGACACCAATCAGCAACCCGGGATATACTATTCACCGAATCAGCCTCAGAACTATGTTTTGATATCAACGTTTTTGACAAAAAACTTAGAACTCTCAAATAGTTCAAATCATAACAAATCTGACCCAGATTCAAGAAACCCTTAGGGTTTTTGACACTATTAACTATTATTATCAAAATGTCTTTTAGGGTTCTACAATATGAATTTCAGTATAGATCTTGGTGCACTTTTAAAGGAAGCACACATGAAGTTTGCTTAAATCAACGTATCGCTGAGCAACTCACGTTCGATTAGTTTTGAAAACTGATTTTATGTTGAAAACGATGTATCAAGAGCAACAAGGCTCTGATATCATGTTAACTAAACAAGATCTCATCATTTTATTAACACAAAACAGTTTATACAAGTAAATCATAACAAATTCTTCTCGAACAAAAAAGAATCAAAACATAGACTTATAAGAATGATTACTAACCTGCAACAATGCGTTGCAGACTAAACCTCATACAAGAACGAGATGAACAAGATGAGAGATATCAAGTAGAACCCTAAACTGGAACCGATTAGTGAAAACCCTAGAAATCTTGAATGATTATGAAACTTCTAGAGTCCGTTCCCTATTATTTGTTGAAGAGAATGTTATATATTAATAAACTTCAGTAACCCAGCTAGTGGGCCTTTACTACAACCTCATACTTCAACCCATCAGTCCATACACTTAAACGAGAGTTTAAGCCCATACACTTATAGCTTTAGCCCAGAACAACACAAGCCCATATACTCCATATTAGAACTACAACATCAAACAACTAATAAGTAAACTAAAATATAATCTAGTTGAATAAGACTAAAAACATATATATTGTTAACAAAAATATCGGCTGAGTAATTTTGCTAAACTAATCCTAAACTTGTCTTTATGTATGCGGTCTCATTTGACTTGCAAACCTACTTTAACCAGTTGAATGGAATTACAAAAACATGATCTAGTCTTATATTCAAAATGGTACCGGAAGAAAAGTTTGTTTATATTACATGCCATAAATGTTTCTTATTGAAAATGATACTAGTGTTTGAAGATAAATCTGAATTATCAAGGAAGACAATAATAGTAGTCAACTAAACGTGGGCATAAAATTAGTTTCATATGGGAACTGGAAATTAACCAGTATATTGACTTTAAAAAAGTCAGGCTGGTATGGAAAATCATTTGCAGAATTTTTCTTACACCAGACCTTACACATATGTAACTACAATATTAAAAAGCAACTTTCATGGTCATAACACTTTCATGTATGCTTATGCTTGAACATACCATAGACTCATAGAGAGGGCCTCAAACGCTTAGAATCAAGCTTCATTTTGATAAAGTTCTCTACAAAGTCAACCTTTATTTTTTAAAAATTTTCCTAAACCTGACAAAATCAATATCTAGACTCAATAAAAATAAACATGAAAACCCAAATGGTAAACAAAAATCAAACACAAAAAAGTAAAGTTACTAAAAGTAATTAAATTCCTAAATCAATACACTTGATATAAATTAAGAACCTAAGATACTACTTCAAGGGATGATTCAGTAAAACATATAAAAAGTCTGATTTTAAAATTTCATCAAATTTCAAGAACATATTATATTACTTCCCATGGGAAAAATCCATTTTTATATTTGAAAATCTAGCGACTTGTACATATTCATCAACTTGAAGCCTCATAAGACTTTCGACTGGTTAAAGCAGGTTTGCAAGAGAAAGAGATGAGAGAGAGAAAGCGAACGAACAAGAATCTGATACCAAGAACGATGGCGACTACCGAATTCCCTCAATTGCCACAAATCGTAGACTACTACAGTAAACATTTCATATCTGTCTTCTCCTTTTATTTTGGTTTTACATTTCAACTTTGTTGCTTGGCTCGATGTTTCAGATTCCGGGTCTAATTTCATCGATTTTCGTTGTTGTTGTCGTCGACTACTCAAGTGCGTTTTGGTTTTCATTATGTAGCTTTCCATTTTCGGTAGTAAAAAATATTTTTTCACTTGGAATATTGTGTTAACTGTTGGTTTACAGTTTTTTTATTTTTAACTACATTGGCATTTGAGGAGACGTTTTCGAATCAAATTGGCACATGAATGAATCATTAGACGGTCCCCATCGCGGCGCCCGTGGCCGACGTGGACTCCGCCGTCGCAAGGGCGGTGATGGGGGAGGTGACTGGGAGGGCATCCATCCGTCCCCAAGGGTTGCTAAAAAATGGTGGTGGTGGGCCCCACCTCTTTAACATTAATTTAAAATATAATAATTAAATTAAAATGTTTTTAATTAAAATGTTTTTAATTAAAATATTTAAAATTTTTTTAATTAATATAATAATTTAAATATAAAATTTTAATTAAAATGAGTTAATTAAATAAAAATATATATTAATTTTTTTACATTTCTAGTATTAAAGTAATTAGTTAGAGTTACTTTATAATTTAAGTATAATATTTAAATATTTTTTTACATTCATAACGACTACTTTATTTTTCATAATGGCAAAAAAATTTTGTTTTATTCATAACGGCTAGTTTTTTTGTTTTATTCATAACGGCTAGTTTTTTTATTCATAACGGCTAGTTTTTTTGTTTATGCATGCATATTTTATATTACATAATATGATTGTAGAAGATGAAGGAGGTTTCATAACTAATTGGTCGCGTGAAGAGCAAGAACCAAAGCCAGAAAGTTACAATAACGGGGCACCACCATCATTTCAAACACACCTACAGAGATTTAGAAGCTTACGTAACCAAGACGCACATCTCTATTTATTAATTTTGTATCATATAGGAAATGATAGTTTCTATCTAATAGAACATCTCTGGGTAAATAGGGGGATTAGAGAGTAGTTTTATTATTGTTTCTATCTATTAATTTTGTATCGTCGTTTTTATTTTATTGTTTTACGTTGTTGTTTTTATTTTATTTTAATTAAATATATTTACAATAATTTAAATTATTCTATATAAAGTAAGTTAATAAAGAAAATATGATGTGGAAAAATAAAGGTGTTTGTGGGAAGGATGGGTGAAAATGAATGGAAAGCTGATATGGCATGCTGATTAGGATTGTTTGTGGGAAGGATGAGTTGTAACGTTAGAAACAGTCTTACAAACTTGAATAACATGAAAAAAGGAGTTGGTGGGCCCATCATCATAAATAATAATTTTAAATTAAAATGTTTTTAATTAAAATATTTAAAATTTTTTTAATTAATATAATAATTTAAATATAAAATTTTAATTAAAATGAGTTAATTAAATAAAATATTTTAAATTTTTTTACATTCCTACTATTTAAGTAATTAGTTAGAGTTAATTAAATAATAATTTTAAATGAGTTAATTAAATAATAATTGAAGTATAATATTTTAATTTTTTTACATTTATAGTACTAAAATATTTTAATTTTTTTACATTCATAACTATTATTTTTGTTTTTTCCATAATGGCTACTTTTTTGTTTTTCATAACGTCTATTTTTTGTTTTTTTCATAACGGCTAGTTTTTTTGTTTTATTCGTAACGACTAGTTTTTTTGTTTTTTTCGTAACGACTCGTTTTTTTCGTTTTATTCATAAGGGCTAGTTTTTTTTATTTATTCATAACGACTAGTTTTTTTTATTCATAACAGCTAGTTTACCTATTATAAATATGTTTTCTTTAGTTGAGAGTTTTTTTTAAATCACACTTCATGAACTTTCAAACATTATAACTCTCTTCTAAACACAATTCAAATTCAATTCTCAATGGATCCAAGAGTTCCATTCTTTTTCACACAAATGTTAAACGATAAAACTAATTAAAAATACCCACATCAGCAACCCGGGTTCTCCCAATATCAACACCGTGGGTTCTCCCAACTCCCACAACTTGGGGGATGCTCATATCTTCAACAATCTGGGAGATTCCCACATGAACAGTTGTGTAACGAGATAAGAGAGAAATATGAAATGGCTCGTTGCAAGTAACAATTTTAGTTTAATTTGTTGTTTCAATTTATGTTTTGGTTTTAGTTTAATGTTGTATTAGTTTAATTCTCTATTTTGATGTAATTTTAGTTAATTAATGAATTTTTTCCTAACGCTAGTTTTTATTGTCTTTTTTCTAACAGCTAGTTTTTTTGTCTTTTTTCTAAAGGCTAGTTTTTTTGTCTTTTTTAACGACTAGTTTTTTTGTCTTTTTTCTAATGGTTAGTTTTTTCTTGTTTGTATAAATACCACAATATACACCATAATCACTACAACACTCATTTTTCACACGAATACTTTGAATCCAAAATTCTGAAAAAAAAACATTGATGATGATAGAATACCCATGAATATTCCTAAAATGCTCACATAAGAATTTCAAAACATTATTTCTGATGATATCGAAAAGCTTACTAATCGATTGTTTGAGCTTGACCAAGAAGAAGAGGGAAGTTCTTCCGACAACGTAAGAAGCGAAAATAGATAGATAGAGGTTGTAAGGATGGAGACACACGATATGGAATGATTACTTTGCTCTAGAGCCGGTGTACGATGAGAGTTTTTTCAGACGGCGGTTCATGATGCGCATTGGTCTTTTTAATCGCATTGTCACAGATTTATCAGAAGGTAAATCAGAACACTGGAAATATTTTACACAAATATATGATGTTGTAGGTAAAAAGAGTATGTCACCAAGACAAAAATGCATAAGTGTCATTCATCAATCCGCATATGGCACAACCGCTGATCAATGTGATGAATACTTACGCATTGGTGAAAGTACTGCTATGGAATGTCTACAAAGTTTAGCAGGTCTATCATGGAAATTTATTCATATGTGTATTTAAGAAGACCATAATATGATGTTGACCGGTTAGTAGCTGAACATGAAGCCCATCATAGGTTTCCTGGAATGCTTGGAAGCCTTGATTATATGCACTGGAGTTAGAGAAACTATCCAACTGCATGAAAAGGTCAATATACTCGTGGTGATCATTGGCATCCCACCATTATGCTAGAAAAAATTGCATCACATGATCTTTGGATTTGGCATGCATTCTTTAAAGTAGTTGGATCAAAAAATGATATCAATGTGCTTAATCAATCCCTATTTTTTAATCAAATTTTAAAGGAGAATGCATCACAATGTAAGTTTACAATGAATGAGCATAACTACATCACAGGGTATTATCTTGCAGATGGTATTTATCTAGAATGAGCAACACTTGTAAAGACTTTTACATATCTACCGGAGAATAATCTGAAAATGAAGTGGTACAAAAGGCGTCAAGAATTTGCAATAAAGGATGTAGAAAGAGCCTTCGGTGTTCTTCAAGCTAGGTGGACAATGATACAATCCCCAACAAGATCCTCGAACTTACCAGTATTAGGTGATATAATGCATGCATGTATTATATTACATAATATGATTGTATAAGATGAAGGAGGTTTCATAACTAATTGGTTGTGGGAAGAGCAAGAACTAGAGCCAGAAAGTTACAATAACGGGGCACCACAATCATTTCAAACACACCTACAGAGATTTACAAGCTTGGTAACCAGAACGCACACCATGTATTGTCGGAAACGATCTAATAGAACATCTCTGGGCGAATAGGGAGATTAAAGAGTAATTTTATCATTGTAAATTAATAAAAAAAATATGAGGTGGAAAAATAAAGGTGTTTGTGGGAAGGATAGTATTAGGGGTAAATAGCATTTGTAGGAAGAATGGGTGAAAGTGAGTGGAAAGCTGATGTGACATGTTAATTAGGACTGTTTGTGGGAAGGATGAGCTGTAGCATTGGAAACAATTTTACTAACCATAACTTGATATCTTTCAAGATGTTTTAACTTGCAGATGCTATGACTTTAGCAATGTACAATGCTATTGTATTTACTGTGTCCATTAATTATATCATCTTAAATTTCTGTGTGTATAGTTTTATTTTTAGTGGATGTTGTGAATCAAAAAATAGTTTGCTTAAGTTATGTTCTAAACAAAGTTCATATAGATTTTTAGAATAGAAGGCATTAGATTTGACCCACCCGGAATGTTAATATGTGTATTTTTAAAAGTAGAGTTCTATATTCATGATATGTTTCTATATTAAAAAGATAACACATATGATACAAATAAGAAACACTGGAATTTGTAAGATCTCTACTTCACTTGACACCTGGAATTTGAGTGGTGTTCAATTTGATCTCAAAGGTGAGAATGTGGGAGTCTCCCTTATTTTCTAGAACTGATGCATTTGCTAGTTAAACCTTTTTTGATAGTGTATGGTGCATAATGAGACATACTTATTCATGAACAAATTAAGCAATATATGTGAAAACTTAGTTATTATAGTTAAATAAAATTTTCAGGTCTCAAGTTGAATGCTTAGCTTTCTTGGGTAAAGCTAAGAGAACTATTTATATGTTTATTATTTTTGTTAGAATCACATTCATGCATGTATTCTTTCTCTTATAAGGCATGAAAGAAATTTAAGCACATAGTGATACATATTTTGTTGAAATTTTACTCAGGTTGTAATTACTTTCTTCACCTAATGAATCTCAAAAGTACTTTATTAACTTTTGTAGCTTTGTAATTTGACAAGTTTGCTTGGTGTTATCCCTCTACTAAATAATAAGATTCAAATCAATAATATATGTCTTAGTCTCACGTATGCATGTTACTGTGATATGGATTGTGGATTTGTGGGGTTTGCACCTTGCAAACCATGCACGTAAACTATTACTTTCATGTATATTTGGGCAATTTGATGGTTACTTGAAGTAGAAAGTGATTGGCTATTATTCAACAAAGTATAGTTGCTTGTTCGTATTATCACTAACTTTCATTTGTTACTTCTATTGATTTGTTGATTACAATCCTATAAATATATAAAATATATTGTTGCTAGATTTATTATTCTTATGAAATTATGTGTACTAATACCTTCATTTTGGATTCTGAAATAGATATGATCAAGAGTCTAAGACATTCTGAAAATAAGGTTTGGATGGCTCTTTAAGACCGAGATAGGCAAAAATATCCAATCTTATTATGTTAAAACCCAAAAAATAATGTTGAAATTGAAATGGAAAATGGAGAAAAAGAACTTGAAAGAAAGAATACTAAATAATTGTGAAAAAAAGAAATAATAAAAGAATAAAACCCGACTAGGATTCGAACCCGAGTAGAAAGAGGTAGGGAGCGTTATAGGTTAATATATATAATTCCCTAGTTCCTACTTTTCAAAAAGCTAAAATAAATTTTAAATATTTATTTTTATTAGTCCAAAATGATCTTATTTTTTTAAAAATGGTGATTCGAGAGAGAGAGAGTTGACAATAGGGGTAAATCTCGGAATCTTTTGACTTCGAGGGTTTCCGCCCCTGCCAGGGGCGGGTTCTACGTCAGACAGGCCTTGCATGTGTGTGCATGTGTGTGTGATGTCGTGCATGTGATGCGTGTGATGTGACTTGACATGGAGAACTCGCCCTTGGCAAGGGCGGGTTCTCAAACACACCTCATCCACACATTTAACCTAACTTTATTTCATCCACACATTCAACCTACTGATTCACCCATTCTATTTATAAATCAAACGGATCCATTCAATAAATTCACATTTAAAAAAAACCTAATCATTATCATGTATCGGCCTTATTTTCTACAAATATATTGGGGTGGTGATATTTCATTCAAAAATGGAAATATCATATGTGATGTTTCTACTAGAAGTTCAACTATTATTCTTTGAATAGAGTTTCATACGAACAATTTGTAGATTTGAAATTTATATGTTGGTTTCTCTTAAAGTTTTGAAATTTTCAGTGACTTAAGTCTAGATGTTTTTGTAAAGATTAATGAAGAGGTTGATGCAACCTAAACATCTTTAGCCTTTCCTGCATGCTGCACAAGTGCATTAAAGAAGAAGCTTAGGAAGTTTCACACATGAAACAGAAAAAACTCTAAGTGTGAAATCTTCCGAAGCCAAGACCAATATCTTCTGAAGCCAAACATGAAGTCTTCCGAAGCCTCAGAGACAAAGTCTTCCAAAGCTTCAAGTTCATGAAGACAGATTTCTTCCAAAGACTTTTAGTAACATGCTTTATCTGATGTACTGTTCCATAAAGCTGGACACCTTTCCGCTGTGCCTCTGCAAGTCACCAACTTACATGGTTTGGTGAAAAGGTTCATGCTTTTAGTAAATGTATATTGAGGTCTTGAGTCTGTAACTTTCTACTTTATGTACTTTATACTTTTTGTAATAGATAAGGATGTGAGTTATGGCATGTCATAGTCACAAGTCAAAAGGCAATCTGCCTTTTGACTCTACAATTGATTTTGTTTGTGTCTAGTCAATTGTATCCAGCTGGCTTTCAAAGTATAGCCGGTTGTAGGATGTAGTATAAGTATCTCATGTTCTTGTATCTTTCGAATATGCTTTGTAACACTGTAATAGAACATAGAGAAGGCAATATACTGCATTCTTGAAAACCAAACACTTGTGTTCTTTGTGTTTTGTCTCCTGCATTACTTGTGTACTTAGTATCTTATCTTGGTTAATCCAGTTTACTGTTTGATTAAAGTTTAGTTAATGCTCCATGTGGTCATCCACAACTTATCAAACAAGCATGGTGGATGGGACCAGATTCCTGAGGATCTCTCCTTCATAATCAATGGATTGGTTCAGGGGTCAAATTCAGGTATTCACAGTTTGTCTATACAAATTTACTTGCTAATTTAGACTCCTTATAGTATTACATGTTTCCTAGATATGTCCAGTACATTCTTAACTGTGAACTGGGCTCACAGTTAAGGGAAACAGGTAACATTCTTAAATTGGGACAGATGAAGCCTGGCGTCTTTAAAATACTGAGAAAGTCCACTGTTGGATTCTCTGGGGTAGAAACAGCCCTAGTCCCAAAAATTTTAGAGCTCATTGCTTTAGGTGACAACCTAGCAGCACAAGCTAGTGTTGAACCCACACCTGCTACTTCCCAACCACCCACACAGCCTCAAATCTCCATCACCTACCAAATAAAATCCAAACGAACCCCTGCTCAGACTATTTAGTCTGTGGGGGCCCCATATACTCAACCCTACAAGACGAAGTGGACACTGGAGCTCTCACTTCTCCTGAGGAGCAGACCACTCCCATCTCTTCAAGAATCAGTGCTGAGGTTCCTCATGCTCAGCCTGATGAGCTCATTAGCCCTACTGCCTTAAGCTATCACTCTGAGTCTCAACACTCAAGTGATCAACCTTCAGGGTACAGTTACCATCCCCAGCCTATAGATCTCAACCAACCAATTCCCAACCTTGATTTCTACACTGATGAAGATATAGGTTTCAGTGAGTATAATGAATCTCTCTTCTTTCCCTCTACTAAAAAAGAGATGAGTACTCCTGAGTCTCCTACATCTATCCCACATCAGTCACCTACAATTGAGGTGGACATCTTGAACTTGTTCAGGATGTCCATATGGAAGAGGCTCTCACTTCTGAAAGTGATTACATCATTAAGACCTCAACCATGGCAACTCGGCCCACTGACATCTCAACTGAGACTGCCAGTGAGTAGAGGAAAACCAGCAGCCAAGAACCTCAAGCTGGTGGTGAGAGAGAGGACTCTTGTCCAATCATCTCATCCCCCAATGAATCTTCTGATGAAGATGAGGGTAATTTGAGACTACTAGTGCAAAAATGTCTAAAACATGCACTTACTTAGTCTCCAAGGTCGGTCACCTTGAATCTTAGGTGACTACCTTACACAACAGGATCAATGATCAGCAACTTGAGATTTCATATCTTAAGGAAAAATTAGCTGGGAGACCCTTAAGGAGAGCTCAACCAGGAACACAAGAACCTGTGGATGTGATTGACCTATCTTCCAGCTCACCTATGAAAGTGGGTGATGCTACCAAAAAGGAGAAGAAAGTCATTACAGCCACAGAACCTAGGAGTTCTTCAGAGAGAATGGACATTGAGGACTCACCATCCTCACTTGCAATTGTGCATTCTCAACAACCTCCTCTAGCTCACATTGATGTGGACTACACAGACTCCTTCATACAGAGTTTGTTAGAGGATGGGATACCAAGGGCTATGTCACCTTCACCATCTTTCAATCAATCATTGGGTGGAGGTATGACAACAACAGGAAGGCCCTCATCATCATAAGAGTTCAAGGACAGCAAGAAGTCTTCAATTTTCAGACCTTGGACTACTATGAAGGTCTAGATCTAGTCAACATGCCACTTGTCAACCCAAGCCAATCAAGACAAGCTGACAGACTGGCTAAAAGAATCCAAGATAGGATCATTGCAGAGTTCAGCTTAAGAAGGAGACTTAGGCCATCAGGCAATGTCATCGGTCACTGGATGTTGAGGCAGACCCTAAGATTAGCTTTATAGGGAAACCTTGACTGAAGGCCCAGTGACAAAACCTAAGAGCCATGTCTCATCATCTCCAACTGCAACAGAGATCCATATTCCTTCTGAGACACCTGCTGGTGAAGGTGCTTCTCAACCTCTCTCTGGCCTGAGCTCAGATGCTGCAACAAGCAATGAAGGCCAAGGCTCTCTCCACCCTGAGTCACAAAGGTCTGTGAGTGACAAAGGAAAAAAAGATGACATCTGAGGAGATTGAGGAGGAGGAGAGAGAGAGGAAAAGGAGGCTAAGGGGAGAAAGTTCTTTTGCTGAGTCTCCAAGACTCATGAAGTTTGCAATCAGGGCTGCCCCCAGACAAGATACTTAGAATAATGAGTTAAGGGCAGTCAGGATTAACTATCTGCAGACTAGGAACTATGATATAGATAGTGTCATTTCTCTTCCTTTGGATAAATTGAATGAACTGGTTGACCTGGAAAGGTCAAGAGAGAAGAAGGAGGTAGAAGATGCAAAACTCCTAGTACAAGTCAAAGAAGAGAGAAGAAGAAAAAGACTGTATAAAGATATGCCTACCCTCTCACCAGTTCAAGAAAATCCTGAACAAGAGGATGTGGTTCAACAAGAACCTCAGGTAGATAAGGAAGAAGACTGAATCAAGATGATTAACTACTTGAGTGCCACAGGCATCTATCAGGCAGATGCACTCCTTCCCTTACCTTATGACTATATTGAGTTTGAGTACTTAAAACAACTTGAGCTTGAGCTAGTCAAGGAAAGAAAGACAACAAAGAAGAAGCTGAGGGAAGAAGCTGCAAAATCAAGAGCCATCATCCAAAAGAGCATGAAGAAGTTTGCTGATAGGCAGAGGATGATGAGCTTCTTGAAGCTGTATGGATTCTCCGGAAGAAGACTTGGACCCATGTCTCTATCCACTATGGATGAGCATATCAGGGTAATCAAGCAAAAGATTAAGAGTGACGAGCTCACTGACTTACACTCCACTCCAAGTCAGGCTCCACCTGAAGTGGAGGTTAAGGTTGAACAACCAGACACAACACAACCCAGACCTCCTGCTAATGCTCAGCAAGCTTCATCTTCTGATCCACAGCAGGGTCAACCTCCCTCTCCATCTGAACATGAGAGAGAGGAAGTCCCAACTGAGAAAGAAAGTGAAGATCAATCTGGTGCTGCAGGCCAGTCTTCTCAGTTAAAATTTGGAAAGAGAAAGAAGAGGATGGCTTCTAGACCAAAGTCTAAGAAGAAGAAGAAGCCTGTATCCCCTTCTAAACCTCAGGATGAATCAAAACAGCCTGAGGATGTGCAGCCAGAGGATGCTACACCAACTCCAATTCAAACAGCTCCTCTAGCATCAGGAAGACCCATCTTGTCTTGGACATACACCACAAATCTAGAAAGATGGCATGTTATTAGAGATCAAGGCATTGAAGACATTTATACATGGAAAGATATGTTTCAGTTGTCTCTGCATGACCTCTTTGACATGAGAAGACACTTTGACAGCCTGAAGGATCCTGATCATCTTATGAAGAAAGGAATGGTAATCATCCTAATGAGGACTGTTAATATCTGAAGTTTTCAAAGTGTTTTGGTAGCATCAGCCTAGGGGGAGTTTGTAGAAATTAATGAAGAGGCTGATGCAACCTAAACATCTTTAGTCTTTCCTACATGCTGCACAAGTGCATTAAAGAAGAAGCTTAGGAAGTTTCACACATGAAACAGAAAATACTCTAAGTGTAAAATCTTCCAAAACCAAGACCAATATCTTCCGAAGACAAACATGAAGTCTTCCGAAGCCTCAGAGACAAAGTCTTTCGAAGCTTCGAGTTCATGAAGACAGATTTCTTCCGAAGAACTTTAGTAACATGCTTTATCTGATGTACTGTTCCATAAAGCTGGACACATTTCCGCTGTGCCTCTACAATTCACCAACTTACATGGTTTGGTGAAAAGGTCCATGCTTTTGGTAACTGTACATTAAGATCTTGAGTCTGTAACTTTCTACTTTATGTACTTTATCCTTTTGTAATAGATAAGGATATGAGCTATGGCATGTCATAGTCACAAGTCAAAAGGCAATCTGCCTTTTGACTCTACAATTGATTTTGTTTGTCTAGTCAATTGTATCTAGATGGCTTTCAAAGTATAGCCGGCTGTAGGATGTAGTATAAGTATCTCATGTTCTTGTATCTTTCGAATATGCTTTGTAACACTTGTAATAAAACATGGAGAAGGCAATATACTGCATTCTTGAAAACCAAACACTTGTGTTTTGTCTCCTGTATTACTTGTGTACTTAGTATCTTATCTTGGTTAATCCAGTTTACTGTTTGATTAAAGTTTAGTTAATCTCCTCTTTGTGTTGCTGTGTTGTAACTAGCCCTTCAACGATCCTGCAGTTTTGTATTATTTGGGAGAAAATGTTGAAAATTTTCGAGGAAATGTTTATGTTATCACTGATCCAAAAATGTCTGTACAACAATCCAATTATATGGATCTCGTACGCGGTTTCTCTGTATCTCAAGCACCCGATCCATCAAGCAATTCTTATCATCAATGTAATGAAAGATCACATGATTGTCAAGTCGGTCCATAAACAAATTCTCATCATCAAGTCGATGATGATACAGAGGTTTTGATAAGTTGGATGATGGCCGTTCTGACGGCAGTGAAGATACTGAACTCATTCCATCACAAGATGTAACATCTTGTAATTTTGGGTTAAATTAAGTTAACATTGTTAAGTTCTTGTATGGGCTAATTTTGTCATTTATGAAACTTGTGAATTTGTTACGCTTATTCTTTGTTGCCTTTAATTTTCTAATCAACTAATAATTATGATAATAATAAATAAGTAATAATAATAACAATAATAACAATAATAATAATAAACTAAGAATAATACCAACTATAATAATTTTGTTATTAATAATAAAGAATTAGTAAACTTAAAATGTATAAAACATTGATTTAAAAGTCAAAGGGGCCTAATTGCCAAGTTATAAACCTTAAAAGTGAGTTTAAGCATAAAATAAAAAAAAAACCAAACAACAGGGACCATTTCTGTAAATTCACTAAACATAAACCAAACCCCCGCCCAACCCCGTTTTTTCGGTTAAACGTCCGGCCATCGGCGGCTGATCCTCCGGCCACTTTAAACCTTCAAAATCCGACGTTTTCTTAACCCAAAACCGACCCAAATCGTTTCTTTTGCACGTTTCGAACTTAAATGCATGGTTTAATTGAGTTTAAATCGTCGGTTATTACTTGAACCATCGAGTAACCGAAACCATCAAACGCAAAGAGCCGTTTGAACGTTTAAGGCTAATAATAATCGAATTAACTAAACCTAATCGAACGTTTATCTGGTACTAATCATTACAACTCTCAATTGCACCTAAATCAAACTTAATCATCGAAATCCATCATCATTCGAAGTCGCAACCTGCAACTAATCAAACACAATCTTCTGCACTTCAAAATCTGAAATTTGTTGAGGGCTTTGATTTGTGGTTACTCGTTGAAGCTTCACACAAAATTAATTCCATTATCATCAGCAATTACACATCGGTTGCTTATTCAATAGCCGCGGGTTGTTCATTGTCGCGTTCATCTCGAATCCACTTTCAACCAGGTAATTAAATGAATGTACATACTCGAAATCATGTGGGAAACAAAAGCCTCATGATTTAAATCAGTAGCAACCTCGATTTGATCTTCAATTTTGATCATGATCAAACTAGGGTTCGTGCGATTTGGGGGATTTCAGTGTTTGTTGTATTTTGGTTATTAAAACAGAGTTTAAACGCGGCTGGAAGCCTGGTTCACTGGTTCACTCACCACATTTCAACTAAGAGGTCCCGGGTTCAAACCCGAGCACTCTCTTATATTTTTAAAATGGTTTTCTAGCCTTAATTCTATTTTAGAACATTTTTGTTAAACATAAAAATGATTTTTACAAACTTCTAATCTTTTAAAATCAACAAAATATTTTTCGTAAATTTATAGAATATTTTAACATTTTATTTTAAAAATTATAATTAAGTATTGTTATAAAAATGGATTTATACAATAATTTAAGTTATTAAATTATTATCTAAATTATTATTGAATCTTATGTTTTCTTTGATTAAAGATTTATCATGATCAATTATAGTATTAAAAAAATATGTTATAATACGCAAGTTATTAGCAAAGGATTTAATTCCTTTAAAATTTCTACAAATGGTACCTTCTTTTATCAAACAAAATATAAATAATAGTTCATTAATCTTATTTATAAAAATAACCCTCAAATTCCTACCGAAACCCTAGTTCGCGTTAAAACGTTAATTTTATTATTAAACTTAAACCTTGTAAATATATATATTTTAGGTGCATTGTGAAGGGCTACGTTGAAACGACGCCTGTTATTATTTCTTATTAAACATCCAATATATTATTTACTTGATCAAGTGAGTATTTCTATACCCCTTTTTTTATACTTTCACACTTTGGGATGAAACATGTTACATTATAAACTTTGCACTTGTAAACTTATGGCATTTCACCTGTATGTTGTGGTTAGTTGAACTTTGTGGCTACCATGTAATATCGAATATATGTACAATCATTAACTATTGCTAGCCTAGCGAAGTCATAGATCTATGGGCCAGACAAGCCTGCTTGGGTGATCCAAGTACACTTAGCTAATCGTATATACTTTTAAACGTTTGAGACTTGTAAAACTTTGTCGAGGTTTGATTGTGCATTCTGTCTTACATCCCTAGTTTACTTTGTTCTCTAATTTACAACATGAATTGCCATCTTTTATATACTCATATATTTCAAACTATGGAAATCTCACCAACATTTTTGTTGACCTTTTATTTTTAACATGTTTCAGGAAACACTCAAGCTTGATTTCTACTCATTGAAGCATACACATCTAGGAATGGACCTAGATAAATAAGTGAATTAAAATGACTTGTTACATTTTATGTTATGCTTTTAATTTCTTTGAGACTTATGATTGTAATAGTACAATTGGAAATTGTGTTTAGTATATATTTGGGTTGTTAATAGCGTTATGTGGCTGTGAACGATCTTAACTCTCACTCCTCGACGTTTCCGCTGTCAAGGTTGGGGTGTGACACAAGAAGAATCCAGTAATGATAACAACAAGTTTGTTGCTTCATCATTTAAGTTAAAATACATCACTAAAAATATAAAAAAACATCTAACAACTGTCATCATTATCGTTTGTTGCTTCATTATTTAAGTCGAACGGGCAAGGAGATGGATTGAAAAACCGGTCAACAGATTGAGCTATATTTTGAAATTGTGGGTAATAAGGTAACGGGAAAGAATGGTGAAATGATTGTTGATAACTAGTATCAGGGCTTTGATAAGGATTTGACAAGCCTCCTTCTATGAAATTCTGGGTCCGCATTTGATTAAAATATGGAAACTGAGTACTTGAGGTACCACCATAAAAAAAATTTGGTTACCCATTTGGCTTAAAAAGGAAGAGTCGAACTGTTGTTCCGTGAAATCCCTTTGTTCTGTCATATTCTGTTGCACAATATTATCATTAACAACCTGTCTACCAACCCGCCCTCTTCCTCTACCCATTCTAGGTAAACATTGTGTGATTGGAGGAAGTTGAGTATCATCAACATTTTGTGCCACATGCGTTGGTAGATAACTTATATGGTTTGCATGTGCAAAATCCACATAACGGCTCGCCATATTCCTTCCTGTTTCATCCCCTGGTCTTTAATAAAACTGACTCATCCTATCTATCTATAAATAACATTATCAAAGATTAGTTTTAAAAATATAATAATAATAAAATAATAATAATAATAATATAATAATAATAATAATAACAATAACAATAATAATAATAATAATAATAATAATAATACCATCATTCTCAATCTTTGTCCATCATTTTGGAAGCCATGAGGGTTCGTGTCTTGATGAGTCGGGTTTGTTGTATACACAACAGTATGCTCTAAATACCACCTCATGTATGCTTCAGAAGCAATTGGTGAATTAGTGTACGCTTCATTAGCAACTGAATTAAGCCGAGACGCCCATGCTTGAACAAAGATATTATGATGTTGTAACCGGTTTTTATTTCTACCACCTATACGAGTAGTCGGATGTAGATTGTGTGTTGCTCCCGGTTAGTAACATACTTGTAGGGATTGGTTGAAACATTCCAAACTGTCTTAAAACTCTACTTGGAATGTGAGGCTCAACAACTTCCCAGCATATAAGGTATGTGTCACTTCTCCAGCTTTGATGTCCACTTATGCGAATATCAGGTAGAATGCGGATAATATTATCCTAAGGCCTCTAATTAAACTGATATAAAAATATGAAATAATATGTTTCCACAATGTTAATATATACACAATAATATCAGATTAACATTAATACTGTGGCCTCGCTTAATGAATGCAGCTGAGATCGATACGCACTCAAACAGTGCGGAGTGGTGTTTACATAACTAAGTTCACCATTCCATCTATCATGAAGTTTTCAATATACCGGGTTAACTAGAAAAATATATGATTACAAAAAATAGTTAACATATAAGTTTTTTAACATACCGTGCACTATATGTTAATCTGAAATTAATAGATCTCGTATTCTGGGGACACATAGAAGGTAATTTTTCCCATGCCCATAATTGCAACAAGAATAAAGGTCCACCAATCTCTCGATTTGTGACATTCATTGCCTTACATAACTATCTATACAAATAGGCTAAAACTGCACTTTCCCAACTAAGTCTACCACAGTTATTTAAGTTTTTAATATGACTTAAATAATTTATGTGCACCCAGTTGCTAGAAGTATCAGGAAATAAAGTGGCACCAATCATAAAAAATAAAATTAATCTAGCTCGTTGGATGCACTGAAAATCAGTGGTATTATCAGAGAATGGTTTTATTATTTCATTTAAAATAAACCTTAGGTTTAACTTATAACCACTTACAGCGCTTGTAGCAAGTGTACAACCAGTTAAATACTCAAACCTCATTATAATTTCAAATGTACTCATAGCTTAATGAGTGCCAGAAACAATATCACCTTCAACTGACAAACCCCATAAAACTTGTACATCTTGAAGGGTTACTGTGGTTTCTCCAACCGGTAAATGAAATGTGTGTGTTTCTGGCCTCCATCTCTCCACCAAAGCTGAGATAATAGCACAATCAAGTTTGCGATAACCACACTCTATTACACCCGCAAAACCAACCAACCTTATATATCTCATAATATTTTCAGGATAGGTACTTCATCAATGTAATCCCAAAAAGTTTTATCACCTCGTCTAACATGTAAAATTCCTTCATCGCTTTCTAGATCCCGAAAATAATAATAAGCTCTATGATGACCACTTAAAAATAACAAATCATTATTTAGTGGACCTGGTGTAATTCTCCAGCTCATGATTTACGAATTGTAAGATGTTTTTGGAATTTTGAATAAAGGTATGATTTATGAATTGTAAGATGTTTTTGGAATTTTAATAGGATAAGAGAGTAAGGTTGTGAGGAAAAATATTTGGTGGGATAATGGTTTATATAAATGTGATGTGTTTTAGGGTGTTGAAACCGGTCAAAATATTTGAAGAACCCGCCCCCTAGTGGTCTCCTTGGTAGGTGGGTTGTAATGGACGGCTTGGATTATTTATGCATGTGATCGAATGGTTGTGGTGGAAATGAAGAACCCGCCCTTGGTATGGGCGTGATCTCCTTAACATACATCACCTCAGTCAAAGTCAGTCAAAGGCTGTAGCATGTGGGGGAGCATAGTCAAGTCAGTCAAGCATCGGGCATTTATCAAGGTGAAGAACCCACCCCTGGCACCCCTTGTCAACACCATTTTCAAAAATGTTCCTTTTTAAAAAAAATTCAAAGGATTTAGAATTATATTCTGTAGGGTTGTAAACAAAAACAAACAGAAATTGGTTCATGTTCGTGTTTGTTTATTAAATAATTAATTTATTTATGAACTGTTCACGAATATTATTATGAGGTTTCTTGTTTTGTATGTATTTATTAAAAAAATAAATATGTGCATGAACTGTTCACTAACACTTATTGAACGTAAATAACCACAAACAAACATAAACAAAGGTAAACTAACACAAACAAAATGTTTATGAACATAAGCAAATACAAACTACCATATAATCATTATACAATTAAATGTGCATATTATCACAAACATTAAGTAAAATCCACTAAAAATCAATAATGAATTAGCATATGCACATTGTAAGGGTAAGTTCGAAAATTAATAAAAAAAACGTTTTTTTATGAAATAAGGCAATGACAATCACGAAATCTAATTTAAAAATAGATGATTATCAAAACTTATTGAATGCTATCAGCTTTAAACAAATTACAAGCATAATATTTAGTCATCTTTATGGTATTTAATTTCAGAATAAAATATTATATTGCAGCATAATATCTTCTTTTGTTATTATATTATCGGGTTTAGATAACTGTAAAGTATTATGTTAGAGCTTAATTGTTTTATTATACTAAAGTTCATGTCAAATTAACTTTTAAAGGATATTTTCTATTAAAAATAATAAAACGTGTATTAATGAAGATGTAATTTCTGTAGAAATTTACAGTAAGCTACCTCGAGAGTTTAAATAAATTAAAATTTTTGTTTTAGATATTAGAAGAAACAAATTAATATTATTAAAATATTCATGATAAAAGACATAATAAGACAAAAAGAAAAAAAGTAAATTGTATATATCTCAAACACCCAGAAATATTGTTATGGAGTACTAAACATCATGAGATAGCAAGAAGGACGGGTTAATGTTACATGCTAAAACATAGTCGAATGAAGTAAGCCAACTAATGTCAATGTACACTTGGTAATAATGTTTTCAGAGCCGGATCGGACGTCGAAGCGAACGCCTTATTGGTTTAGTGGGCAGACTGGATTTAAGAACCAGACAACGTCATAATTATATATATAGTATATTATATATAGTTATATATATAATTAAATATAAGTAATTATATATTTATTTTATAGTTATATATAAAATTTGACTATATTTATATATCCAACACACTAATTTAAGGTTCAACACCCCATTATTATCCATTAAAATAAAATAAAAAACCAAAATATGGTTCGAACCGGTCCGACAAACCGACCGGTTCGACCAGACAAAACCGAATCATAGTGAACCGGACCAGCCACCTAGCCGATCCCCAGTCAGACCGGCCGGTCGGTCCGGTAGTAACAACCTTGCTTTGCAACAGCCTTAAGCCATGAGAAGTTCATGCAACTTTAAGCAGAAAGTTTTTCTTTTATAAAATGTCCATCATCTTCTATATCAAGGTTATCTTACAAGATATATAATTCACTTCATATGTTATTTCAATGACGTTATATTGCATGTGTAATTAATATGTAGTTCAATATATTGGGTTTACCTACACGTTGTAGCATTCCTGTCTTACAGTTATACGAGGTTAAAATATCATATAATACATAGATTGAATATATATAACATTATATATTTAACAAAAAAGATGTTTAAAAAACTCGTGTGTTATTATCATTATTCTTCTTTTCTCTCTTTTAAATATATTAATGAACATAAATTCTATTTGAAGTCATAAATAAAGACTTCTAAGTAAAAAAAAATAAATCAATTAGAAAATTAATAATTAATTATAATATATATTATCATTTGCTCGGTTACTACAGGTTACTAAACTTGGGTTATATGAGAAATTTTATAGTGAAGTGCTATGTGTTGTACTCTGCTTCTCAAATTACATCTACATGTAAAGAGAGAAAATCATATTCACAACTATCATCAGTCCACCATTTAAGGCTCGCAAAATAGGTATCTGTTTATATACGATAAAATCTATTTAACAAAAAAATGCACCATACATTTTATTACTTTTTTAAAATAATTAAAATTAGAAGCCTTGAATTTATCGTTTCTTCTTTTTAATACATAAAACATATAACTGTCACAATCAAACCATCAGATCTAAGTGTTAAATGTGTTGTTTTCATGTTTGATACATGTGTTAATCATGTCGTCTGTAACCTGTTTATAAACACGATAAAACACAATTTTCCAGCCATCACCGCCTCCGTCATTCTCCTCTCTTCACTATTTCTGATCTCTCTCTTCATTTCACGATGATGGTGTTTGATGGTGATTATCATTGAATCTACCATCTCTAGGTGGATGGTTGTTTCGAGTACAGGTTAAGAAATTAGGGCAACAATGTGGGTTGTTTGACTTACGTGGAAGAGGAATTAGGGTTGTGATGAAAAGATGATCAAGATCTAGGGCTTGAGGATTGGTATCAAGAAACTTTATAATTTGGTTTCCAATTTCAGTCCAGTGGTCGATTTGGTGTTGAACTCAGTCCAAAGGTTATGGAGCCTGTTAGGGTACACGGTAATGATTGGTTCAAGTATGTAAACAGATCTAATTCCTTCCATTGTTGATATATGGTTGATGATCCATCTTTCATTCTTTGTAATAAGGCTAATTTTACAATCTTTACTACAGATTGACAACGAGTTTTGATAATAGCAACTTGAACTTTGATTTTGGTATGATGTTTTACTATTTTCGTCATAAGTTATGCTAATCTTAACTTAGTTTGCTCTGTAATTGGATTAGTTTATTCATTCTTGTGACAGAAAATTGTGTCTAGTTCTTAGAGAGGTTTTTATTTATCTTGGATTTTTGCTGATGATTAATTATGATCGTATAGTGATACTTATAGTTGGTTTGTTCTCTTGCTCAAGTAAACTGTTAAGGTATACTCTCATGTTCACTAATTTATGAGTGTAGCAACTAATAGTAATATATATGTTATCAATTTCAAATTGAAGCTTTCAGTACTTACTCTCTAACCATCTAATGCTACCTATTCCTTAATCACATCAATTTAGACTAATGGTCATTGTTTTTACCATTTCAAGAAGCTTTAAAACTTACCTTGCACATATCTATATATTGGTTTCTTTTTCATTGATATGTCACGTGGATTAAAAACGAGAACAATATGATGATACGAAGTTCATCATGTTAAAGAGCATTAGAGCATCCAAGATTTTGAAGTACCTGGACATGAGTTTGTTTTATACTTGCATTATCAACTTCACAAAGGTTGTTTTCTTAAATGGATGATGGCAACCCAGCCATGACAAAGGTGTTAGTGTTACTAATACTCGTAATACACACAAATAAATATACATGTGTGTGTATTTAAATCTAATTGGAGATTATAAGATTTAGTTACTATTTTGGTTGTTATTATGTCAAGATTTGACTACAGGACAAAGCTATTATGTACTCAATTTAGGTATTACAGGGCTTTTGGAGGTAATTTTTCTTATTCACGCCTTCATGGCTTCATTTGTCACTAACCATGTCAGAATTTTAATATTAAATTTTAAGCATTTTACTTCATATAATAATTTTTTGTTTCTTTTATCTTATTTGTTATTATTTGATGTTCTATGGGAGATATAAAGAAAACATTTTTGATCTATTTTTTATCGGTCCCTTTACTTATACTAAGGATTTAAAATGTTGGTTTGAAGTGTTTTGATGTTTTCACACCCTCAATTTTCACAAACGGGGTAATACCGTTAGGCGCGTGACATACCCGAATCTTAGCCATTAGTTACACCAAACGACACAACATTTACAAAACATAATTTCCAAATTAAATAAAGTTTCTTAAAATCAGAATTAAATACGAAACATGTACATAAGTGCGGAAGCATATAAACCATAATTTAAACAGCGCAAACATGCGCAACCAAATAAATATATTTATAGAAAAATGTAGGTTGTTCATTTGACTCTACGATGATGAATGCAATGCGAGATGTTCCTATTCATGCGCAACTTAAGAACCTGAAAGAAACATGCTAAAGTGTCAACACAGGTTGGTGAGTTCACAGGTTTATCAGAAAACAATAAGTAACAGTATGAAATCCAGATTAAGTAATCAAAGCATATAAGTAGGTAGCTAGCCTACAACAAGTCACTATGTGTATGAATTTCGCGACCGAGCTGACAATAACAATATATGAATGCCCCGGCTGTAGATACCAGACCACAACACTGTAAAACAGGCTAACCATTTACCCGTTTGACCTCCAGTCAAACTAGCACGACTAGCCCAGATGGGGTTTGTTAAACCCAATAGATCTACTAACAATCACCTCGCTAATACTATATTAACGGTCCGAATAGGGCGTAGTGGTATCACAATAGTAAACCAGTATATGGCAGTATTACCAATCTAAGTATTGTATAGTTTATGAAAAATAGCATGTTTCTCTCCCCCAAAAAAAGAGAGTATGATGTGAAAATGGGGCTGAGAACTTATCTTGATTGCACACTAACGAGTATACGCAAGCACCACAGATTGGGTTCTGATCAACCTGAAATTAATTTAATATATAATAAATATTAAGTATTGATAATGTGGTCGCACGGTTTCCTGTTCTTGGTTCGGTTATGATGCGGACACACAAATTGTTGTCACACACAAGTATTCGTGTATAAGATTTACCCGTCATGCATTTATTTTTATTACTCTTTATAATAAAACCCAATCATACATTCATACGCATGATTCAAAAGAGTAACCCAATAACACACTTACCATGGCCATTAAACAACTTACAATAATACACATTCACACACCAAAAACATACATACACAAAAACACTCATACATACCCAATTATTCAAACAATATATATTAGCACTAATGCACCCATTACATGATTATATATTCTTAGATATTGGAACATGATTACATACGTATATGTGAAGCTAGCACCCGGCAGAGCTCTCACAAAAACCCACACATGCAATACACACCACATGCAATACACACCACATGCAATACACACCACATGCAATACCACCACATGCAATACACACCACATGCAATACACACCACATGCAATACACACCACATGCAATACATAAGCACACACATCGCACCATACATCTGTATCGAATGATCTCCCCCTCCCTTAACCTTCTGCACCCCCAGCGCACACACACAATTATGTATAATATCACAGTTATTTGATTGCAATGTTGTTCGGTACTTTAGAAGATCGTAAGGGAACCATCCCGTGAAACGGAAGGCCGCCGGAGGCTAGAGGCTCGCGAAAAAGTCTGCCGAATGAAGCTTCACGCGAGACGGTTGATCGAAGACGGAGTCAAGTGGATTCACGGCTGCGAGAGAGTTGCACAAACCTCTGCCGTCACCTGATTAGGCTTCGGGGTAATTGCTCGGATATTTTGGTGAATAACGGAGAGGAGAAAAAGAAGCTTCAGTTATTTTATGTTTGCAATTTACGAGATTTGCACAATGGTCCCCTCAAGTTCTCCTAATTGGCGTTTTTGGTTCTTTAAGTTTGTTTATTACTATAAGTTAGTTATGTTTAATTAATAGTTATAATAACATTATTTTTGTGTAATAGTAGAAATTTGATTAATCATAATTTAATTAATCCTAATGTAACAGAGGGAGGTTAGATTAAGGAAGCGAGATTAACCAAAAAACTCGGGTTGTCATAGATGTGCTATAGGAGATATAAAGAAGACATTAACTATGATCTTTATGATTTTAAAACTAGGATTAACATTGGAATTGGTTGTGTTTCACATGTTTTTGTTTTGCATCAGCAGAAATGTTGGCCACAGATAATCTCTTGATTTGTTGTAGACTGACTGAACTTCAAATCATGGTTATGTCAAATTTAGAGATTGGATTTTTGTTGATATGTATCATCTGTCATTTTAACTTTTTAATCTTCTATGGTTGTGGTGGCAATTAGATATGATTTTGTGAGAAAAACATAAGTTCAAATGGACATAACCCCGTAAAGAGGTGGGTGACGGGTCAAAACAAATTTGGGTCAAAGCATGCCAAAAAAAATAGTACTAATTTGGTTCCTCAGGATGGGGTTAGCTCAAAATGTACTCGGGTTTAAATGATTGTTTTAGATGGTAACATTGTTTGGAAGAATTATGGTTTGCAGGATGAAAATTTGGGAAAATGTTCATTGTTTCAGGAAGTTGCATTGTTGATACTAGTTTTAGGATTTCGTAGAACATTAGTTCTATATTATGTATGAGCTAACGCGAGCAAGTTACAAAGAAAACCCCGCAGGAATGCGCAGGTTCAAATTCTAGTTTCAGATTAAACTCATTTGGTTAATGCTTTTATAATTATCCATTATTAGATTCTTTTGAACTGCAAACTACTTTACTTTTAAAATTACACCAAACTAAACTGTATCATGCTTGTGTGTGAACCCATTACTTCCTTTTATTCATAATTAAATAGATTTTTATTAATGGATAGCTATAGTTAAATGTCTAAAAATATATAAAAAATAGTTTTAATATACTTATTAATTTAGAGGTGAGTGATGCGGAAAAACTAATATTAGATGATTTAAAATGATGACAAGTGTTCTTATTTATTAGTATAAATACGCATGTTAAAAACTAAAAGCATGGCACATTACGAATAAACTAAGAAACAAACCCAATATATCTCATGCATAGTCTAACTATGTAACGATTGAAAGGGGTAGAATAGGAGCAAGTCTTTACTCTATCTTAAAGGATAAAAAAGTTGTTTTCAATGAGACCTATGGTTCCAAATGTTAGAAAAACATAATGACACAAACATCATGTAATATGTAATAGACACATACAACATGTAATACGTAACAACAAGCAACCGTAGTAAGGTATAGTACATGAGGTACCAAAACATAAACATAGCATATTAAAGGTTATAAAGCAATAAGATAACATATATAGATACTATTCATCTAGATAGACTAATAGGATAAAAAAACCCAGATAATAAAATGAAAAGTATACACAATATAATGAAGATGTACTTATAAAAACAAAAGTATAGGAGTAATCTAAGACGAGACAATACATACAAGGCCAACACAAAATGTATGAAAACAACAAGTCTAGTAAAAAACTCCTAACAAAAAAAGAAGCTCCCAAGCATTTTAACATGAAACATGAAATATATAATATTTAATCAAATCAATATAGTTTCAAGATCAAACATTTTAACCTTTTTCGTTAAAATAACCAATCAGATACCTCTAGAAGCCCTACAAGCAAACTTTGAAGGTGGATTTTAAAATAGTGGCAAAACATAGACAAGCAAATACACACAAGTGGTTCAAAGAGGGTTTGCAAACAAACCTTTAAATATTATTTAATTAAATACTTCATTTTAAATTTCAATGGATACACCCACATAGCTCAAGAGAAATAATCAACGGTTATAACAAAATATCTAAATCCTTCCTTACCGGTAAGTCTAAATTGGCCTCATAAAGCTAAACGCATCAATCACCCAACTCTTTTAATTTATGATTACTTAGAAGAAAAGATAATATTGTTTGTTTAACCTTATTACCTTATAGCATACATCAAATGGTTGACTCATATAATTTAGATAAAATTTAAATCAGGATTAAATATATACATGAAATTAGAGAATTCACGTCCCATTACCCATTATCTCCCTATAATTTATCAAAATATACACCATTTTTAAATTTATCTATTTTTTTTCAAAACTTCCCACATCTTATTTTCCATATCTAACCCTATCTTAACTAAATAATACTTAATTACTTTCTTTTACTACTATTATTTTTTCTTCCATTCATATACATTAATCAAATATATTAAAACAGATATGAAGAATGAACACTGAAACCCTATATTCAAGAGATTATATTGTTTTCTCTTAAAATTATAAAAATAAAATATAAGAATCAGAAATAGAATGAAGTGAGTATTTTGATGATTTTTATCAAATATGAAGATGAGAATATGATGTAAATACTCTTATAGGCGTGTGAGAACTATCACAACTAACATGCTAATCTAATTTTGTGAAAATAGAGATTTGACTTTTAGCCTCTTGAATTGTAACCTCTAGTTTAGATAAGTATGCACGATTGTATCCTTCAAGCCTACAAGTAAACATGACGCTTTTTGATTGGTTGGTTTTAATTGAAAACTAAGTTTAGTTGCTTAGAAAAACATATAACTATTTTATCTATATTATATATAAAAACATATGAGATAGATATTTTGATATACCATAAAATTAAAAACATTTAGTATATTTAATGCATTAAGATACAACAACTTTTAAGGGTAGAATAGTATTTATAATATTATTCACAAATTACCCCTTATAATAAGTTACATAATAATCTTACATTTACTAACATTTACATAAAATTTTATATTATCTATCCATAAACCAAACAAACTTAATATGTTTTAAGATTTCAACTATATTTTTAATTTATCATATTTAAAAACATTTTGAGACTACAACTTAACATGTGCTTATTTTTAAACGTTTTGGTGTAAACTTTTTGTTGAAACAATCTGTATTTTGTGAGTTACAATAAATTAATACAAGTCGTCATGCAAAATTCATTTATTTTGTGTTTAAATTCTAGCTTAGAAAAAAAAACATAATAAACTTTTGTAAAACTACTATAAAATAACAAAATATTAAATGCACAAGTCAAATGTAAAACGTCGTCCCATCATATTGCGCGAACACCCTTCTATAACATCTTAATACATATGATGTTATCAAATTGGTAAGCATTGATATGAAGGCTAGTCCTAATCATTTAGGAAATAAGACAACTAAACTATAGCTCCCAAGTATACACGATGTTTTTAAAAAGACTGGTTTTGATTTGAAGGCTACTATCAAATCATCTATGTTTTTAACATTAAAGGTTATGATCTAGCTGTCTTCCTTTCCAAATGGTGATAAAAAATAATGTCCATTCTCACAACCAATGGTATGAAAATCAGATCAGACCAGCCGATTCAACCGTACACCGGTCCATTTTCTGTTCTTCGCTCGACAAACCGCATGGTGTAGTGATCTAAAGGTTGAAGGACGATAAGTGTAACTCGGAGAAAATCGATATCGTGACGAAAACCGACTCCATCGCAACATCTCCCATATACCGTCTCATTTCCAGATTTACCGCAGATTCCCCCTTTTTCTTCTCTCCCTATAATGCTCCGTCGTATCTCCACCACCACAACCACCGTCAACCGCCACCACCACCGCCACCGCCACCGCCGATTCATCTCCACCAACAACTCCGATCACAACTCCACAAACACAAACAACCTCGACAATTCCCAAAATGCCCTTCCGCCACCACCACCACCACCACCACTTCCGGTGCTCCACCGCCTCCGCCCGACATCCTTATCTCCTCCATCCCGCACCTCTCCCTTCGCCTTATCCGCCACCATACTCTCCACCACAGCAGTTGTTTTTGCTGCTCCTACATACTATTATCCAACGAAACCGAAACTAGCGACGAACATCACTCCAACAATCATCTACTCAACGATCTCAACCACGCGATTGACCGATCAAAAGAGTCGTTGACGAGAGTCGTGACTACAATGAAGCACACAGGCGTCGCGGCGTCGGTTTTGTGGAAGTCGCTTCGGTCGGTGTTGTCATCGGCGAACCATGAGGTTAGGTCAGGGTTTGAGGCTAGGGTTGCGGCGTTGTTGGCGGATATTGTGGCGGCGAATGAGAGCCGGCGGGCGGCGATTGTTGGTGCCGGCGGTGGTGTGGTGGTGGACTGGTTGTTGGAGTCGGTGGCGTTGAGCGGAGGGGGGAGTTATGCGACTCAGGCGGAGGCAGCTAGGGCTTTGGCGTACTTGATTGCTGATGCGAATGTGTGTGAGGCGGTTCTGGGGAGGCCTCATGCGGTTCCTAATCTTCTCAGGTTCATATTCTTTGCTCAACCTCATCAATCTAAAAAGGTATTTCGAGTTGTTAATTTGTTATTACCTTGTTTTAGCAATTGTAAGAGTAATAATGTGTAGAAATGTGAACTATCTATCTTCTTAAATGTTGGATTGTTGAATGAGCCTTAGTTTGTTAGCTATACTTGGTGAATTGTGATTTATGCTTGGTGTGTTAGTTTGGCTTTCATGATATGTAGAGATCTTTATAGTTTCGTTGTGATAGATTGATAGGGATTACACACTTGCACATTGCAATTGTTGGTTTTCAATTGAATTCCTAGCTCAAGATTACTATCTCTGTACACTTTGTAGTTTGTACGTAGTACATGTCGTTCCCACTAATTGGAAAGTGTTAATTTAATGGTATAGTCAAGTGTTCTGTTGATATGGGTGTTTAATGTGTGGGAGTTTAAATATAGGAGTAATTATGTGAATGTGCACTTTGACCAAACAAATTACCTAAAGGGCCCTTTTGACTAAATTTCAAAAAGATTTACACTTATCAACCCTTCGTAGAAGTTATAAGGCAATTTAGAGACGACCAGAATATGGCATGTGGCCAAAAAATGTAAAAATGCTTTGTGTCATCCTTTCCACGAAATCACACTTTTTGGGTTACTTCCTAGTGTAAGTTATGCAGAAATGTGACATCACTTGATTGGTTCCATCCCTTGGCTGTGTAATTTAATCCGTAACTGACCTTAAAAGAGTGATTTTCATGGAGTGGAGGCTAAAATGCCTGATTTATGTTTTTGGGGCCATGTGTCCTATTAGTTTGGTTGGTCTTTTTGGGTTGATGCGTAACTTTCATAAAGGGTCATTGATTTTTCCTCAAGAATTATTCAAGTAAATTTGTTGGTCAAAGTGACCATTCAGGTTTCCTTAAAATGAATCTACTTAATCCTTGTTATTTAAGGAATATAAAATAATAGTAGAAATTTTTTAACAAGCCCCCCGCGAAGTGCTAAGTGTGCACAACTAACAACACAATTGCTAATTTGCCATTATTGATGGCATACAAAGTATGACCAACGATCTATTAAATAAGAAATGGCTGACCTTAGTACTTCAAAGATGTGAATTGTTGTTGTACTTCAATATCCTTCTTAATCTGAATCATTGTAATAGCCATTTACAAAGTATGACCAATGATCTATTAAATAAGAATTGGCCAACCCTAGTACTTCAAAGATGTGAAATCATTGTTGTACTTCAATATAATCTGAATTCATTGTAATAGTCATTTTCATCCTGCATTTCAATGCAAAATTAGCACTTGATATGCTATAGTATGATCACTAAGGTTTAAGGGAGGTGGAGTTTACACCTCCCCTTTTGTTTGCACACCAAGCAGTTTTTTTTACTCAATGTAAGCCTTCACCACAAATAAGGGCTTGTGGAAGAACACTTGGTGATTTTGTTTTCTCTTTAATTGTGTAAAAGAAAATGTTTGGACAAGAGATGATGTTGTGGTAATATACTGAAATATATTTGGGGGCTTTTTGTGAACTGGTTACATTTATGGAAGTTTAGTGGCTAGCCTCAAAATTGTGCTACCTTAGGAGACCCAAATTTATTACCTGTGTAGGCATAGCAAAGATGAAAGCTGAAATAGCCAAATGCATTTAGGAAATTCAAATTTCTAACCAATTTAGGTTTCTTCATGTAGTAAAATTAGTATTACTTGAGATTTATATGTTTAGCTTTCTTCAATTTGCCTTGTGTATTGTTCTTCACACCATTGGTTTTCATTCAAGACCCATCTGATCTTCTGTTTATGATTGATTTATCTTATTGTATAACTTCATGGTCTTTTCTTCATCTTATTTTTCCAACCTGTTGGTTCTTCCATCTGTTCAATATTTCTAGGGTTTTGTTTGTGCTTGTAGAATTGGACATTCGAATAGAGTTTTTTAACCTGTTGAGTGTTTTGATGGGTTTTTTATATGAGTTAAATAATTTCATTATGCTTTTTTGTTAAGTTTATTTGTCTATTTTACTAGAAAACACCTGCTGTAAACATATGCCTTAAAAACAACAGGCATGAATTGAGTTAGATTTTATTATTAACTTTCTTATACATATAAGTTTCTCCAAAATAATTTTTATTGTATTGATATAGCATTTTCGTGAAACCAGCAACCAAGGCGCAATTCGGTAGACTTTTCTGATCCTTCAAAAGGTAGAAGCATGCTTGTTGCAGCAATAATGGATATCGTTACGTCCAACTGTGATGATGTAGACATGATCCGTCTTACACCCACACTATCTGGTACAGCTGCAATGCGAGATATTGCAGCCACACTTGAAGTCATTGAAGAAGGTGGTATGCACATGGATGACCCACCAGGTGGCGAGCAAGAGGATGACGATGGCGGACCCGGACTAAAAGGAATTGGAATGAAAGTCCTTGGCGGCACAACCGTTGTAGGTCTTTCTAGAAGTAATGGGTCAACAATGGAGTTAGAAAAATCTTATAAATCTACCTCAAAATCTCTTAAATTTAACAAATTAAATGATAATTCTTCAGTTGTCATCCCTGGATTGTGGGATGATTTGCATTCTCAACATGTTGCTGTTCCTTTTGCCACATGGGCTTTAGCTAATTGGGCAATGGCATCAGATGTAAATAGATCCCATATCCAAGAACTTGATCGAGATGGACATGCTGTCATGTCGGCTTTAGTAGCCCCTGAGAGATCCGTAAAATGGCATGCAAGTTTAGTGGCCCGTTTATTATTAGAAGACGAAAATCTTCCCATAAATGATTATATTTCTGATTGGAGTTCAAGCCTTCTTAAAACTGTTTCACAAGCGAGCAAAGTCGGTGATATCTCGTTGACTCGGGTCGCTTTGACTGCTTTTTTATCATCTATAGAGAGAAGCCTGCGTGCTCGAAAGGTAGTTGTGGAAAAAGGTCTTGATTTAATGAGGGAAACTGCTAAACAGACAATGGATCACAATTCTGTACAAGAGTCATTAGCTAAAGGTTTGGAATTACTTTGTTCAGGAGACTTATGTTTGTCTCTTGAGGAAGGACAAAAGTGGTCTTGCATTCTGCTCCCTTGGGTATTTAGGGAGAATTCATCTGATGTCATTAGATCATCTGCTATAACTATACTTTCTAGAATTTGTGAAGATTATGGGCCATCTTCCATACCGATTTCTCAAGGTTGGTTAGCTATTATGCTTTCTGACATTCTGACATCAAGAAAGTTATCTCTTAAAGGGAATGCTCAGCCTAGGGACAAAGTGAAGGTTTGTAGCTTTATTCATTTTAAATATAGGTGACAAAAATGGGTGGGATGGACAAGTTGGGTTACAGGTTTGTCCAAAATGGTTCATTTCTTGTTACTGAGCAAGTCCATTTTGTTGTTAACATGTGGTGATAACATTATTAATCTTATTTCAATATTAATGGATTTCTTTTATCATAAAATGATCCCAGAGGCTTAATGCTTAAAACTTAACTTTGGGCAACTTTCGACCCATTTAACATGTTCCCCTTTAATTTTACAGTCTTAATGAGTCAGGTTGGGTTTATATGAACCACTTTTTGTCCAAGTTTTTTTTCTATGAACATTAGTGATTACCAAAATTGTATTATTTCAGTAATAGTGTAGTTTTTGAACAAAATGATTTAGGTTCTATTCATTAAAAATATATTTAGGGTGATTTTCAATCCATTTGAACTGTCAGAAAGAGATTATAACCCCAATTAACCCATTCATTAGTAAATAGGTTGAAATTACCACCTAGTATTATTGTCAAATTTAGTAATTGACGACGATACGTAATTCTTGCAGACTCAAATCGATCAATCAAATATACTGGCTGGAAGTCAAAGTGTTAACCTATTGGCTAATGCTGTGGTTAATTTAGCTTTAAATCAACTGGGAGCGGAGTCTATTAATGGTGACTTGACTCCTTTGGCAGATTTTCTCTGCCTAGAACCCTTTATTGGGACTTACAGAAATCTAAAGAAGGACAACATGCCTAAAATGAATGCTGCAGATTCTGCAGTAGCAACTCTGAAAGGGATTAAAGCTATGACAGAGATTTGCAGTGATGACCTATTTTGTCAAAATAAAATAATCGATTATGGTGTAGTTTCTTTATTGCGTCGGTTTTTATTAAAAGACGATTATGAGAGACTAGCAGCAATTGAGGCATATGATGCATCAAGAGACATGGAACCTAGGGATAATTCTGTAATTGTTCATGGTGAGTCTTCGGTTCAAGATGCTCGTGACCCATCTAGTGTCCGTGTTCCACCTGTGGCTCACGTCCGAAGACATGCAGCTCGATTGTTGACCTTGCTCTCAGTTCATCCAAAAGTCAAAAAGTTGATTAGGATGATAAAGAGTGGTGTAAGTGGCTTGAAGAATGTGCAAATGGAAAGATTTCAGGAAATAATGATCTTAAAACTCAAAGCTATGCTCGAGCAACATTATTAAATATTTTTTGCGATGATGATAATTCCGGAGATAAGAATAATCGTTGTGCTCGTTATACGGAGATGATTTTTCTAATAAACCCGGGTTCGCCTCACTGGAAATATCCAAAAGAAGGGCATACATCAATAGAAAGGAAAATCAGATTGATGTAAGTGATGACATCAGCCCTACTTCTGACAATAGGTTGGAGAATCGATTGGCAGATCCTTCACTTGATGTTATATTTGTTCATGGGTTGCGTGGTGGCCCGTATAAAACTTGGCGATTATCTGAGTGCAAGTCATCATCTAAATCTGGGCTTGTTGAAAAGATTGATGAAGAGGCTGGAAAAGAAGGAACCTTTTGGCCCGGAGAGTGGCTTTCAGCTGACTTCCCACACGGTCGTTTATTTAGTCTTAAGTACAAGGTTTGTGATCATAAATCTGTGGTTTTAATGTGCATTTTGCTTTTGTACGAACATGATGAATATTGATGATGACCTACTTTTTATTAATATTTTTTGTAGACAAATCTTACTCAATGGTCTGGTTCAAGCTTGCCTCTCCAGGTTTTTGTTTTTTCAGTCTGTTTTTTCTTTAATTGACATTATCAAGTGCTGATTAGCATCGTAAGCCTGAATTTGTTATCTGCAGGAAGTTAGCTCCATGCTGTTGGAAAAGTTAATTGCTGCGCGAATTGGAGACCGACCAGTTGTATTTGTAACACATAGGTTTGTATTAAATTATAAATTAAAATCATCACAGATCATATCTAGTTGCAATAAGATCATATGTTAGCTGTTTGTCATTGACCTATGTGAAGCACTATATATTAAATAATTTAGATAATAAATTAGTGGGACAATTTCATATATACCCCTAAAAACATGCATAATATCATATGCTATCGAACCAAAAGAATTTATATCAAATATACCTTTTCGGAATGCTTAAAATTTCATTTTTATCCATTTTATTAAGTACAAATTGTAACATGACCATTATGCCCTTCTCCTTGCTCTTCAAACTCTTGTAACCAAAATCTTTACATAAATGAAGGGCATTTATGTGATAAATACGAATAAAGATGTATATGATATGTTTTCTTGTCAAGTAAATTTGATATTATTCAGAGGGAGGGTATGTGACATTCTCCATAAATTGAGGGTAATTCATAATCTACTAACACATGGTGGTAGTAGAGATAAGTACACAACTGCTGATATATGAATCTTCTGAAGATTAGAATTAAACATGAAAACAGTAAGGCATAAGGCAAAACCACCACCACCCACCAAGACCCTTAGAAGGAAGAAAAATGCAAGTAAAAAAAAGAGAAAATAAGTTCTAAATTTTCTTGGTTTAGCTTGTTATTAAGTTGAAAAAGTAACATATGCAGCATGGGGGATTGGTTGTGAAGCAGATGCTACACCAGGCAAGTGCAGAAAACAGAGGCAATCTTGTAAAAAACACTGTGGTGTGGTATGTTTCAGTAAAGAAAGCTTGTTAATGTTTGCATGTACAAGTTATCACTTCTGATAAATGTTTATTAATGAACTTATCTCTCTCGGGTCTTAGGTGTTTTACAGTTGCCCACACTTTGGTAGTAAACTTGCAGATATGCCCTGGAGAATGGGTTATGTGCTTCGCCCTGCACCATCGGTAAGCATTTTTATTCTCCCTTATTTGTAGGTCTACCCCACAACTTTGGCCTGTTTACATATGAACAGGTCGCTTCGGGTTATTTATTATCTTTGTTGGGCCAAATTAAGAAGTTAGCTTATTATTGAGTAGTATAAATAGTTGTAATCAGATTTGAGAACAATTTTCTACAAAAAGAATTCATATATTTAGAGAAAAACCACATATTTTCACCTCTAGTGAAGACCAACTGTCTTGCTTTTTCAATAATATTAATTTGTTGTTATGTTATTACTGATATTTTTGGGTCAGATAGGAGAGTTGAGAAGTGGGTCTACAAGATTAGTGGAGCTTAATGACTTCATTCGTGATCTGCATAAAAAAGGATTACTTGATGTTCTTAGTTTTTGTGAGGTATTACCACTACTTCCATGTTCATCACATTTTTAATCCTTTGAGCTGCATATAGATGCATAAGAACATTGTATATCTGTATGCATTTTCTAATTGGCTAATAAATATTTTACAGACTAAAGTAACTCCGATAGTTGAAGGCTATGGGGGATGGGCCTTTCGATTGGAAATAGTTCCGATTGAATCTGCTTATCCTGGATTTGGCGAACTTGTTGTAAGTTTACATTTCTGGAAATCACTAGTTAACATATAACATGCCAGGCGAATCCCACATCAGTTGTGGACAAATAGATTCTGGGTTGGTAGGAAATGTCCGGCCTCAAATACCACCAATACGTTTTTGGTGTGTAAGTTGTGCGTGAGAGAACTCCACACTAAGCATCCTAGGCAAGACGACTGACTTGTGGGAAGTCCTCACTAGGTAACCAAAAACAATGTGAACTTTCAGTTGGGAAAGGTGGCTGGTATGAGAGGCTGGATATCACATAAAAATATCTTCATTTCACCATGCATAATATTTATACGAAATTTTAGCATTCGGATTCATGTTAGTCCTTAAAACGTAATCAGTTCGCTCTTTTTGTGTGATTTCTGAATTTTTGTAGGTGTTGGAGTCGACTGATCATGTGAATTCGTGCAAGCCAATTAGTCGAAGCGATCCTTCTTACAGTGAAACTTTGCAGTTTTTGAACAACTTAGAGCAGCATACAGATGAATTATTTGCAACAGGTTCTGTCATAATTTCCCCCTCAAGATGTTCAAAAAGGAGAAAAAGAATACCAATTTACCCTGATTTTGCCTTGTTGAGATTTGTTGTACAGATGGTTGGGAGTTAATTGGTTAGAATGGTGTTGTCATCAATAGCAAATTAGCAATTAACAAAAAGAAACAGTACCCAAATCTCCAATAGCTCATTTGAATTGGGTTTTACAATCTGTAACCTCATTGTAAATTGATTATATGGATTCTTTTAATTTGTTATAAAGTTGTATTAGTTTTTTATGCCTTTATGTTGAAATAAGTTACTGAATTATATTGGGGAAATGTTATTTATTTATTTATTTTTGGCTTTGTGGTGCAATAAAATAACGTGAACACCGTCAATATTCCAATGGAGTTTATTTAGGGAAATCTGTATTCGGATATGGTTGTTTCTTTCTTAAATAACACGTTTTTAGTCTCTTGCTTGTGCCAATTTATTTTAGGTGTATGCTTGTCATGTTTGGTTTAAAAAGCTCTTTTCATGTGAAAAGATCATTTTACACTTGTACTTGCGACGTTAAAAATAATAATAATAATAATAATCCTTTCCCTTGGTCTCTAGTCACTCCCAATCAAGTTTAATCTTTTAACTCATTTACCTCTTGGCAATGAAGATATCATAGCATAAATACATCATTAAAATTTGGTTACAATTTTCACAAATACATACATATATGAAGTTTCACTGTTCAGATGTTAGACTTTTATTATCTCCATCCAGCTATGTACGCATGCCTCGCAAGAAACACAAAAAAAAAGTAAGAGTGTGTTCGTGTTAGGGTTGATAAAGAAGAGAATAAGAGTTGGGTTTTCATTTTTTTTATGAAAGAGTTGTTAATGCATAGAGTATACAACTTTTTTTTAAGGTTGACTTAATTTTGTTTTCTGATGTAGTATAGCGTGTAAGATGATGTGTTATTTGAATTTTAAATTTATAAAGCCATAAATTGTTGTAATTACAAAATACTAAAACATGAATACACAGGCGTGACTCAAGTAGTTGTATTACATGTAGTGCATTTGATGATTTTATTTATCTTTTTAAAAGTATATTTCTTCTCTCTATTTTTATAGTTTAACTAAAAGTTTTCTTTAATTTTGAGCACTCCTAACTTCTTATTCCTATTTCTATCTATATATGATCAAATATTATTGCTTTATTCTTTCTTTATAATCTTACTTCTTACTACTCTAATAAAATGATAAATGGGGGCGCCACGTGTCAGCACCACAATTATTCTCACCATTTTTTCCCCACCTCTCTCTTCTATTAAATAATTACCTTAATTACTAATAAAATTATTTTAATACATTTATATATAATAAATTAAGAAACAAATTTATTTATTAAGGTTATTTCTAAATATGTTATTTTCAATAAGTCAAATTTTTAAAACTAAAAATAATATCATATCTTAAAATATATGATATTTTTTTTAAATTTAAAAAGTTGATATCACTGTTTAATTATTTTTATAAGAAACTTTTATAAAAATAACATATTTAACGGCTTGTTTTAGAAAAAAATGTTTATTTAAAAAAAAATTAAAAGTTGATATCACTGTTTTATTATTTATAGTTTTTCAGATACGTAATTTCAATCATATCATATCTTAAAATTATTATATAATTATAAATTTATTATATTAATATTTTATTTATTTAACCCGTGTAATACACGGGTTAACTAAAGCTAGTAAAATATTTTTTTCACTAATAAACTACCGAGAAAAATGAATGCAGAATGAAGAGTAAATCCAAAAGTATGAGGATTCAATTTAGATCTTCTTAAACTTTAGAGATGGAAATTAGAATGAACTATAATTAAACTTCCCGTGTTGCGGCGGAGGCGTAAAATCGTACCTAATAACACAAATGTCACACCACCGCTAACGACCACCAACACTGACGTTGTGATGGGTTGATACGGAGAATTTTGACCAAAACTTAAAACATAAAAAATATAAATAAGTCAATCTAAGATTCGTGTGTTGTAGCAAACTCTTCAAAAGGGGAAAATAGACATAAAAATATTGAATCAAGTACACACATTGTGTTGTGTTAACTTATCAAATTTAGAACGAAACGTAAAATATTAAATCGCATATATGTTATATGTGTTAACTTACAAAACTTAGAACGTAACGTAAAACGTTGATTTACGAAATATGAAAAGTATATGAGAACAAAGTTGAAAATATAAACGTTGTAAGATTAAATTGCAATACATGTAAGTGTTGGGTTAAGAGTAAATAAACTCAAATTTGAGAAGTTTAATTGTAAAAAATGAAAAACTTTATGTTAAAAATGAAAAAAACAATTTAAGAAAAAAACTTTCTATACATAAGATATAACATCATTATGCATAGAAAAATTAGTAATTTGTTATATATAAATGACTAAAAATGAAGAAATTTATACATTTTTCGAGGGGGGGGGGGATGGAGATGGAAATAAGTTGATAATACTCTAACCATGCAAAACAAAACACTTAATCCCGACTATTATAATGCATTTATATTTTATATATAAGCTAGTACCTAAATTTTAGTATCAAATCACCTTAGATCCCCACTTGGGTAACTTGTGAAATTGTAGTAGTGTTTTTGAGCAAAATTGTAGGCCTAGCAATCCATCATGACTACTCCTACAATTAGTCAAGTCGGTACACAACACGTGACCAAGTTGCCAACTAGTTATGCTATGTATTGTTTTGAAATTCATATTGTAGATAACAGGATTAGGTTGGGACAAAAATCACTAGTTGTTTAAAATTATTTTATTTACTCGTAAATAGGAGTATTTATTTATTAAATTATTTTAATAATTAGAATGTAGTAGTTGAAAACACATGTACTCCAAAGGATTATATTATTTTTTTATTAAACATAAAAATATTACACATATCAATGGATATTGTCCGTTTTGCTTAATGCTTAGAAGGAGCTTACGAATTTATTTTTTGTTGTCATGAAAAACTTTCAAAAAAATCACTTATCTTAAGATTGTTTTCACGTACTTAAACATGTTTAGTTATGGATTTATACTCTTAGTCACTGCCAATGTGCTTCAAAGGCATTAGTGGTAATTCATGCAAGAAACTTATCGTAAACATAACATCTATCTTATTCATAATTAATGTAAGATTTGTCTTGCGTGTTAAAATGTAGTATATGTACTAGTAAATGGAATATTTTCACTTTATTGTAATTGATGTAAGAATTTATTCGGTATATAAAACATATGCACATATGCACATATGCATTACTTTGATTTGGGGATTTGTGATGAAAAGTTGTACGAAACAAAGTCTTGGGTTTATGTTAATTGGGGTTGGAATCTTCTGTTACAGCGGATTGGTTTGGTTTGAATATCAAAACTTACATAACATATATTTCCTTTTCTGGTTTCCTTTAGCACTTTAACTTCTAATGATATATACGTTATTTAAGAAAACGCGTATGATATATGTGTTATTTAAGAAAACGCGTATGATATATGCGTTATTTAAGAAAACGCGTATGATATATGCGTTATTTAAGAAAACGCGTATGATATATGTGTTATTTAAGAAAACGCGTATGATATATGCGTTATTTAAGAAAACGCGTGTTAAGTGTGAATATGTGCGTTAAGAAGTACCAAAGCATTTTCTAATTCAATTTAGGATCACAACTTCCATCGATAAATTTTGGAATTTAACAAAACATTATGTTAATAGAAGAAAACCATTATAAAATAGAAGAAGTAAAAATATTTTATATGACATAAATCAATTTTGAATAAAATGTATAACCATATTGCAACCGTATTTTCAAATGAACTAAAACCTCATTCTTTAGAAATAATAGGCAATACATAAAATATGTTTAAAAATAATAATTTTATTATAATATTTAAAAGTCATTTTTAGCCATGGGTAAAATAAAGTAACGTGTCAATCACTTGCACATTTTGTGTGTTTCACCGACTCTATATAATACTATTAATATTAATATTATATACTTTTTTTAGTATCTTGTGTTTTATATGGATTAAATAAATAAAATATTTAATACCTAGCAACAAAGATTAATTATTACAAAATTATATTTTATAATAAAATATGATTGAAATTATATATGAGTGAGAAATATAAGCAATATAATAATGATATTACTTTTTGACTTTTTTTTAAAATTTTTTTGTTTAATTAAAAATAATTAATATTTTATTCCAAAACAAACTGTTAATGTCATTTTAAAACTTTCCTATTATTAACTCTGTTGATTATTTTCATGTATAATTTATGTTTTAGAAACACCGATATAAAAAATGTAAATTTTTTAAAAAGTTTGATGTTCAAAAATTTTTTTTATAGTATAAAATTTATTTTTTAGAGATTTCATTTATACAAAGATTTCTTTCCTAATTTATTAAAAAACTATTTTAATTTTAAAAAATTAAATAATATCACTAGTAGTTAATTTAATTATTTAAGAATGGGGAGAAGTAAGAAAATTAGAACCAGAAGATCTAAAATTATATCAAGTGTCTATGTAAAAGCTTCTTTTATATAAAAGATTAGTAGAATAATAATACGAATATTACTGCACTTATTTTTAGTTTAAGGTAAACTGAATTTTGATGATTTAAACTATTAGTAAGTGGCTCATAAAACTCACAATGATCTAATGATATTTTTAACAATTACTTTCTTTGTAAAAGGTAATTCTCATCGTATAATTATTATAGATATATGTATAATTATTATAGATATATGCTTGATTTCTATTTAGTTTCACTTACAAGCAATGTTTGTTTCTTTATTTCATTCATAATTATCTTTGTGAAATAAAATAAATCAAACTCAAAATGTAATGTTGTTAACCTACAATTACTATGAGTTAAATTTTTTTGAGATAAAATTAAAATTTAAAAATATCATTAATTAAATTATCAGTGTAAATTATTATCAGAATTATTATAGTTTATATAATTAAAATTTATTATGTCTTATTATAATCATTCACATCACTTGAGAGTTGGATTATGCCGTAAATAACATTGTCCCTACAAGGGGATGCCTACTTATTCCCTCTCCAAAACTTTTTTTATGGATAATGAAGAGGAAAAATATATAAACCAAAACAAAAGTAGTTTTTGTCATAATTTTAGCTATAATATTTATCTTAAGACGAAACGAATACGAGTTACCATCATATTAATCTAACATCCATTATTAACTTTAAAGACGTGACACCACTTGTTTTTAAAAGTTTAAAAGTTCGTGTGGTTATATAGAAATAACATCTTACGTTACGTTTGTAGTTTAGATTGTTTGAGTTTTGCTCGATAATGTTGTCTAAACTTATCATGAAATGGGCAAACGACAAGACGGGTCATTATAGTTAAAAAAGCTAGAGAACTTTAATATATTAAATTATATTGATTTACACCTTTTTTGTGACAACGATATACGAAATAGTTGCGTCTATTAAGAGATTAGCTATACTTGGTCCATTTTTCATGGTCTATATATACATATCCACGATAAGCATCTTTTGAAACACCTCTCACCTTCAATGTTGTAAACTAGTAGCATGCCATTTAACATGAAATCATTTGCATTACTTATCATACTACTAGTGTCATTCTTTTTCTCTACGAGTCAAGGAAGATCGATAAGAATCAAAGGTACAAAGATCCTTATCAATACAACAACTCGACAACCAGTTGATATAAAAGTCAGAAGTGGCAATCGAATCCTGATTGATAGATGTCATGGACGAGCTTTCACAACCCAAGAAGATTTTCGTTCGACAACACCGGGACATAGCCCTGGCGTTGGCCATTGACTTTAGTAAAGCTTTGCGATGATTTGTTTCAATCTTTTTACCTTTTGTTGTTCACCAAGAAACAGATCATGTAGATCGGTATATAGCTTGCATCTCTTTTTGACTTTGGGTTAGGATTTTCTTCACTACAAAAACATGTCTTATATATAACCTTCACATTTTTATATATTTTAATTTCTCACTACGTCAGAAAATTACTATATTTCCAATTTTAGTTAGTTATTTTATAAATGATAAATCTAACAAATTTCACACAAAATAAGTCCAAATTACAACAGCTAGCAAACCAAGATAATCTCTATACATAATTGAAAAAAATAAACACGTGTCACTCTGTGATGCATTTATACTTTTATCATGTCATTTTATCGTATTAAACGATTATATTAATAGTAATGATACTAAATAATAATAAAATTCCATAATTATTTAAGTTGTATGATAAAACACAACCTATGTTTATGATTATGTGTAATAATAACATTAAATTATAAAAAAAACATGATTACTCAAGTTATACGATAAATACACAAGTTATATTTATAACTACGCAAGTTATGCATATTATTAAAAAATATTGTTTGTATAAAAAATTATATGCCCTTAAAGCAATAGGGGATTTAATAAAAGTTAATAATTGTATGTTATTTTCAATTCTACACATCTCGTGTGAAAATTGTTCCTTTATGCGTGATAATTATATATTTGATCCGAAGAATTATTCCATAAATCTATAACTCACAATACCTACTACACTTTGACTGATTTTAGTCTTTTATACTTTACATCTCCTATCCTAATAAAAATGTATATATGAGCAACACATGTTAACATCATATTTCTTAATAATTTTTCTGCTTTTCTTACCTAATAATAATCACATTAATATCTAAAAATATTATCTAAAATTTTAGATTAAAATGTTTTTAATAGATTAATTAAGAGATATTTTTACTAATGTTATTTCTAAGAAAATATTTTTTCATAAAATTAGAAAATTTTTAAAACATCAAACTTTTTAAAAAATACAAAGTATTTATAATTGGTGTTTTCAAAAAGTAAAATCTTTATAAACAAAAATAATTATTGAGAGTTACAAGAAAATTTTTAAGTATGACATTTTTTAAAATGTTATTTGAAATTAAAATTTTTATTTATTTATTATAAGAAAATTTTAATCATATCTTATTTTAAAATATCAATTTATAATTAAATTTTTTTATGTATTTAATATTTTTTATTTTACCCGTGTAATACACAGATTCACTATTTGTGTTTTTTATATATAATTTAAACTGTAGTATAGACTTTTAAATTTAAAAAATGAGATATAAACTACATAATATATAATACATGTCCAAATCGATTATTTCTTGTTAATAAACAACTAGATATTAAGATCTACGCGATGGGGAATCTTACGTTGACACTAACGTAATTAAATAGACAAAACGAATGCATTATGGATATTAAAACAAAGACACTCAAAGAAATACCCTATTTGAATACAACTCCTATATAACGATATCATTGTTCTTTAGTCGGTATTGGTTTCATTGTTCACAATATTAGAATGTTGTCATCAGTAGATATAACCTACTATACGAAAAGAAATACCCTTTTTTTAAGAACAACATCTATTTTAATAAAAGTATACCGGGATAGCAATAAAAGTTTAAACACAATGCAAATCATCTTTCCAAAATATTAATGAAAAAGTTACTGAAAATTTTATTTAAAGTAGTAAAAAAGTTAATCGGTTATAATACATATAGTATAGAGGTAAAGTTGAAACATTATAAGTTTAAAAGTTTAAATTGCAGATTAAAAATGAGGGTCCAAGTTGTAAATTCAAGTATGGTCTCACCAACCTTTGTAATTGAGTAAGTAAACTAGTTTTCTCCACTGCTTTTTTGTGACATGAGTGTGGTCATTTTCTCCTTGCTCAACGTGAAAGGAGTTCGGTTGTTATAGGTTATGCTTGTTGAAAACCATGATAATATTAAAATAATGTTGTTCACTTATAGGCGATTGAGTTCGTCACAGCACGTGCGACAAAGATAATATCATTCGTCATAATCTACGATACGCATAAAATACTCTATTTTGGATATAATTTTATTTTCAAAGGAAAAGAAAAATAACAAAACATTCGTAAAAAAGTAAAAATAAACGCACGTTTTTTTCAAGGTTAACAAAAGAAATATACTTAAAGAAACCTCAATTGTTAGATCAAACAAGTTAAAATCATATATTACTATTCATACACTTTGTATAAAAATGTATATAACAATAATATATAGTACTAACTAGTATTGTAGTCTCTCGTGTTGCGGTGGGAGGCGACCACACCAATGTCACACCACTATTAGTGACAACCAACACCAAAAAGTCTCGTATAAAAAAATAAAAATAAAAAATAAAACCAAATAAAAATTAGACGTACAAATTTAGAACCACGCAAGCAAAATGTAAAACATATAAGATAATAAGTAAGTCGATCTACCACTAGCGCGTTACGACGGGGCCATTAAACGGGAAAAAAATAAGCGTAAAAGCGTTGAACTACTCACGCATATTGCGACATGTTAACTCACAAAATTTAGATCGAAACGTAAAACGAACAATTTGTCAAATATGAAAACTATTGGGGAGTAAAGTTAAAAGTAAAAAATTATTATTGTTAAATTATACAAGATGTAAAGTATCGAGTTAAAGTAAAAATATTAAAGATTAATAAAATAAGAATAAAATATGAATAAAACCAATAAATCGCATAGAAAACCATATACATATTGAAGTTAATAATCTGTATATATATAATAACGATATAATTGATTATAAAAGGTAATATAATAATATTAATAAATCAAGTGGATTTTTTTGTGATTTAAATTGGATTTGGTTTACATTAATAATAATAATAACTAAAGAGATTATTAAGATGGTGGAAGAAACAAGGTTGTGCAAGAGTCGAACCATATGTCTAGGCGGCTAGGCATATACCTAGGTTTTAAAGGACGTGTGTTTAATCAAGTGCGCAAGCTTGTAGATGTGTTTTAGCTTAAAAATGCTATAGATGCTATATAAGTCAAAGAAAATATCATATAATACTAATAAAGTTTTAAAATTGTTTATTTTAAAACTGTTTCAATTAAGTCACTCATGTATATTCACTTAGATAGGATCATCAAACTATCAAATCAAGTTATCATCAAAATTTTTTGTGTCTTGAAATATTAAAGGAAAGTATGTGAAGGTCGGAATTTCTAATGTATGTAATAATATTATAATAACAAAACATGTTGGTTATAATAATAATTATGAATACCTAAAATCCACATCAACAATTCACATTAGCATAAAAAGAAGTAAAAAATATTATCTGATTGAAACAAAAAAAAACATGTTGAAACCTAAAATTAAATAAAATATGAAAACTTAGTGATCCGACTAAAACATTTTTAATTCAATGATCTAATTGAAATATTTTAATAAATTATTTACTATTTTACAAAGTTAATCTATAACCTTTAACAAAATAAGAATTCTTTTATCACTTGTCATTCTTTTAACTCATGTTTTTGCCACTTGTTTTTTTCTAAACATTCACACATCACTTTTCCCTCCAAAAAGGTGTTATATAAGAGAGTTAAAATATGTTACAATATTTTATTTCTTATAATTTAGTTGTATTTTATATTACAATATTATATTGTAACTATTCATGTTTATTTTACATATATATTTTATATTAAATTATATTCCCTAATTTAATAAGTGTTTAGCCTCTCTATCTATCTATAAAAAATCTAAAATAAACGTAAAACTATTATAGATCTCATTATACTTACTTTCTTATTTTCTTATATTATTAATAATAATATTGAATACTATAATATTACTCATACCATTTACAAATTCAAAAATATATAATTTAATAAGTTAAAACTTATTTTTATATTAAAAACAAACATTTTAAAAACAAAAAAATTATAAAATACAAAATACCATGAATTATAAAAAATCATTTTTCTTAAAACAATATATTTGAGAATCAAATTTTTTTATAAAATAAAAGTTTAAGAAAAATACATTATTATTTATTTATTTAAAGTAGCTATTTATACGTATTTATAATCATATTTTATTTTTAAACATGATTTTATGATCCAGAAATTTTATTAATAATTATTTATATTTTTTTTATTTAATCCGTGTATTACACGTGAACTAACCTAGTATATAATATTACAAACTAATAAAATAGTATAATGTTTTCACCAACATTTGTTTTTAAAATTTAGTATAATTATGTTATCCGTTAGAAATTATTGTTACCATTTTCTTAATATTGCAATACGATTCATATTTTGAAATGTCTTCATACTATTCAATTATTGTTTTACGTTTAAAATGCTTTATATTCATATGATGTCTTTATCTTTATAATCACTTTTATGCTAGTGGTATGTATACAACTAGCAGTCAATTTAAGAAATCCCTGCAATTTTCATGGAGATTTCGAAATTATTTGGTTTTTTAGAAATTATTTATATCCACATCCTTTACTTTTAGTTTAAATTAACTTATATAACTCATGATGTGTCGATTATTCTTTTATGTGTTTATGTATTTGATATGATTGACTCCTAAATTTTTGAACGGTGATACCTTATTCAAATGATTTCAGTTAAAAAGAGTAAAATCGAACTTTTATATCTAGCTTCATTACTATTACATTGATAAATTAAAGTTTGAACTATTTGCTCACTTGAATTATATTACTAACACACATAGTCCCTGTATATGATTAATCTGCAATTTAATTTTTAAGTTTAAAAAACTACAAGGTCAATCCCAAAATATGCATTAATATAACATGTTTGGTCCCTAACACGAATGAACACTTTGTACACTTAACTTTTTCCGTTAAATAATGTAAATTAACAATATGCCCACTGTCGGCCCTAAGGAGGAGCGGGATGGACGTCCAGGGCCCACTGGCTCGGGGGCACAAATTTTTTTTATATATTATATATATAAATATAAAAATAACAATTTTAACGTATAATACAATTAAAAACTTAACCCCGTTATGTTTTAAACCAAATAATTTTTGAGCTCATTTTATTAACCCAATTACTCAACTAATAGTCCACTAAAATATTTAAATATGATTGTATTTAAAACCCCAAAAACTAATTTAAAATGCACTCAAGTTTGAAGATAGATCGAATATTGATGCCGATGAACTTTATATGGACTTGAAGTTAGTTAACACATTACAAACCGGAGAATTTAGCAACCCTTCTGATGTTTTGAAACATTTAAAAGGACTTGATTATTTCCCCAATGCAAGGATTGCATATAGAATATTTTTGATTATTCAAGTGACGGTGACATCTACAGAAAAAAGTTTTTCAAAGTTGAAGTTATTGAAATCTTACCTACGATCTACGATATCCCAAGAAAAACTTAACGGATTAACGATGATAGCTATCGAAAGCGAAATATTAGAGACTATAAACTACGGAGATGTTATAAGCCAATTTGCTATAAAAATGCTAGAAGAGCTTCACGAGTTATTGGTCAACTATTACGGTATGCCATTGTAATATTATGATATTGTTATGTTTATTGTTAAAACATTTGCTTTCATTTAAAAAAATAGTATATATAATTTAAGTCGTTACGACCCAGGGGCCTTTTCTCCGGCTCATCCAGAGCATTAAAATCCTCAGAATCGACACTGAATATGCCCTTAGACCCACTTATTCTGTAAATATATATTTTCTAAACTATATACTTTAATCCGACCTCACCCCGCCTCACATTTTCTTCTCCATGAGAAGGAGATAATACACCATCCATAACAAGGGGTGTTTATCAGATCGGATAACAGATTATTCGAATCAGATTATTTGGATTTGAAAATTTCAAAACCTTATCCGGAATATAATCCGATCCAAATAAGACTATTTCTATCCGATCCAAATCTATCCGAATTCAATTCGGATCGGATTTGTAATTATCAAAATAATCTGAATTTATCCGAATAATTCAAATAAACCAAATAACAAATTTTTTTCTATTTTTTGTTTTTATTTATCATTTATAACTTTTTTGCTAATATTTTATTCTTAACATTTTATAAGTTTAACATAAATTCAAAATTAAAACATAATAGATAATTATAGAGAACCTGAAGATTAGAATCACTAATTGAAACAATGATTGATTATTGCATAATTGTTTAGGATTAGAGGAGTAGAATGTGTCAAGATTTTTGAGTATTGAGTTGAAAACATGATAAATAGTTGAGTAATAAGTATTAGGCTACACACATAATTTAATTATTATTCGGATTAATTGGATATCCGAATAAAAGAACTATGATATTCAAAATCCGATCCGAATAAGGAATTTGGATTCGGATGAGATCCTATCCAAATATCCGAATAAGGATTTGGATTAGTTTATTCGGATTCGAAAACATATCAAATTTCGGATATTTTCAGATATCAGATTTTATGAACATCCTTGTAAGGCCTCGTTCCCAGAGACCTCACAGCTGGTCATTCATTGCACGTAAACATTATAATACATTTACCTTACGAAAACATTGCAGCGGAAACATAAAAAAAGATAACTTTTCATATCATTACAAATGTTTTTGCATGTTAATACAAGCGTTCATTTCAAAACATTATTTGTTCACATTACAATGCAAAAACATTAACAAAATAATGTCATCATAAAGAGCTGAGTAGCCGCCTCGTGCCATCCTCAGCAATGTTTACCTGCCAACTAAAAACGTATAAAAGTCAGCGTTACTGAGTGAGTTCTAGTTTTATAATAAAACATACATTTCATCGATAAAATCGTTATTTATTTCCTTTCAGAGTCATACTATACATTTCATTCGTTCATGATCTTACATCGTACGTACATACAGGTAATATCATTATTATCTTCCATTACATTTGTTAACCTTCGTTCATTCATTACTTCTAGTGACATTACACTACCCCGAACATTGTGCATGAAGCGGGTAACTGGGCCTGAGGTCTTTCATAGACCTCGAACATTATGCACGAAGCTGACTCCAGTACCTAGGGCAAGTACATTCACCATTCATCTTTTTTTTTCATTCCGGATCAATGCCATATGCTATACCCCGAACATTGTGCACGAAGCGGTAACTGGGCCAGAGGTCTTTCATAGACCTCGAACATTGTGCACGAAGCTGACTCCAGTACCTAGGGCAAGCGGCAAGGATCCCATTCATATGGTCAATCACAAGGATTGGACCCCAATGTGCATCCTTTGGGGTAGCTAACCCACACACCGTTGAGCTAACACCTACATTGGGTGTGCACCTCCATTTATTTGCTTGCAAGACTTTTTATGTTCATTCGTTCGTTATGCATGCATTCATTCATCATGTTCCTTTTTTTCTTTCCATTATCATTCACTTTACATTACATAATACTTTCGATTAATTCATTATCATAACATGAAAAGTCATAGGAAAGATAATCATACATCATATAAGGAACATAAACATATCATGCAATCATACATCATATCATACATCACATCATCACAACATAAATGACTTCAAAAGTCAACTTACATAGCCCCGGGAATCTCCCAAGTCAAAGCCTACATTATACTTTTTCTCCAAAAATCAAAAAATATTCAAAGTCCTAAGGCGCATGGGCACTATGCAGGCGCATGGACACTATGCAGGCGCATGGAGAACACTTAGACGCATGGGCAACTTTCAGGCGCATGGGCACTATACAAGCGCATGGGGAACACTTAGGCGCATGGGCAACTTTCAGGCGCATGGGCACTATACAGGCACATGGGGAGCAACGCATGGGCAATCTTTCAGGTGCATGGGCACTATACAGGCGCATGGGTACTATTCAGGCGCATGAACACTTAGGCGCATGGACCACTTGGGCGCATGGACCACTTGGGCGCATGAGCATTATTGGGGCGCATGGCCCTACACTTAGTCATCCGACTAACATTTCTAGGCGCATGGACCACTGTTCAGGCACATGGGCTATACTCAAAACATTTCTATGGCAAATTTTGGGCGCATGAGCTACTGTTTAGGCGCATGGCTTACACTTAAACCTTCTAAGACATGTTCAGGCGTATGAATGCTTATCTAGGCGCATGAGCTTCTGCAAAACATGTTTCTAGGATGTTTTCAACCCCAATCATCAAATCCATCTATTCTAAGCATAATGTGGCTTTTCTAAACATGAATAACCTATAAACATTCAAGAACCAACATCCAACATACACAATACATATGGGTATTCGGACATAAACTTTGTAAAATCATTTAAATATGTTTTCAGGCCCAAAATCAGTTTAAAACATATAAAAACCAGGTCTAGAACTCACCTGATGCGACTTGGGTATCTCTTCCTTTTAACCCGCTTGCAAAGAGTTCAAACACCTAAAAACAACACCAAATACACACACACCCGAGCACATACACAACACATAAGCACATAAACACATAACCGGGTAAAACCCGACATAAAAACATAAAAACCTTGAATTCTTACCTTGAATTCACTTCTCTCTTCCTCTTCTTCTTCAACTCAGAGCTTTCTCTGCTCTCTTTCTCTAAACCGAAAAAGATGATGATGTGAGGTGAGGGTGGGCGGCCATGCCCACCTTTACACCAACTTTACAAAGTTTTGTCCTTTTTGGACACTTTTAGTCCCTCACTTGGACTTAATTTCCTTTCTTGCTTTTATTCTTTATATCTTGTCTTCTTATTTTTTTTAAAATAACCGGGTGTTACAAGTCCACCCCCTTATATAGGTTTTGTCCCCGAAACCTGTTATTCCTCGAACATATGAGGATAATGCTGGCTCATCTCTTTCTCAGTCTCCCATGTAGACTCGGATCCCTTCCTGTGCTTCCACTGTACACGCACAAGAGGAACCACTTTATTTCTCAGCCTCTTCTCTTTATAATCGATGATTGCCATTGGTTGCTCCACATAATTGAGCCTTTCATCCACTTCAATGTCCTCCAATAGAACAATCATGTCTTCATCAGCTAAGCACTTCCTTAGATAAGATACATGAATGTGGGGTGGATTCCACTCAACTCATCTGGTAACTCCAATTGATAAGCCACCTCTCCTACACGAGCGATGATTTGGAAAGGGCCTATATATCTTGGGCTCAACTTGCCCCGCTTCCTGAATCAGATAATACCATTCCAAGATGAGACCTTCAACATAACCCGGTCACCCGCCTGGAACTCGTTCGGTCTGCGTCGTCTATCGGCATACAACTTCTGCCTATCTTTAGCTGCCTTCATGAAGGCTTTGATCTTTTCGAGCTTCTCAGTCGTAGCCTCGATTACTTCGACGCTTCCCAACTCCTTCTGACCAATATCACCCCAACAAACGGGTGTTCTGCATCTCCTACCGTATAGCATCTCATATGGTGGCATGCCAATGTTGGAATGATAGCTATTGTTGTACGAGAATTCAACTAATGGTAGGTGGTCATCCCAACTTCCCCCAAAATCAATCACACATGCCCGAAGCATGTCTTCCAATGTCTGAATGGTCCTTTCTGACTGACCATCAGTTTGGGGATGATAAGCTGTGCTAATATGTAACCTCGTCCCCATAGCATCGTGGAATTTCTTCCAGAATTTAGACGTAAACCGGGTGTCACGATCAGACACAATGGACACCGGCACACCATGACGGGTTACAATATTCTTGATGAACAGGTCAGCCAACCTCTCGGATGAATATGTCTCGCGGATCGGTAGGAAGTGAGCACTCTTCGTCAAGCGGTCAACAATCACCCATATGGCATCGTACCCTTTCAGAGTACGTGGCAGCTTCGTAATGAAATCCATGGTGATGTGCTCCCACTTCCATTCCGGTATATCTAAAGGTTCGATCTTCCCATACGACTTCTGATGTTCCGCCTTCACTTGCAAACAAGTAAGGCACTTACCCACATACTCCACCACGTCACGCTTCATACCCGACCACCAATAATATTTCTTCATATCGTGATACATCTTTGTGGCACCAGGATGAATGGAGTATCGAGTCTTGTGAGCTTCCTCCAAAATCCTCACACGTAGATCCTCGAAACGAGGAATCCACACTTGTCCAAATCGAGTTTTAACACCAAGTGTGTTTTCACCTAATTCGCCAACCAGACCTCTCATTCTTTCAGAGTTTAGATGATCTTCTTTCAGTGCCTCATCTTGAAACTCCTTGACTTGCTTCATTACATCAGAGGTCATGATTAGTTGGTATGCTTTCACCCGAATCGGCTCAGGCCTCTCCTTTCGGCTAAGAGCATCAGCCACCGCGTTGGCCATACCCAGATGGTAATGGATCTCACAATCATAATCCTTTATGAGCTCTAACCATCTTCTCTGCCTCATGTTCAGATCTTTTTGCTCAAATAAATACTTCAAGCTCTTATGGTCAGTGAAAATGGTGCACTTCGTCCCGTACAGATAGTGCCTCCAAATCTTTAGTGCAAAGACCACTGCTGCTAGCTCCAGGTCATGAGTAGGATAGTTAACCTCATGCATCTTCAGTTGTCAGGATGCGTAAGCTATCACTTTACCTCGCTGCATCAACACACAACCCAATCCAGAGTAGGAAGCATCTGAATAGACCACCAAATCCTCGCTTCCTTCGGGTAATGATAAGACAGGAGCTTGAGTCAACCTCACCTTTAACTCCTCGAATGCCTGTTCTGGGCTTGACCCCATATAAACTTTACATTCTTCGGGTCAACTAGGTCAGTGGAGAAGCGATCTTGGAAAAGTCCTGAATGAACCTTCGATAATACCCCGCCAACCCCAAGAAACTACGAATCTCGGACAGCGTCTTTGGAGGCTTCCATTGCATCACCACCTCCACCTTAGCAGGGTCTACCATAATCCCTCGGGATTTATCACGTGACCTAAGAATTGAACTTCGTGTAACCAGAATGTGCACTTGGAGAATTTGACATACAACTTATCCCTTCTTAAGGTCTCTAACACCTCCCGAATATGACCGGCATGCTCTTCTTTGCTCCTGGAGTAGATCAGAATATCATCAATATACACAATCACTGATCTATCCAACATTGGCCGACACACTCGGTTCATCAAATCCATAAATGCAGCTGGCGCATTGGTCAAACGAATGACATAACGAGGAACTTATAGTGACCATGGCGCGTGCGAAAAGCTGTTTTAGGGATATCCTTCTCCTTCACCTTCAGATGATGGTAATCAGATCGAAGATCTATCCTTGAAAACCAACTAGGACCTTGGAGCTGGTCAAACAGATCATCTATTCTTGGTAGGGGGTATCGATTCTTCACTGTCAGCTTATTCAACTCACGGTAGTCTATACACATCCTCATGCTACCGTCTTTCTTCTTCATAAATAATACCGGAGCACCCCAAGGAGAGATACTCGGTCTAATGAACCTCTTATCCAGTAGTTCTTGCAACTGCTCCATTAACTCTTTCATCTCAGTCGGAGCCAACCGATATGGTGCTTTGGCAACGGGCTGAGCACGGGGTATCAAGTCAATTTGGAACTCAACCTCGTGATTTGGCAGCACGCCGGTTAAGTGTTCCAAGAATACGTCCGGAAAGTCGCACACCACTGGTACTTCAGATAATTGCGGTACCGGCACATCCACATCTTTTATGTATGCCAAGTAGGCACTACATCCGCGTCTCATGCACCTTCCCGCCACCGCCATCGAACTCACATTCGGGATCGTCGTGACGCGATCACCTCAAACCGTCACCTTATTCCCATCAGGCGTTGTCAATCGGATCATCTTCTTGCGGCACACGATGTTTGCTTCATAGGTTGCTAACCAGTCCATCCCTAGTACTACATCAAATCCACCTAGGGGTATCACATGTAACCTAGCAGCAAACCTATGGCCTTCTAGTTCTATGGCATAGTCCTCTATCACATCAGTAATTCTAGTGGACTTACCGATAGCAGTTTCTACATCGAAGGGCTCACCAATACATCTGCTCTTATTAGGAAACTTAGCACAAAAGGCAGCAGAAATGAAACTCCTACTAGCACCAGAATCAAACAACACAGATGCAAGAGTTTGGTTTATTAGAAACATACCTGACACCACGTCGGGGTCTGTCCTAGCCTCCTCCCAAGTCATCGTGAAAGCTCGGGTGCTTCCCTTCTGTCCTTTTCCTCCAGCCTTCTTCGCTCCTGAACCATCCGCCCTTGGCCTCTTACAATCTCTGCTCAGATGACCCTTCTCCTCACAGTTGTAACACCTTCCAACCCCACAATCTCTAGCCATATGGCTAGGCTTCCCACACTTGAAACAAACATTCAACCCCCATCTACACTCGCCACCGTGCTCCTTCCCACACTTGCCACACTTCTTCAACCCCGCACTAGCTGTGACCACACGTCGGTCACCTACCCTCGCCACCTTATTGTTTGGAGCGGGTCCACCACGTCCAAACCGTTTCCCATTCCCGTTCTTCCCATCCCCACTCGTCTTCTTCACCTCAGCCACTACCACCCGCGCTCATCATATAATCTACCAGCCAAATCAACCGCTGACCTAAAAGTGCTCGGCCGGGCAGCGATCATACGCCTATGGATATCCACCTGTATCTTTTAATCTTTCGTGACAGTGGTGTCACCTGATCGGGCACCATCTGTGCTATCTCATTGAATTTTGTGGTGTACTGCTGGTGTGTCATCGTTCTCGCCTCCAGCTGCAGGAAGTCTCTTTCTACCTTGTCCATCTTTCTATGAGTACAGGATTCCTCAATCACTAACTTCTTCAGTTCAGGCCATCTCATTCTCCCAATGGCCTTGCTACCCTCGGCTTGGACAATGTTGTCCCACCAACACAAAGCCGAGTCCACGAAAGAGTGGGTAGCGAATTTCACCTTCTGCTCTTCACGACACTCACTGATATCGAGGACAACCTCCATTTCCCTCACCCACGGTGAGCAGCTGCAGCAGTGCCATTCCCATCGAAAGTAGGGTGCTTGCATCTCATAAACGCCCCATTGTTCTAGCTTTGGGTCGCCTCGGCGCAAGCTCATCTTTTTCCTCGTCCTCATCATCAGAGAGAACCGTTTCCGGCTCTGGTTGTTCCCGTCCTCCCGAGGACCTGTTTCTTTCATTTCTCTCCCCTTTCCTAACTGCCTTGATCACTTCGGTCACCACAAACGGTAGAACCGTCTACATGACCTGATGAACTTCCTCCACCGCCGCCTCCTTTACTGAGGCTCTCAGATTGGCGCTCTCGTCGCCACCCTCGGGATGAGGGGCCTCTGGTTCTTCACGAACCACCTTCTCAACTCTAGGCCTCCCTCTCTTGGGTCGCGGTTCAGCACCGTGTCCTCCACCACGAGAGGCCTTCAAAGATCTACCACTGGCCATTATACGCACATTGAAAGATTCAAACACCAACACGGTCATTCAAGGGAACAACTCAGTTTATGTCAAGTATAGTAAGTCTCTAATTAAAGTGGCTAGTTGTGATTAGACACTTACTTTACTCTTCATACCCCAAGCATCTCCTATCCTGACTTAATCAGTATCTAAATCTACATACAACACATAACCACATACCATGCGCACGTAAATAGGTTAACACTATGAAAATACCTGATGGCACGTAGCTACTCAGATTGGCATCCCATTCCCATTCCGTCCCATTCTCAGTCTAAGTTAAGGTTTATTTTGAAAATTTACCCCATTCACTTAAACTCTTGCTCTAATACCAACTTGTAAGGCCCCATTCCCGGAGATCTCACAATTGGTCATTCATTGCACGTAAAACATTATAATTACATTTACCTTGCAAAAACATTGCAGTGGAAACATAAAGAAAAATAACTTTTCATATCATTACAAATGTTTTTGCATGTTAATACAAGCGTTCATTTCAAAACATTATTCGTTCGCATTACAATGCAAAAACATTAACAAAAGAATGCCATCCAAAAGAGCTGAGTAGCCGCCTCGTGGCATCCTCAGCAATGTTTACCTGCCAACTGAAAACGTATAAAAGTCAACGTTGTTGAGTGAGTCCTAGTTTTATAATAAAACATACATTTCATCGATAAAATCGTTATTTATTCCTTTCAGAGTCATACTATACATTTCATTCATTCGTGATCTTACATCGTACGTACCTACAGATAATATCATTATTATCTTCCATTACATTTGTTAACCTTCGTTCATTCGTTACTTCTAGTGAAATGTACATTACCCCGAACATTGTGCACGAAGCGGGTAACTGGGCCTGTGGTCTTTCATAGACCTCGAATATTATGCACAAAGCTGACTCCAGTACCTAGGGCAAGTACGTTCACCATTCATCTTTTCTTTTCATTCGGATCAATGCCATATGCTATACCCCGAACATTGTGCACGAAGCGGGTAACTGGGCCTGAGGTCTTTCATAGACCTCGAACATTGTGCATGAAGCTGACTCCAGTACCTAGGGCAAGCGGCAAGGATCCCATTCATATGGTCAATCACAAGAATTGGACCCCAATGTGCATCCTTTAGGGTAGCTAACCCGCACACCGTTGAGCTAACACCTACATTGGGTGTGCACCTCCATTCATTTGCTTGCAAGACTTTTTATGTTCATTCGTTCGTTAATGCATGCATTCATTCATCATTTTCCTTTTTTTCTTTCCATTATCTTTCACTTTACGTTACATAATACTTTCGATTCATTCATTATCATAACACGCAAAGTCATTAGAAAGATAATCATGCATCATATAAGGAACATAAACATATCATACAATCATACATCACATCATACATCATATCATCACAACATAAATGACTTCAAAAAGTCAACTTACATAGCCCCGGGAATCTCCCAAGTCAAAGCCTACGTTACACTTTTTCCCCAAAATTTAGAAAATATTCTAAGTCCTAAGGCGCAAGGGCACTATGCAAGCGCATGGACACTATGCAGGCACATGGGGAACACTTAGGCGCATGGGCAACTTTCAGGCGCATGGGCACTATACAGGCGCATGGGGAACACTTAGGCGCATGGGTAACTTTCAGGCGCATGGGCACTATACAGGCGCATGGGGAACACTTAGGCGCATGGGCAATCTTTCAGGCGCATGGGCACTATACAGGTGCATGGGTACTATTCAGGCGCATGAACACTTAGGCGCATGGACCACTTGGGCGCATGAGCACTATTGGGGCGCATGGCCCTACACTTAGTCATCCGACTAACATTTCTAGGCGCATGGACCACTGTTCAGGCGCATGGGCTGTACTTAAAACATTTCTAAGGCAAATTTTGGGCGCATGAGCTACTGTTTAGGCGCATGTCTTACACTTAAACCTTCTAAGACATTTTCAGGCGTATGAACGCTTATCTAGGCGCATGAGCTTCTGCGAAACATGTTTCTAGGATGTTTTCAACCCCAATTATCAAATCCATCTGTTCTAAGCATAATGTGGCTATTCTAAACATGAATAACCTATAAACATTCGAGAACCAACATCCAACATACACAATACATACGGGTATTCACACATAAACTTTGTAAAATCGTTTAAATACGTTTTCAGCCCCAAAATCAGTTTAAAACATATAAAAACCGGGGTCTAGAACTCACTTGATGCGACTTGGGTATCTCTTCCTTTTAACCCGCTTGCAAAGAGTTCAAACACCTCAAAACAACACCAAATACACACACACCCAAGCAGATACACAACACATAAGCACGTAAACACATAACCGGGGTAAAACCCGACATAAAAACATAAAAACCTTGAATTCTTACCTTGAATTCACTTCTCTCCTTCCTCTTCTTCTTCAACCGAGAGCTTTCTTTGCTCTCTCTCTCTAAACCGAAAAAGATGATGATGTGAGGTGAGGGTGGGCGGCCATGCCCACCTTTACACCAACTTTTCAAAGTTTTGTCCTTTTTGGACACTTTTAGTCCCTCCACTTGGACTTAATTGCCTTTCTTGCTTTTATTCTTTTTATCTTGTCTTCTTTTTTTTAAAAAAATAACCGGGTGTTACAATCCTAACCATAACTACCATTGTTTACCATAGCACCAATGGTTACCATTAATAGAATCCCGCACTTTATACACTAACCTTTTTTTAACAATCTTTATATACTAACTAAGCCACCCGCACCACACCACCGATAGAGGACTCCCACTGTCTATCACACCAACATTGTTGCCTTTACTCCTCCTTTCCGACGACCAACGTCAACACACCACTAATGCTTAACATCATCATTCTCATCCATTCCTAGCTAACCCTAGTATTTTTCCCAACAACCACCCACCACCACTATCATGAGTACGAGTACAACAAGCGACGCCACCATCACTATGTGTTTTGGATTATTAGGGGCACTGAGTAATGGCCACAACGTGTACAATGGTGGTTGTGTGAGATAAAATAGAATAGAGTGAGTGAGACAAGGGTTGTTGCATGATAGTAAGGGTGGAAGAAGTGGTGGTGTTGTAAGTAAGATGATGATGGTGGAAGAAGTGGTGGTGTTGCACGACGATGTTATGGTGATGGCGATAGTGGTGTTGGTCGGAAGATTTTTCCGGCGAGAATGAATCTGTTTTTTTTAACGATGAAAGAGGAGTGGATGGGTGGTGGGGATGTTCATCGCAACACGCGGATCTTAGATCATTTTCTAAAATTTTTAACAAAAAAGTTTATACATCCATTCAAGGCAATGACCAATCATGTTACATTAATACATACTTTCAAATTGACATTATAATTTTTTTAACTTAAGTACTAAAACAACAATTTAAACATAGCATAAGAACTATCAGCATAAGAACTATCAGTGTAATTTACTCTCTGATATATTGTACGAATATATATTGTCGAAACAAGGAAAAATATTTTTTATCCATTTGTTCTATTGATAACCAAAACTACCATTTGTTCTTACTAGCTGTCACACCACAGAAAGGCTTTTCATCAAGGAGTCTTAAATATAATTTACGCAATTGCATTTCTAGTGATTTTATGAACGATTGTTGCCTTTGTTTTATATATACAGATCAGTAATGCTGTTTTGAAGAAATATGTAATTAATTATCAATTTCATAAAATCAAAACTTGTAATAAACAATGATAAAATGTAAAACATTGAAAATTTTTAATCAACGAATCCGACACAATCTTTAAAATAATGCAACTCATGTCGATTGAAATGTGAGCACAAAAATATAATAGCACCGATTAAAGATTTTTGTATCCATTACTAAATTTGTTTACATATGTGATCATTGTATGCACATTATGAAAGTTATTCAATTGATTGCTTGCAATGTTTTTAAGGGACCACATATGTGTTTTCGCCTCGTAGTTGAAAATTGATACGGGACATGAAGTCAACCTCAATATTGCTACTTTATATTTTATCATTATAAAAAATATTCATATTAATTTGTTTTACATGTTATAAGATCAGTCAAAAGTTAGGAGCATGATGCACTACAAAAACCGAATCATTTGTTTTTAGAATGAACTAGAGTTAAAGCGTCGTGGTGGCGGAGACGTAAAATCGTATCAAATAGCATCAATATCACACTATCGTTAGCGTCCACCAACACTGAAGTTGTGGTGTATTAATGCGGATAAATTAGACCGAAACGTAAAACATAAAAAGTTTAACAAGTCGATCTAGGACCCGCGTGTTGCGATGAACATGCCAAACAATCAAACACATAAAAATAGTCATAAAATGTTGAACTACACATGTATATAACGCCGTGTTAAGTCACATAATTATAACAAAACATAAAAATATTAAACCACATCTGCATATTGTGTCGTGTTAACTAGCAAAACTTAGAAACAAAACTAAAACAAAATTTTATGAAAAATAAAAAATATATGAGATTAAAGTTAAAAATAAAAAGATTGTAAGGTCAAATTGTAAATAAAGATGAAACTTTTGAGTTAAAAGTAAAAATTAATTTTTTTTGTAAAACACCCTAAGCATAAATACAATACCTTATGCATAGAAAAATTGAAAATTATTATATATAAATGAGTTAAGACACAAGAATTAATAACGTATAAAGTTACACACTATGTTCATACTATTAGAATTTACATATCTGTCTATCAGAGACTTTGATCTTCAGTCATTCGATACAAAATCGAATCATGGTAATCGACATATAATAAAAACTCCATTGCCCCATAAATAATATTTAAAGTTTGAAACTTCATATGAAACTTGTTTTATAATCTATTTAAATCTAAATAGTTGTTGACATAAAATGTAATAATGAATAAAATATGAAGTAAAAGATTACGAAAAAGAAAGGAAGTAGAAGCCAAAGGGAACACGTGACAGGGGCATGGATGAGCCGTGGTAGAAGGGGCCCTAATCTCATCTTATGCCGAATGTCTTTTATTAATTGGATTAAAGTTTATGGACTTTGATAGCGATAATTTATCCTAAAATAATAAAGATAAGTAATATTATAAATTATAAATATTTTATATACAGTTATATTCTGAAAACTAATTTGTTTCGAAGAATATACTTTCTCTTTTTATAATTGTATTATATTTTAAAAAATGAATTGTCATTTTTAAAATTCATATAGTATAGTTAAATTTCTACTATCTATATTCAAATTTGTATTTATTATTTAAGGACTCAAAAATTATTACCTCTTGACTAAGTTTGCTGCCGAAGAGTTTTGTGTTTATGCTACTTGGAAGCTTAGGAAAAAAACATTCAAGCTTTAGACAAACGAGATGGTTAGTTGGGCTGTTCCTTTCGACTTTAAGTTATAGGTAAACATTCAAGTTTTCATACATTTTTTGGTCTTTAGTTATTCCTTCACAAAACAAGATGGTTAGTTACATTAAGATAACCCAACCCTTATTGTTCTTGGGCTTGTCAAAGTGAACCGAAGACAATAAAATGGTAATTGAACCTATATACAAGTTCTAAGGATCATTTGTTGTTGTTGATGAAAAACTTAAGTCACATGGTATTTCTTTATCTTCCACACCATATTTGGAACCTTAGACTTGACCTTTAATACTTCGGAAGTTTTGATAATTTCAGAAGTTTTGGAGACTAAACCTTCGGAAGAGTTTGCATCCACTACAACAAACTTTAGTACTTTGGAAGCATTCCTTTCTTTCGATACCAATTTTTTCTTCCGAAGGCAAGTTTTCACTTATCTTCTTTTTTCTTTGGAGCTTCCGGAAGGAAGAGATTTTCCTCCGAAGCTATCTTCTTCTTCTCTTCTTAGAGGTTTTCTACTTAGTCATGTGGATAGTGCTTTTGGGATTGTAGAAGCAATCATTAGCAAAATAAGAAGTACTACCACACATGATGCATTCAGTTGACTTCCTTCTATGAGTCTTCTTCTGAGTAGAAGATTGAGCTTGAACACTTTCCACTTCCATCTTCATCTTCACAGATGATACAAAAGGCTTCTTAGGATAAGGCTTGCTCTCAAACTTGATGGTTCAGGCTGTGTAGTAGTGGCACATATTTGATCATTTTTTCTCTCTTGACCAGTATGATTTGGACATGAGCTAGGACTCCTGGTACTATAGTCCTTGGTTGAGTCTTTAGTCATACCACTTCAAATTCGAAAAAGATGAATACTTGTTTATTCTTGGAGTTGAAGGTGGTCTTGATCTCTTGGGTCTTTTATTTATTTTCTTTTGGCTGTCCTGATCAAATTCTTCCTTGTAGACTTGGTCATCTTTGGTTCTTTCCACTCCTTAGGAGAATAGTGATCTTTCGTAGGATGATACTCTTCACTCACCTCAGATCCATCCTTCATTATCTCCTCTTCATCCTCATCTTCTTGAATAGGGTCCATGTGTCACACCCCCAAACCACAGTGGTTTCCCGCGGGGTGCGAACGTCATGATTTCATAGTCACTGATCGACCACTACATGGTTTTGTAAAACATACATCTCAAATAAGTTTAAAATACATCATTGTTCAGAGTTAAATTTGCGGAAGCAATAGTAATAAGGTAAATTGTTTCAAAACATGACAATTACGAAAATGAATGTCCCAAACAACATGAATGGCCCTAAACATGAGGTGTTCCATGCTAGCTTAACTTGGTGCATCTATCAATTACCTGAGAAAACATGCATGAAAAATATCAACATAAAGTTGGTGAGTTCACAGATTTTAAAGTAATAGTAAACAGTGTAATGGACCACAAGTCTTTCCATAATTTGATTGTCGATAATACAATACTACAATATTATATAAGCACCGCAACCGAAGCTAGACTGTAATTGTAACAAATTGCCCCTACCCATGCCTACCGTAAGCATGAGTGTGAACAGGCTAATAATGCACCCGTTTAGACCTCTAGTCAAGATTAGGGTAATTAATCCGGGTGGGGGTAGTCAAACCCAATAGTACTATCCATGATTACCTCGCTTTGGGAAATTAACTAACGGTTCGATAACAGGGGACTTTATACGGTAAGTAAACAACTTATATAGCATGTGAAATCATTGACAAGTAAATGTGTCCAAGAAAATAGTAATTTGCATGTAATCTCCCCCAAAATAAAAATAAGTAAAAATGGGGCTGTGAAACTCACCTGTAATGCACGCGTGAATACTAGAAATAGTCTGTACATATGATTGGTCTAGGAATCTCCTAAACAAAATCACAATTTATTCATAAGGTCATGATTACTAACCCTAGATGGTCATGCATAACTCATCCACAAAGTTAGTTTCGAAAATGTCACTCGACTAATTAGACACGTCGAGTCGTAAATGTTTCATTTAGATTCTTGTCTTCATATCTATCTTCCTAATAGTACATAATGTATTAAATGTGTTTTATATTAAGTATAATGGTATTATACTTTCCATGTGTATGGGTTTCCCTTTTTTATCAAATATCTTCAAAAGTTTACTTTATATAAATATGGGCATTTGACAGAATCAAAGGGATTTTTGGGTTTGGTTGTCATCCTCTTTTCATGATACAAAGAATTTTCATAAAATCTGATATTTTTACCATATTTAGATCTATGTCTTAGGATTCCAAAAAACTATAGCTTGCAACATGTAGCTAAGTTTAAGTCCCTCGAAATGGGTCATGAAGCAACAGATGTCAGTGCAGCATTTTTCTGTACATGTCCATGGATTTCACCTTTTTGAGGGGTCAAAACTTACATTCACAAATAGAGCCTATAATACTTTTAAACCTAACACTTTAAGCTAAGTTACCACAGAAGGAATATCTCCATTTGGTTATTTAAAGCATAACTTATGCCTCAATCTTTCAGCCCTATCTATTCTGCCAAAAATTCAGGTTCAACACCTTAATCATGTTTGCACGTTTTGGATAGGTTATAGTCGTCTAAAATTTCAAGGTTGGATGGGTTATAACTAGACATCCTAAGGTTAATTTTAGGCTCAAGAAACTGTTCATTTGACCATGTTTAGGTCGAGTTATGGTGTCGAAAACATAGAACATGAATCTGCCAGAAGATGTCTTACATGTTTTGTTACTTTTTAAACTTTGCTAGAGCACTTTTGGATGAGTTAGTGAATATGAACACATCATGATGATGTATAGAGATTAGAAAAAAAGTGCTAACCTTAAACAAGCAAGGAGAAAGAGATGGTAGTCTTGAAATGCAAGGAAAAAGAAGACTTGATCCTTTGAACTAATAACCAAACAAGAAATAGGTGGGGAAGATGTTGTAAGATGCTTGAAAGCTTCAAAAATCACTTGATCTTCAACCAAAGGCACTTGAATCACCCAAGATTTGAAGGAAATAAGTTGAAAATCAAATGGAGTGGTGGTAGGAGTGTCTTGGCCGAATTTTAGAGAGGGAGAAAGAGAGAAGATGAGTGTGATGTGTTGGTGTAGTTGAAGTGAAGGGTGCATGTCTTTTATAACACTCAATCCTCTTTAAGTGTAAAGTTCTTGAAGCATGGGCTCCTATTCATGGTCAAAGGATGGAGAAATGGTGTTCCAAGAGTGGTAAGGTAGACATGTTGCTTTAACACATTAAAAGAGAGGCTTCATGAATATGACAAGTTGTGTTTTGTCAAATCTTTTAAGTTTTGTGAGCTTTATTGGGAAGGAGGTGGAAGAGTAATGTGGTGGTGGCTTGGATGACCACATGCATGGGAAAGGGGGGTTTTGGTTTTCATATTTTGTGTAGTATTGGGTATTTAGGTGGTATTTGTTGCACCATAGGTATTTTTACATATTCTTATATTTTTACTTTTTTTTACTTTTTGGAATACCTTAAAATATTATAAAAATTCATATAATATTAAATATTTCAATATTGATGATATATTAATGAAGCATCATATATCTAGCATTCGCATTAAAATGATTCGTTCCGAGTAATCATCAATTTACGCGATTAGGTTTATTTATAAATTCAAGCTTTTCCAATGCATTTGATTTGGAATCTAAAATACTTTGAAACAATAGAATCTAAAATACATTGAAACACCTAAATGAATTTATTAGTACATGTATATGAATTATGACCAATGTTCATGTGTGCCGGTTGTATCGCATGTAAAAATGGTAAGTACGCCGAATCACCGATACATGAAATGTAATGCGTGAAATTTTGCAATGCATAAAATGACTTCAATAATTGGAATTCATTGAAAATAAAGTATATAGGGGTAATTATAACCAAGTCAAGGTCAGGTATTGACCTGAAATTGTCGGTTGTCACACCATGAGAGGTAGCTCATCTTGACAAGTTTTACACCTTGAAGATCTTACGGATAGTAGTGTTTATGGAGAAGCTATCGTTGTGGATCCTAGTCCCTGCTTGTTTTTGATAACAAATCTTTGCATGAAAGTATGAGGATATAATGTTCTTGAATATCTCTTTTTCAAGAACACATTTTCCTTACCCTGGCTTTGCTAATCACAAGCTCAGCCTAGCATTAATTTACTTGAACAAGATCTTTAGTTTGAGTCCTCTAATTTGTGTGCTCATTCTTAAGAGTTGATATTGTTTTCCTTATATATTCTATTTCAAGTTTTTAATCATTTTAGCTCTTTTAAAATCAACTTTTAATTATTTAAGGACTCAATTTCAGATCTCAATTTCAAGTTGTAGGACCTATATCTATTTATTTTAGAAATGCATTTAGGGTTACAAAAGTATTCTAGTACCTTGGATTCTTCATGCTCAACTTCCAGTTCTTTGTTTATAGAGTAATCTCCTACCTAAAAGCTCCAGCCAAAGCCTCCCTCTTCAACTTTAACAACAACATGTTGTTTTGGTTGGCTAGGCTTCTCAGGTTTAGGAGCACCCTCAGTGTAATTTGGTCTAGTTTGTGCTTGCCTACCATTTGTCCTTATTTCCTTGCACTCTCTTGCAAAGTGTCCCATTGGTTACAATTGTAACACTTCACCTTCCTTTTATCTAGTCCAAACTTTCCATTGGAAGCATTACTAGGAAACTTTCTACCTGGTCCTCTTGTAAAACTTCTTGGCCCTATGAATGAGAAGAGCCATTTGCTGGATTATCTCTATGTACTTCAAATCATCTGGATGGATACAATCCAAGTCTTCAAGAGTGAAGAGAAAATTGCCACAATTTTCAGCAGCAGACACAAAGGCTTGAGCAAAGTTTGTCTCTTTGAATAGGCTTTCTTGGATGTAGCTCTCCCTTGGTGTCTCTAAGTAGGTAATGAAATGACCTTTTTCTGAGTTTTCAGGGTAGCAGATAAGATGATGTTATGGTTCTCTGCAGTCCCTCTCAACGACATGAAGTGTTGAACTTTGTTGATTGTTGGAAGAGCTACCTAATAGATTTTTCATGTTTATCTCCATCTTATATCTATTACAAATAGCATACAACTCTATGAAAGTAAGGGTTAAGAGGTTTTCAGTTCTCTTAATGGCAACATAGTAGTGAGTCCATTTTCTGGAAAGAAAGAACATGAACTTCCTCATAATTTCCCTATTCTCAAGTTTTACTCTAACATCCATTAGAGTTTCCACAATCTTAACATAACCTAAAGTATTATTGAGTCATGGTTTCACCTGTCTTATAGGTGAAGTTCTCAAATTGTTGCTTTATGAGGTCTTTATTGTTTTCCTTGGACTCAAACCCCTCCTATATAAGCTTAAATGCATCCCAGATTTCATTTGTAGTTTTGCACTTCTTGAAGCCTTTGTAGATAGAGTTAGGAAGAGTAGTTTGGAGAGTGATCATGGCCTTCTAATATACATCAATTTTCTTCCAATCTTACTTTGAGTAGTCAGACATTTCCTTTGGAATCATACAACCACCAACAACAGCTGAAGTCGTGCTTGGAACATGAGGTCAGAGACAATGGATCCCCACATCCTGCTATCTTGAAACTTGATGAAGCCTTCCATTCTTTGGCACCAAGTATCAAAGTTGCAAGACCGGTGAAGGGCGGTCAAATACAACACAACAACACAAAGAGGAGAGTAACTAAACTTAAACAAACTGTGAACTAGATTAACCACAAGTAAGACACTAAGAACACAAGTAACGTAAGAGACAGAACACAAGAGCACAAGTATATGGTTTTCAAGAATGCAGTATATTGCTTTCTCTATGTTCTATTACAAGTGTTACAAAGCATATCAATAAAGTTACAAGTGTGAAGTCATTGGATCGGTAGACATCCGTGCGTGTTCTTGATGGAAGGAAACAAAACCAAAACCCAAGAGATAAACAATAACACGAACTATAATAAAATGGTTTCATTGATAAAACCTAATGATTACAAGCTCGTTACAACATAAGAATCAAGACTCTTGGAAAGGGGAGATCGAGCATGATCTCCCCTCTCATCCGGCAGCACCTAGGCCCCGGGCACAATCCTTCTCAAAACCCTTAATCTCTCTACACAATGAAACTGGTATTTATAGGCCTCAACCCATATAAGATGTGACTGGTCCCATTCGTACAATTGGGCCATGCGTATGGTTCAATCGTATGACTGGACCATACGTATGGTTCAATCGTACGACTAGACCATAACTATGATTCAGTCTTACGAATGACCCAATCGTATCTCTCAGTCGCACGACTGGTCCATTAGCATGACTCAGTCGTATGACTGAGTCTCCTTCGCATATGCTCCTACGAATGACCCAGTTTCATGTGTTTACAACATATCAGGTGTATTACATTAAGCCTAGACTATTCGACAAGCGAAGAACACACTATATATGACAATATATGCTCCAACAAATTCCCCCTTGGACGTTGCTTGCGAATAGTAGATAACACCTCTTACAATATTCAGTCAATCTTTGCTCTGGTTGCCAATAGAATTAAACGAAACACCACATTAGCCAATGTTGTTGATCCGTCTGGTTGCTACAGTATTCCTGAAAATGAATTTAGGCACAATAGCTTTCGTTTACTTTGCAGAACACCATCATAGCAGCAAGATTCCCCATATGACTGATTTTCCAGATAATGACATGAACAGTTTTCCATTGCTACAATCTTCACACAGGTTAATCTGATTAATATTAACACCTGCAAAAATTCCCCCTCAAATTTAGCATATCCCAATATATAGACATTGTGCTCTCCTTGCGTCTTCACACGGTGTATTGGGCAAAAAGTAGAGGGTTCCAATCCACAGCTGACAATCTCAACCAAATCAGCATGCACTCAGATTCATCATCAGAAACTAGCTCACATCATCACTTTCTGATTGTGTCTTCAATTTCTCTAAACATGGATTCCCCCTAAGAATGAGAATCCTCTCTGTGCGGATAGATATAACTTGACTGGCCCATAAATAGTCAGATGCTCCTGACTACCCCATAAAATCAGCACCGACTGCTGACATCTTCTCTTCTCTCTTGTGTGTTCTAACTACAATCACCTATTCTGGAAATCCAAAGAATAATGGGGTATCCATCAAACTTATTTGACATAAGAACCTCAAGATGAATGTGCTTCGCTCATCCTCAAATCTGTGCAAAAGGTAGTTCCAGACCTTTTTTTGGTCTAGAACAAATGCGGACGAGTCAATGCGGATGGCTCAGTCGTGCGATTGAACATACGACTGGTCCAGTCGCACGACTGAACATACGAATGGTCCAGTCGCATGGTCCAGTCATATGAATGGTCCATTAACATGGTCCCCAGTCGCATGAACGGGTTTACACATAGATTTTCAGATCTGCAGCCGCCATGGCTGCCAGAAACCTAATCTGATGAATTTTACATGAAGCGAAATAAGATAGACATCATCAGATTCACAAGGGTGATAGAAACATGGTTTCCAGTTTGATTTGAACATAGAAGCAACACACATAACAAGATCTGAGCAAAACACGAAGAACACGAAGTGGGTTTAACGTCAAAGAACCTGAAATCGTTCCAGAAATCAAGAGCTCGGGTTGCTAGTATGATTGTTAGATCATTCTAGCAGTAACCGGCTCTGATACCAATTATGAAGGCGGCTGGACCGGTAGACATCCGTGCGTGTTCTTAACGGAAGGAAACAAAACTAAAAACCAAGATACAAACAATAACACGAACTATAATAAAATGATTTCATTGATAAAACCTAATGATTACAAGTTCGTTACAACATAAGAATCAAGAATCTTGGCAAGGGGAGATCGAGCATGATCTCCCCTCTCATCCGGCAGCACCTAGGCCCCGGGCACAATCCTTCTCAAAACCCTTAATCTTTCTACACAATAAAACTGGTATTTATAGGCCTCAGCCCATATTAGATGCGACTGGGCCCATTCGTACAATTGGGCCATGCGTATGGTTCAATCGTGCGACTGGGCCCATTCGTACAATTGGGCCATGCGTATGGTTCAATCGTACGACTGGACCATACGCATGGTTCAATCGTACGACTGGACCATAACTATGGTCCAGTCTTACGAATGGACCATAACTATGGTCCAGTCTTACGAATGGCCTAATTGCATCTCTCAGTCGCACGACTGGTCCATTAGCATGACTCAGTCATATGACTGAGTCTCATTCGTATATGCTCCTGCGAATGACCTAGTTTCATGTGTTTACAACATATTAGGTGTATTACATTAAGCCTAGACTATTCGACAAGCGGCAAACACACTATATATGACAATATATGCTCCAACAACAAGAACATGAGATACTTATACTACATCCTACAGCCAGCCATACTATGAAAGCCAGCTGGATACAATTGACTAGACACAAACAAAATCAATTGTAGAGTTAAAAAGGCAGATTGCCTTTTTGACTTTGTGACTATGACATGCCATAGCTCACATCCTTATCTATTACAAAAAGGATAAAGTACATGAAGTAGAAAGTTACAGACTCAAGACCTCAATATACAGTTACCAAAACATGGACCTTTTCACCAACTCATGCAAGTTGGTGACTTTACAGAGATGCAACAGAAAGGGGTCCAGTTTTATAGAAAAGTATATGAGATAAAGCATGTTACTAAAAGTCTTCAGAAGAAATCTGTCTTCAGGAGTGAAGCTTCGGAAGAATTTGTCTTTGAAGCTTTGAAGACTTCATCTTTGGCTTCAGAAGATATTGGTCTTGGCTTTAGAAGATTTCACACTTAAAATATTTCTGTTGCATGTGTGAAACTTCCGAAGCATTCTTCTTCAGTACTTATGTAGCATGCATGCAGAAAGACTCTGGTTAAGCCTTTATACATATTCTCTACAAACTCCCCCTAGGCTGATGCTACCAAAACTCTTGAAGACTTCAGATATCAACAGTCCTTATCAGGATGATAACCAACCCTTTCTTCATAAGATGATCAGGATCCTTTAGACTATCAAAGTATCTTCTCATGTCAAAGAGATCATGTAGAGGCAACTGAAACATGTCTTGCCAAGTGTAGACATTCTTAATTCCATGATCTCTGATGACATGCCACCTTTCTGGATATGTAGTGTATGTCGAGGACAGGATGGGTCTTTTTGATGCAAAAAGAGCTATTGGAATGGGAGATGATGGAGCATCCTCTGGCTGCACATCCTCAGGATGTTCTGACTCATCCTGAGGTTTAGAAAAGGATGCAATCTTCTTCTTCTTCTTTGGCTTTGGTTTAGAAGCCATCCTTTTCTTTCTCTTTACAACTTTTAACTGAGAAGACTGGCCTACAGTACCGGATTGATCTTCATTGTCTTTCTTAGTTGGGTCTTCTACTCTCACAGGTTCAGATTGAGAGTGAGTCTGACCCTGTTGTAGATCAAAAGATGAAGCTTGTTGAGATTCAGCAGGAGGTCCAGGTTGTGATGTCTCTGGTTGTTCAACCTTAACCTCCACTTCAGGTGGGGCTTGACTTGGAAGGGAATATAAGTCACCTGCTCTTCACTCTTGATCTTTTGCTTGATCACCCTTATATGCTCATCCATAGTGGATAGAGACATGTGGCCAAGTCTCCTTCTAGAAAATCCATACAACTTCAAGAAACTCATCATCTTCTGCCTGTCAGCAGATTTCTTCATGCTTTTGTGGATGATGGCTCTTGACTTAGCAGCTTCTTCCCTCAGATTTCTTTTAGTTGTCTTTCTTTCTCTGACTATCTTAAGTTCAAGTTGTTTGAGATACTCAAACTTAACATAGTCTTAAGACAAAGGAAGAAGTGCTTCTGCCTGATAGAGGCTTGTGGCACTTAGGTAGTTGATAATCTTGATCCTTTCTTCTTCTTTATCTACCTGAGGTTCTAGTTGAACCACATCCTTATATGAAGGGCTTTCTTGAACTAGGGAGAGGGTAGGCACATGCTTGTACAATCTTTTCTTTCTTCTGTCTTCTTTGATTTGTACTAGAAGCTCTGCATCTTCTGCCTCTTTCTTTTCCTTTGACCTTTCCAGGTAAACCAGTTCATTTAACTCCTCTAAGGAGAGAGAGATGATATTGTCTATGTCATAGTTCTTTGTCTGCAGATAGTTTATCCTGACTGCCCTTAACTTATCATTCTAAGTATCTGGTCTGGGGGCAGCCCTGATTGCAGTCACCATGAGTCTTGCAGACCTAGAAGAGGAACTTTCTCCCCTTAACTTTCTTTTCCTCTCTCTCTTCTCCTCCTCAATCTCCTCAGATGTCATTTTTCTTTTCCCTTTGTTACTCACAGACCTTTATGACTCAGGGTGGAGAGTGGTTTGGCCTTCATTGCTTGATGCAGCTTCTAAGCTCTGGCCGAAGAGAGCTTGAGAATCACCTTCACCAGCAGGTGTCTCAAAAAGGGCATTGATCTCTGCAGCAGTTGTTGGTGATAAGGCTGGGCTCTCAGGTTCTGTCACTGGGCCTTCAGTCAAGGTTTCCCCTATGAAACTAATCTTAGGGTGTGCCTCAACATCCAGTTGACCGATGACAATTGCCTGATTCCTACAGTCTTCTTCTTAGGCTGAACTCTGCAGTGATCCTGTCTTGGATTCTTTGGGCCAACTTTTCAGCTTGTGTTGATTTGACAAGTGGCATGTTGACTAAATCCAGACTGTTATAATAGTTCAGGGTTTGAAAATTGAAGATCTCTTGCTATCCTTGAACCTTTATGATGATTAGGGCTCTCTTGTTGCTATCATACCTCCACTCAATGATGTGATTGGAAGATGGTGGAGATGACATAGCCCTTAGTATCCCTTCCTCAAACAGACTCTGTATTAAGGAGTCTATTGAGTCCATATCAATATGAACTTGAGGAAGTTGTTGAGTAGGCACAATTGCAAGTGAGGATGGTGAGTCCTCAATGTCCATACTCCCTGAGAAACTCCCAGGTTTTATGGTAGTGATGACTTTCTCCCCCTTTTTGGTAGCATCACCCACTTGCATAGGTGAGCTAGGAGTTAGGTCAACCACCTCCACAGGTTCTTGTTTTCCTGGTTGAGCTTCTCTTAAAGCTCTCCCAGCTAGTTGTTCCTTAAGATATGAAATCTTAAGTTGCTGATCATTGACCCTGTTCTGCAAGGTAGTCACTTGAGATTCAAGGTGACTAACTTTGGAGACTAAATAGGTGGATGTTTGAGACAGTTTTTGCACTTTTAGTCTTAAATTCCCCTCACCTTTATCAGAAGAATCATTGGGGGATGAGATAATTGAATCAAAGTCCTCACTCTCACCACCAACTTTAGGTTCTTGGCTGCTGGATTTCCTCTGCTCATTGGCAATCTCAGTTGAGATGTCAGTGGGCTGAGTTGCCATGGTTGAGGTCTTAATGATGTAATCACTTTCAAAAGTGAGAGACTCTTCCATATGGACATCCTGAATAGGTTCAGAAGTGTCCACCTCAGTTGTAGGTGACTGATGTGGGCTAGAAATAGGAGCCTTAGAAGCACTCATCTCTCTTTGAGTAGGGGAAAAGAAGAGAGAATCATGGTACTCACTTAAACCTAAATCTTCATGAGTATAGAAGTCAAGGTTGGGGATAGGTTGATTTAGATCTAAAGGCTGGGGATGGTAACTATCCCTTGAAGGTTGATCACCTGAGTGTTGAGACTCAGAGTGATGGCTTAAGGCAGTTTGGGAGGGATGGCTAATGAGCTCAACAGGCTGAGCATGAGGAACCTCAGCACTGATCCTTGAAGAGATGGGAGTGGTCTGCTCCTAAGGAGAAGTAGGAGCTCTAGTGTCCACTTCCTCCTGTATTGGTGAGTGTATGGGGGCCTCCACAGACTGAATAGTCTGAGAAGGGGTTCATTTGGATTTTCTTTGGTAGGTGATGGTGATTTGTGGCTGTGTAGGTGGTTGGGCTGCAGCAGGTGTGGGTTCAACACTAGCTGGTGCTGATAGGTTGTCACCTTGAGCAATGAGCTCTAACATTTTTGGGACCAGGGCTGTTTCTACCTAGAGAAGTCAACAGTGGGCTTTCTTAGTATTTTAAAGATGTCGGGCTTCATCTGTCCCAGTTTAAGAATGTTACCTGTTCCCCTTAACTATGAGCCCAGTTCATAGTTAAGAATGTACTGGACATATCTAGGAAACGTGTAATATTCTAAGGAGTCTAAGTTGGCAAGTAAATTAGTATAAACAAATTGAGAATAACTGAACTTGACCCCTTGAATCATTTCATGGATTATGAAGGAGAGATCCTCTCTGGTCCCATCCACCATGCTTGTTTGATAAGCTGTGGATGACCACATGGAGCTAGAATCTCCACTGGGATGAGACCTTCCCTTTCCTGAAGGTCTTGACAGAGTAATCTCCCTCATACCCCATCTGCTCAAAAGAATGATTGACAACATCTTTTGGGAAGAACACCTCACCTTCTTCATCATCCCGCTGAAGATGCAAGTTGATGATGGCCGGAGTGATGAAGACTGTTCTCCCCTGCACTGTGGCAGACAATGCCTTCTCCCCATCCATTACGACCTCTTGGCAGGTCTTCTAGAATTTAACCAGATGATCCTCATAGAGTGGAGAATCAATGGTTAAGGAGGTGAAGTAGTTGGACAAAGCTAAGAAATGACAAACCTCTGAGAAATAAGGATCTTTCTCAAAGCTTAACAGAGCAACCTAGACATGTTGCCTGTGTAACAGCATGGAAAAGTTGGGTCATTTTCTGTGAACAGGGTTGGCCATTATGAGGTAGCTGAAGGATGAAGAAAGATGAGAGAAAGTAATTTCAGAGAGAAATTTTGGGGTTTTAGGTTTGGAGGAAGAAGGAGATGATAGAAAGAGGGGGAAACCGTTGGGTTTATATGTGAAAAGGATTTCAGACAAAGTTTAATGAAAGAGGATAAATTTTGAAATTCGGATGTCGGTCCCACCTCTGAAAAAGTAGTTTACTTTTGCTCAAAACATAGTTTTCTTGGAAGTCAAAAAGTTTCCGAAGGTAAATTATCTTCGGAAGTTTTAATGAAAAAGCTTCCGAAGCTAAAATGACTTCGGAAGAATTTTCTAAGAATTGTGAAGATTTTGACTTCGGAAGAAAAACAAGACTGGAAAATTTTGTTCAAGAATAAAACTTCCGAGACTTAATTTGCTTCGGAAGAAAAAGGTCTTTGAAAACATATAAGTGCCAAAGAAAATTTTAAGCTTCGGAAGATATTTTAGAAATTTCTTCCGAAGTTAAATACTTGGGCAGTTATTTGTTTTAAAAGCATAAATTTCTTTCGAAGTTAAAAACACAACTTCCGAAGGATCAAAATTTTCATAAATCTAAGGAAAGTCTTCAAAAAGATTTTCATCCAAAGAAAAACAAGACCTTATGAAAGTGATAAACTAGACAACTTAGGACACACATGTTTTAAGAAATAATAGGAATTAGTTTTAAGAAAAACCTACTCAAAGTTGATCATCCCAATAGCTGATACAAGATATTTAAATCTCTGTTCATCAAAAGCTTTTGTAAACAGATCAACATATTGTTCATCTATGTGAACTTTGATTAGTTTAATTAATCCCTTTTCATAATTATCTCTTATTAAATGATACCTGATGTTGATGTGTTTGGTCCTTGAGTGCTGCATCGGATTTTCTGTGATTGAGATAGCACTATTGTTGTCTACGTGAATGGGAGTCTCCTTGAAGTTGAACCCATAGTCTAGCATCTGATTTTGAATCCAAAGTACTTGAGCACAACATCTTGCAACATCAATGTATTCAGCTTCAGCAGTTGATGTAGAGACACAGGATTGTTTCTTGCATTTCCATGAGACAACCCTTCCACCAAGAAACTAACATCCCCCAGATATAGACTTTCCAGTCATGTTGCAACCACCATAGCACTATCTGTATATGCATACAGATTGAAGTCAGGATTCTTGGGATACCATAAACCAAGTGTTGAAGCACCCTTAAGGTATCTTAGAATCCTTTAGACAGTGATAAGATGAGACATCTTAGGCTTGGCTTGATATCTTGCATAGATGCAAGTGCCAAACATAATATTAGGCCTGCTAGCAGTAAGATGCACAAGAGACCCAATCATAGCCCTGTATGAATGTTCATCTACACACTCTCCTTCAAGATCAGGTCCAAGGGAGTGGTTTCTAGCTTTGGGTGTCTTAGCAATCTTACAATCAGTCATGTTGAACCTCTTGAGTATGTCTTGAACATACTTTGACTGAATAATGAAGATGCCATCTTCAACTTGCTTCACTTGAAATCCTAGAAAGAATTGAGTTCCTCCATGGCACTCATTTCAAATTTGTCCTTCATCAGCTTCTCAAACATAATATCAAGCCTGCTAGTACTAAGATACATAAGAGACCCAATCATAGCCCTGTATAAGTGTTCATCTACACACTCCCCCTCAAGATCAGGTCCAAGGGAGTGGTCACATCCTTTCTCCACCCTCATCTTTGTAGATGTTGAGACAGTCCTTTTGGGCTGGGGACTGTTCTTGGAGTTTGATGGTCCAGGCTGTGTAGCAGTGGTACACAGCAGATCAGTCTTCTTCTTGGTACTGAGATGATTTGAACAAGAACCAGAACTTTTAGCAGAAGAGTTTAGGTTGATGTCTTCAGTCTTTATTACTTCAAACCTTGTAGAGATAAACACTTGTTTCTGCTTGGAGTCAAAAGTAGCCTTGATCTCTTGAGCCTTCCTTGCTTTCCTTTTTCTTTTTCTGATCAAGTTCTTCCTCATGGACTTGGTCATCACAGTCTTCTTCTTCTCCTCAGAAGGATAGTAGCCCTTCTTAGAATCCTCCTCTTCACTCTTCTCAGAGGAATTCTTCACTATCACTTCTTCATCCTCTTCACTCAAAGGATCTATGAGAGGAAGCTCATCTTCACAAGTTCCCCACCTAGGAGATCTTACAGACAAGATTGTTTTCTCTAAGTCCTTTATCTTCAGTTTATAATCATTTGATGACTTTCTAAAATCAGCTTTTAAAATGTTTAAGGACTTAAGATCAGATCTAATCTCCAAGTTCTAGGACCTGTATCTATTTACTTTAGCAATGCATTCAGGGGTACAAAGATGTTCCAATACCTTGGCTTCATCATGATTTGCCATCAGTGCTTGGTTTGGAGAAGTATCTTCCACCTGAAAGCTCCAGTCAAAGCTTCCTTCTTTAACAAAAACAGCAGCTTGCTGCTTTGGCTTCTCATTCTGGGGAGCTTTGTCAGTGTAGTTGGGTCTGGATTGTGTTTGGCCACCATTTGTTCTAGGTGCCTTACACTCCATGGCAAAGTGGCGCATCAAGTTACAGTTGTAACACTTGAGTTTGCCTTTGTCTAGGCCAAACTTTCCACTGGTTTCATTGCTTGGAACTTCCTTCCAGTCCGCTTGTAGAACTTCTTGGCTCTGTGAGTGAGAAGAACCATCTGCTGGACTATCTCCATGTACTCCAGCTCATCTAGATGGATACAGTCCAGGTCTTCAAAGGTGAACAGAAAGCTGCCACAACTTTCATCAGAAGACACAAATGCTTGAGAAGAACTTGTCTCTTGGAATGGGCTTCCTTGGGTGTAGTTCTCCCTTGGTGTCTCTGGGAAGGTGATGAAAGGACCCTTTGGTGAGTTTTCAGGGTAGCATATGAGATGATGTTGGGGTTCTATGTTATCCCTTTCAACCACATGCAGGGCTGAACCCATTTGATTATTGGAGTTGCCAGATGAACCTTGCATGTTCATCTCCATCTGGTGGAGACTAAGAATCCATATAACTCTGTCAGAGTAAGAGTTTTGAGATTTTTAGTCCTCTTGATCACCACACAGTAGTATGTCCACTGTTTAGGAAGTGAGGACATGAACTTCCTTACAATGTCCCTGTTCTCAAAAGGAACTCCTCCATGCACAAGGGTATCCACAATCTCAACATACCTGAAGTATTGCTGAGTCATGGTTTCACTAGTTTTGAAGGTGAAGTTTTCAAACTGCTGCTTCAAGAGATCCTTCTTGTTCTCCTTAGCTTAAGAGGAACCTCATACATCAGTTTTAGTGCATCCCACAGCTGCTTGGCTGTTTTGCACTTCTTGAAACCTCTGTATACAGAGTTTGGAAGAGCAGTCTGAAGGACTGTCATGGCTTTTCTATCAATCTCTACTCTCTTCCTGTCTTCATCAAAGTAGTTTGCCACAACCTTGGGGATCATACCAGCACCAGTAGCAGAGGGGGTGCTAGGTATGTAAGGTCCATTCTCAACAGACTCTCGTATTCTTGAGTCTAGAGACCTGATGAAACCTTCCATTCTAAGGCACCAGTTATCAAAGTCATCAAGAGTGATCAATAGGGACTTGTTCATGGTTCCAGTTTCCATATCAGTCTTGGAAATGGCTGCCATTTGAAAAGTTTAGTATTTGTGTGTGTGAGGGATCTTAAGATGGTGAGATCTTATATCAAGACCCTAGAATGCTCTAATACCAAATGCAGGACTGGTGAAGGGCGGTCAAATACAACACAACAACACAAAGAGGAGAGCAACTAAACTTAAACAAACAGTGAACTGGATTAACCACAAGTAAGACACTAAGAACACAAGTATGTAAGAGACAGAACACAAGAGCACAAGTATATGGTTTTCAAGAATGTAGTATATGCTTTCTTTATGTTCTATTACAAGTGTTACAAAGCATATCAATAAAGTTACAAGAACATGAGATACTTATACTACATCCTACAGCTGGCCATACTATGAAAGCCAGCTGGATACAATTGACTAGACACAAACAAAATCAATTATAAAGTCAAAAAGGCAGATTGCCTTTTGACTTTGTGACTATGACATGCCATAGCTCACATTCTTATCTATTACAAAAAGGATAAAGTACATGAAGTAGAAAGTTATAGACTCAAGACCTCAATGTATAGTTACTACAAGCATGAACCTTTTCACCAAGTCATGCAAGTTAGTGACTTTACAGAGATGCAACAGAAATGGGTCCAGCTTTATAGAAAAGTACATAAGATAAAGCATGTTACTAAAAGTCTTTGGAAGAAATATGTATTCAAGAGTGAAGCTTCGGAAGACTTTGTCTTTGAAGCTTTGGAAGACTTCATCTTTGGCTTTGAAAGATATTGGTCTTGGCTTTGGAAGATTTCACACTTAGAATATTTCTGTTGCATGTGTGAAACTTCCGAAGCATTCTTCTCCAGTACTTGTGCAGCGTGCATGTAGAAAGACTTTGGTTGCTTAAACCTCTATACATATTCTCTACAAAAGTCATTAGGAGTGATTAGTGGAGATTTTTTCATGGTACTGATTTCCATATCAACCTTGGTAAGAGCTGCCATTTGAGTTGTTAAGTGTTTTATGAAACTGAAAGGATTTAAGATGGTGAGATCTTACAATCAAGAGCTTAAAATTCTCTGATACCAATTGCAAGACCGTTGAAGGGGGTCAATACAACAGTTTCATAATGAGTAGAGACTTAGAACACTTAATAGATTAAATAGAGAATCGGTTAGGATGAAACAATGAATACAAGTAGTAAGAACAATAAACAAGAACACTCGAATATAATTTTCAAGAATGATGTATATTGCTCTTAAGTTCTTATGAGTGTTACAAAGCTTATCTGAATATACAAGTACTTGAGATACTTTATATTACATCCTATAGCTAGCAATACTTTGAAGGCCAGCTGGAAACACTAATCTAGAAAACAAGATCAATGTAGAGTCAAAAGGCATATTGCCTTTTGACTTTGACTATAACATACCATAACTCATATCCTTATGTATTAAAAAGGATAAAAGTACAAAATTTGAAAATTATGAACAAAAGATCTTAATCTATAGTTTGACCAACTCATATAAGTTGGTGAGTCTCATCTTAAGTGGTAGCGAATAGTTGTTCAACTTTTGTCAAATAAAGTTTTAGAAAAAAACATGTCTTCTCTATCTTTGGAAGAAATCAGTCTTAGGCTTTAGAAGACTTTGTCTTTGAAGCTTCGGAAGACTTCATCTTTGGCTTTGGAAGGTTTGGTCTTTTGGCTTCGGAAGATTTGATACTTAGCATAATTCACTAAGTGGTATAAAATCTTTTGAAGTAACTTGCTTGTACTTCACATGTGCATGTTGAGAACTCTAGTTGTTCTTTGGTTGCATGAGGCTCTAAATGTATTCTTTATAATCGTTTATAATGATCATGCAGCTCTTAGGTACCTTTTTGGAAAACAAGATTCAGAATTAAGATTAATTCGATGGATTTTGTTTCTACAAGAGTTGATATAGAGATACAAGAATAAAAAAAGTTGAGAATGTCTCTACTGATCATCTTTCTCATCTTGAGAACCCGTATTTAGAATAGCTCAAGGAATCTAACATAAATGATAATTTTTCACATGAGTTTCTCTTATAGGTTTAAGAGATTGATGATCACCCTTGGTTTGCAGATTTTTCAAACTATCTTATGGGTGGGGTTCTTATTAAAGTAATGACCTCCCAATATAAAATGAAGTTTTTTTACTGACCTAAAGTATTACTTTTAGTAAGACCCACATCTGTTTAAGGTATGTGCAGATCAAGGGGTTAAAAAATGTGTGCATAAGGAGTGAGGTAATGAACATTCTACATCATTGTCATGAAGGCCCCACTAGTGGGCATCATGGAGCTAACTACACCACCAAAAAGGTTTATAATTCTAGATTCTACTGGCCCAACATCTTTAAAGATGCCCATGGTTAAAGCATGTGATGCTTGTCAACGAGTAGGTAAAATCTCATCCTGTGATGAAATTCCCCACAACGGTATTTTAGGTATGTGAGGTCTTTGACATTTGGGGCATCGATTCAATGGAACCGCATACATTTTCACACGGACACAAATATATCCATTTTGTTATAGATTATGTCTCAAAGTCAGCAAAAGCGCTAGCTTTGCCCACATACGATGCTAGGGTTGTCGTGAAGTTTTTAACAAAATTGTTCACTCGGTAAGGCCTTAGTTAGTGACAAAGGCACTCATTTTTGTAAGTCATTACTTGAAAAACCTTATCACTCTATGGTGTTCACCATATTTCAACATCGTATCATCATAAACGGGTGAACAAGTGAAAGTCACCAATCAAGGCTTCAAACGAATTACAGAATGAACAGTAGGGAAAAACTAAAAGGTTTTGGTTAGATAAATTAGATGTTTTACGGGCCTTTTTGTACTGCTTACAAAACACTAATAAGCATAACACTATTTAAGTTGGTTAATGGAAAAGCTTGTCATGTGCCATTTAAAACTTGAGTATAAAGCATATTGGGCTTTAAAATCAGTTAATCTTGATTTGAGATGTGTAGAAAAAAATAAATGGTTGTAGGTTCATGAGCTTGAAAAATTAAGTAACAAAGATTACAAGAATGCTTGAATCTACAAGGAGCGAACAAAGCAATTACACGACAACCTTTTTAAGGATAACAAACAATTCCGAGTGGGGGGTGTGTCTTGATTTGCAATTTAAGGATTCGTTAATTTCTTGGAAAATTAAAATCACGATGGACGTGCCCTTACCTTGTAAAACAAATCTTTTATATGGCACCGTTGAAGCTAAACACTTGGATAAATAGGTTTTCAAAGTGAATGGCCATCGATTGAAACATTACAGTGAAGCACAGTGGATGCGAAGTTAAAGGTTGTGAATCTTCACCTCAATGACAACTAATGAGGGGTTGAGTCAAGCTAAGGACTCGTTAATAAAAATAAGCGTTTCCAGGAGGCAACCCCAGTGTTTGAATACATTTTGGTATTACATTTCTCTCTTTTTACAGGTTCTTGTAGTATGATTGCAGGACCGGTGAAGGGTATGCACTTACAACACAACAACACATTGAGGAGAGTTGCTAAGAACACTTAACAGATCAAACAAGGAATTGGTTAACCTTTTGTAATGATACTAAGAACACAAGTAAATATGAGACAGAACAAGATAGCAAAACACACAAGGAGTTGGTTTTCAAGATTGTAGTATATTGCTTTCTCAAGTTCTATTACAAATTTTGTTACGATCAGTGATCTACGTTTGATTGATTAGAGAGTATAGCAGCGGAATTCTAACAATGAATTAGCCAATTCACAAGAACAAAGAGATATTCAATGTAAGAACAAAAACGGTTATAGACAGAGAATTCTGCAAATAATATTTCATCCAATATTTGCTTTCGTGGTAACGGAATGTCACAATTACAATTAGGTCAACATCGCTTATATAAGAGATGTGACGTCTGCTGATGTCACTTGATAGTGACATCTAACAGAATTTATTACAAACTGCTGATAGTTAACACAACTACTGAAGATGTCAAACAACTGACATCTTCTTACAAAAATGCTAAGTGTTAACTATTATTACAACTACTGAAAAGAAACTACTGAAACTATAACAACTGAAGAACATACTCTTCAGTTATTTTACAAATACTGAAACTATAACAACTGAAGAACATACTCTTCAGTTGTTTTACAAATACTGAAACAAAGAAAACTACTGAAAGGTAAACCATCACAACAACTGAAGAATGCTTCTTCAGCTGTTGTAACAAACTCTAAAGGCTTCAGTACTTGTACTTGAGCTTCAGCTGTTGTCATTAGCTGATGTCTTCGATCTTTATACTTCAGCTGTTGTACTTCAGTACTTTAGTCTTCAGCTGTTGAAGTCTTCAGCACTTTAGAACTTCAGCTGTTGTTCTTCAGTACTTTAGTCTTTAGCTGTTGAAGTCTTCAGCACTTTAGATCTTCAGCTGTTGTTCTTCAGTACTTTAGTTCTTCAGCTGTTGCAGTCTTCAGACTTTGTCAAACAGCTGATCAAGTCTTCAGCAGTTGTTGTGATGTCTATGGGACTTAGAGGTTTTTCTGATCAGGCTCATTGGTTCTTTTGGTCCAACAAACTCCCCCTGAACCAATACAGCCAAAACCTCTAAACTTATTAGAGTTGTCCCACTTATTATGGCAGAAATGTTGGTCTTTTTGTCTTCTAGATCAACTCAGAAGCGACCTTTTTTTAAGCACCGGCCAGGGAAGAAGTCTCAATGATTTGTTTGGCAAAGTATGAATGGGAACTCTGTTTTGGGGAATTGGACACAGAGTTGTTACCCCATTCATGAGATCTATTTCCCCAAGATGAGTCTGTACGATTCTCTTGTGTAGGCCTCAAGGAAGGTGATTTGTTCCTCCATGGTTAGCTCTTCAGCACCTCCTTCAAACAATGATTCAGGCCCATAATACTCAGACAGGTATTGGCCTGTTTTCCATTCTTTAGCTCCACAGTTGTTATTCTGTAAGCAAACTCATCCGGGTGATTACCCTCTAGGAACAACTGGAGCTCATTTTTCCTGACTTCCTCAAGCCTCTTGTAAACTAACCCCTTTTTCACTATTTTGTTTTCCAGCATCTTCTGAGGGGTTAGATTAGCTTTATAGGCTTTCTTGAAGTCCTTTAGGATTTCCCAGGGTGAAACTACAAAGACCAGAGAGATCACTTCATCTACGATCTTTTCACCTGGCCAATGTATCTCTGAGGTATTTTTCTTATGAATTCTGTGAGACACCCTGGGATCAGGCCAAATCCTCACTCTTTCCTTTTGATATTGAAAGGTATGCTTGAGAGTGTAAAGTCTGAGGGCTTGTTTCTTCATATTGATGATAGAAGATGTGGCTGCATAAGCTTTGTCAACTCTCTTCAGCAATCCTCATCATGCTGTTTATGAAGCTCTTCTTCTTCTAGCTTCACTTTAACCATTTGTCTTTGGAATTCAGGAGTAATTGCTGAGGAGTGACTTGTGGCCTTAGGCAACCGAATCACAACTGAGAGTGGCAGCCTATCTTCATCATCTTCTTCATCATCTTCTAGCCTCAATACCCTTCTCTTCTTCTTAAGGGTATATCATCGGCTATGGGTTTTGAGGGTAAGGGAGTTGGTTTGGTGGGTTGTTTTTGGGTGATTTTGGTGTGGGAATGTTGACAGGCTGTTCTAGCATTTTTGAGGTGAGTGTGGCTTTTGATTGCTTGGCTAGCTCAGTCCTGCTCCCAGCACCCGCTTCATTCAAAGCTTCAATAACAAGTCCCTTAGTATATGCTTCAGACGAACAGATCTTGGTGGTGATTGCCAAGATACTGTCCTGGACCAAGCTTTGATTTCGATCATTGATTCCAAGATATTTTGCAATAAATCTAATCATGATCTCAAGCCTTTCTCTTTCTAACACTTCATAACTTGCCCATCTATTCTGGATTTCTTCAATCTCTAATCGTCGAATCTCAGAGTCAAGTTTATCGGTGTCATGGCCTTGCCTAAACAGCTGATCAATGATGTTGTCCATTGATATGCTGTGTTCGGCATCAGCCTCTTTTATCAGTAGCTCCAAGGCTTTCTCTTTTTCCTTCTCTTTATCGGTCTCCACATTCAACTCCAACTCCTTTTCCACTACTATCCCTTCTGTTTCTTTTCCTTTTCTTTCTCCTCTGTACTCCTCTTTCTTTTTGCTTTCACTGACTTAATCTCCCCCTTTTTGGGTGTGCATGGTTGCAAGGGTTGATTGCCAGAAAGCTGTTTGCCCACAACCTCCTCTATCAATGGTTGTATTACTGAGGAAAGCCTCTCATCAATGGCTTTGATCACTATGTCAGTGATTATGGGTGTGATGAGAGGGAGGGAATTTTGAAGGATAGCAACTATTTGCTCAGGAGGGTTCTGTTCCTGAGAATAGTGCCAGAAGCAGAGGCAGGTGGCTGAGTTGTTGGGAGTGGCTCAGGTTTGTGAGACCTTCAGATGAAGGTGCCATCTGTGAGGTGGTAGAGGCAGATGGTCTTTGTTCCTTAGAAGTTTTGGCAAGCAGCTCTTTGAGTCTGCTCACCTCCTCTTCCAGGATGGTGTTTTGGGTGATTACATCGTAAAAGAAGCCCAGGTCATCATCAGTAGTTACTGAATCACCTGACCTCCTGATAGGATCAGGATGAACATGCACTGAGTGTAGCTCAGTTGTAGCATGTGCCCCTTTGTCTTGGAACTGGGGACTTCCTGCCTCAGGACTTTGTCCTTCATCAGCAGTTGCCTCTGGTAAGGTCTTAGTAATGGTACCAACTACAACCTGATCATATGCTGAAGCAGGAGAAGTGGCAGCCTCACCAGAAGTTCCAATCTCCATTGCTACACTAGGAGAAGGAACATTGTAACCCCTATGCTGTGGGTTCTCAGCCGTACTTTGGTCCTCCCCCTCAATGGTAGAAGTATTCCTAGTTGTAATTGGTATCTGGGGAGGGGATGAGGAGTGCAACTGAGTCAGCACTTGTGCAACAAGTAATGTAGGACTTTGGGGGGCGGTTGCATGTGGTGATTGGGTGGAAGCAATTGCACCGGGGTGAATGGTGCGCTTCAATGGTAACCCTCTCAAGGGAGATAGGTTCCAGCAGTGTAGGTTCCCCAATGTTGGTTGCAACAGGATCCTATTGAGAGGATACCTGTGCGGCTGTGGCTGGTTGAGTCAGTGTCACAACTGGGGGGTTAAGACCAGTGTGTGGTTCCTGTGTTTGTGGTACAGGGGCATCCTCAGGGGACTCATCTCCCTGAGTAGCCTTTTTGGCTTTTTGGATTTGGGTGTAGTGGGGACTTTGGTTCTGGAGGTGGTGGCTGTGGGTTCCAACTGCGTGGGTTTTCGCAGCCTGGCAGCCTGTTTCAACGTTTGGTCAGAGTTGTGCCTGGAGTATACTTCAGGCAATACAGCCGTTGCAGGGACTCCGAGACCAACAAGTCCCTCAGCTTTTAGCTGATCTCTATTATGGCCATAATGAACCGAAAAAATAATATCTAGCGGTTAGAAATAGATTTTGAGGCCATGTCCTTAAGTTCCAGAAAAATGATTTCAGAGAAGTTTAGTTCTGTTGCTCAAGGATAGAGAATAGTACCTGCTGCCCCTTGTAGACATTTGATCCCAAGAGGAAGTCTTAGGAGCCAAACAGACATTTACCATGTGAAAGATGAGACGTTCAGCATCATGGAAATGTTTCTTTAGTATGGTGGAGGCGTTTCCCTGATATCCATGGTGGGCAAAGGATAAATCAGTTGTGCCCTTTGGATATCCAGCAGGAAAAGTGGCATCATCCAGGTGTAGGGTTTGACGAAGTATATCGGGAGTGATGACCACTTGGTGGTGTTGACGACCGACGGAGAGACCTGTGTTGTTCTCCCCAGTGGTGAGGGTGACGTTCATCCAAAACTGGTTAAGGGATTCGGCATGAAGGATTGGATGAGAAGAAAGGCCGTTTTGTAGGGTGACTGGACCATAAGATAAATAGCGTTATCGAACTTAGCCCAGAATGGCGATTTGGTGAGGTAAGCTACACAGTTGTGTCGCGGTTTGAGCTGCATGATCGCCATTAATGAGAGAGAAGTTTTGGAGATATGAACGTTAGGTTTGAAGAAGATGAGGCTCTGAAGGATTAGGTTGGGGATATTATAGGGTACGGGTTAGAAAATGACTGAAGGGTTTGTGTTAGTCATCAGTAGTTTTAAAACGACCGTTGACATGGTATTACCCTTTCAGACGTTGAAATAGCTGAAGTCGTGGTTTTAGGCATCAGCAGTTATAAAACTACTGAAGACCATGGTTTTGACTTCAGATGTTTGAAAACAACTGATAACTTGGTATTAGTCATCAGTAGTTGTGAAACTACTGAAGACATGGTTTTGTCATCAGTTGTTGTAAACAGCTGATGACTTGTATTAGTCATCAGTAGTTGTGAAACTACTGAAGACATGGTTTTGTCATCAGTTTTTGTAAACAGCTGATGACTTGGTATTAGTCATCAGTAGTTGTAAACTACTGAAGACATGTTTTGTCATCAGTTTTTTAGGATGAAACAACAGTTGTAAAACAACTGAAGAGAAAGTTCTCATCAGTATTTTTCGTCAATTCATAGCCTTTCAGCTGTTTCATACTGTCCTCAACACTTACTCATCAGCTTTTTTGCTATTTTCAGTTGTTTCATAGGACATCAGTACTTATCTGTTTTGACAACATTAGTAGTTACAACTACATCAGTAGTTGTTACTTTATCAGTTGTTGAACAGAAGCAGTACAATATGTGATATGGCCACTAATGATCATTAATACTTATTTACTGAGATCATCAGTAGTATCACTTATTCTAGCTGCATCATACCAAGCCTTAACACAAGGTTTTGGAAAGTAGAACTATCCAAAGCTTAGTAAAAATATCTGCAAGCTCATCAGCACTAGGCACAAACTTAGGATCAATCAGACCTTTTTCAAAACAATCCCGAATAAAGTGATGTCTGATCTCTATATGTTTGGTCCTAGAGTGCTGGACTGGATTTTTGACAATACACAGAGCTGAAGCACTATCCATTAGTAATGGAGTCTTAGTCTCTGTAATGCCATAATCCAGAAGTTGGTTCTGAAGCCAGAGTACCTGAGAAGTACAACTTGCAGCAGCAATGTACTCGGCTTCAGCAGTTGATGTAGCAACAGATGTTTGTTTCTTACCTCTACCAAGAAATCAACAGTTGCCTAGGAATTGAACCCACACCAGAAGTTGACTTTCTAGTTAACTTGCACCCTGCATAGTCACTATCTGAAAAAGAAACTAATTTGCAAGAGTGTCCAGTGGAATACCATAAACCTAGAGATTGTGTACCTTGCAAATATCTAAAGATCCTCTTGACTGCAATCAAATGAGACTCTTTAGGAGCAGCCTGAAATCTGGCACAGACACAAGTAGCAAACATGATATCTGGTCTAGAAGCTGTTAAATACATCAAGGACCCAATCATACATCTGTAAAGTGTTTCATCAACAGCTTAACCTTTCTGATCTGCATCCAGTTGTATGGTGTTGCACATGGGAGTAGAACAGGGGTTACAATTTTGTAAATCAAACTTATTCAAAAGATCTTTTGTATATTTTGACTGATGAATAAAGGTTCCATCAGCCTTTTGTTTAATTTGCAAGCCTAGAAAGAACTGTAATTCTCCCATTGCACTCATTTCAAACCTCTTTTTCATTAATGTTGTAAAATCATCACACAACTGGGGATCAGAGGATGCAAATGATATCATCAACATAAATCTGAACAAGTAGCTTATGCTGATCCACCTTCTTAATAAATAAAGTTTTATCAATGGAGCCTCTAGTGAAATTATTCTTAAAAGAAAAGTGGAAAGTGTCTCATACCAGGCTCTAGGAGCTTGTTTCAACCCATAAAGAGCCTTATCAAGTTTATACACCCATTCAGGATGTTTATTATCCTTAAAACCTGGTGGTTGACACACATAAACTTCTTCCTTTATTTTACCATATAAAAATGCACTTTTGACATCCATTTGAAAAACTTTAAGATTGTGGAATGCAGCATAGGCTAAAAACAATCTAATTGCCTCTAGTCTGGCTACAGGGCAAGGTTTCATCATAATCAATACCTTTTCTTGTGAAAACCCCTGTACAACCATCTAGCCTTGTTCTTAACAATAAGCCCATTTTCATTAGTTTTATTCCTAAACACCCATTTAGTGTCTATTGCACACTTACCTGGGGGAAGAGGAACCAGTTCCCACACTTGCTGTTTCTTGAACTGAAGTAGCTCAAGCTGCATAGCTTCAACCCATCCATTGTCTCTCAAAGCACATGATAGTTCTTTGGCTCTAGCTGACTGATGAAGAGAGCATAGAAGCAGAAGTTAGATAATTGACTTCTTGTTGAAACTCCAGCATTGATATCACCAATAATTTGAGACATTGGGTGATTCTTCAGTTCTTGATAAACAATGAGATCTGTGCAAGTGTTTGTAGGACCTTCAGCAGCAGCAGATGTTGATGCAGACTCTTGAAACCAAGAATTAGATGGTAACTCAAAAGATGTAGAGGAATCAGAGATCTCATCAGCATTTGTTGTGGATGGAACTGCTGAAGTTACAGGAACATCAATTTAGCAGACACAGGCAGTTGGTCACTAAACTTGAATAGGTGAGTATTGATATTATCATCATCATCATCAATACCACTGGTGGAAGACATGCTGCAGAAGATGATTTATCCACATTATCTGCAACAGCTGGAGGTTGATAAGGAACATATTGCAGTATGTCCAAATCAAATAACTCCACAGGTTTTGTGGAATCTTGTCCATAGGAGATTCATTAAACTTCACTTGCAAAGTCTCTTCAACTATCTTTGTTCTGCAGTTGAAGACTCTGTATGCCTTGCAAGTAGATGAATAACCAACAAAATATCCTTGCATCCACCTTAGGATCAAATTTTTGGTGTTGATCCTTTGTGTTGAGAATAAAACAGGGACACCCAAATGCTTTGAAAAATGAAATTAGAGAGCCAAGTGATGGAGAACTTCATATGGAGTCTTCATCAACCTCTGATTTACTAAGGCTCTATTCTGCACATAGCAAGCTGTGTTAACAGCTTCAGCCCAAAAGGTCAGTGGCAAACCAGAGTCAACCAACATGGACCTTGCAGCTTCAATTAGGGTCCTGTTCTTCCTCTCCACTACTCCATTTTGTTCTGGAGTCCGTGGGATGCTAAACTACCTTTTGATTCCCTTGAAAGATAAAAGTCATCAAGTGTATGGTTTCTGAATTCAGTTCCATTGTCATTCCTTATACACTTGACTGAAAGGGACTACTTCTCAAATACAACACAAAGTGAATAATCTTCTGAGCAACCTCATCCTTTGAATGTAGAAAGAAAGTCCATACAAATCTGGAGTAATCATCCACAATTACCAGACAGTATTTCTTCTTTGCCATGCTCATCACTCTCACAGGACCAAATAGATCCATATGCAATAATTGCAAGCAGCAGCAGTGGACTTAGGCTCTCAATCGGAGGGAATGAGACTTTGTGCTGTTTTCCTTTTAAACAAGCAGTGCAGGTTTCATCATAGTGGAACTCCTTTATTGGTAAGCCTCTGACTAAACTATTGTGGATCAGCTGATTCATGTTTTTGAAATTAACATGACCCAGCCTTCTGTGCCACAGTTTAGATTCTTGAGGAGAGGCTTTGGAAAATAGGCAAGGATGGCCTCTGAGATCTATTTTCTTGGAAAGATCTAAGGCATACACTCTTCCTGTCCTGTTGGCTCTCAGGAGAGTGTGATCATCCAACACCTTATCAATCAAATGCAGAACTTTGGATGACAGAATCCTACAGTTCTGACTGGTGAAAGAGCAACATGGCCTTTATCACACATTTGACTGACACTCAAGAGATTGTACTTGAGATTTTCCACATGATTAACATCATCAAACTTTATTTCTCCATTGGAGACAAAGCCTTTTCCAATGATGTAACCCCTAGCATCATTGCCAAAAGAAACAAACCCCTTCTTTCCTTGAGAGTAGTCATAAAGAAGAGAGCTGTTCCCAGTCATGTGCATAGATCCCCCACTGTCTACATACCAGATGCTACTTTGGCATGTTGAAGAACCCTGCAATTATAAACAATCAGTTAGTTTTGGAGACCCAAACCTTTTTGGTTTTGGGCCTGTTCTCATCAACAGATGTAAACTAACAGGTTTGATGGAAACAACAGCCTGAGAGGAAGAAGATGGTGAAGAAGAGGAATCCTTTGGCTTGGACCTCTTTTTTCTGTGGTTTCAACATAGGAACATCTAATTGGTTAACTCTTCCTAGTATTGTTGAACCATCATAACCAGCTGTGTCTGATTTTGTGATAAAGCTTTCAGCTCATCAGACACATTGGCATTGGAGTTTGATAAGTTCCTATGTTGCACCTTCTTCTTTTGAGCAATCTCAGCTGTTACCTGTTTAACCCCTTCTTTTTTGGATTTCTTTATGGACTTAAGGGTTACAGGATTTGATGTTGCTAATACAAATGTGGCTTCAAACTCAGTTTTCATTTTAACCATTTTCTCTTTAATTTCCTCTTTATGTTTGAGTTTGGATCCTCTTTTGTACCAACAATCATCTGTAAGATGATTGAACAAGCCACATACTTCACATGGTTTCTTCTTCATCTTATGTTGATCATCAACAAAAGAGGATGAAACTACTGAAGACTTGCTCTTCAGTACTTTGGAAGCATTGTTTGCTTTCTTGACTTCCTCTTTAGTAGTCTTCAACTCTTTCTACTGACAGTTTTCTTCTCTTCAGTACTGACAGTAGTTGGAGTTTGAACTTCAGGTGTTAAATCTTGCTCTCCAGTCCTTTCAGGACTTTCAGAATTACTCCTGAGTTGATCAACTCTTTGATCATGTGAGTGTCAGCAGTGGAACCATCAACATCAGCTGATAGGTTCTGAGAGGGCTTAGTGCTGACTTCTACTTCTGATGGTGCTGTATCAGAAAGTAGATCACATGATGAAATGGATTGGTTATTGCTCTCACCATCAGATTCTACCTCTACTCTGGGAGTAAAATCTGTAGGTGGAGCAGTGTGATTATAACCAATGCCAAACTTCACATTGGAAGCAAATTGCTTACTAAGAAGCATTTCAAAACCCTTGCAAGAATTTACCCATCGATCACACTCTACCTGGGTAGTTGCAAGTGTTTCCTTGAGATCTCTATACTTCTCTAGAAGTATCTCTTCCCTAGCCTTATCATTAGTGATTTGGCATTTAAGTTTGTAAATCTCATCATTCTTATCATTAAGCACAGACTCAAATTCAGCTTTGCTTTTGGAAATTGTTTGTTCTAGCTCAATGTTCTTGTTAATTAAAGCTACATTTGCTTCTCTAATAGATGTAAATACGGCTATGCATGATTCAGAACATAGTTTGGCTTTTGCCTCAGAGGATACCTGTGATACCTTTGGTATAGAGGCATTAGAGGATGAAGTATCAGCAGAATCCAAAGCCATAAGAGCTAGATTTCCAAGGGACTGTCACCACCATGTTGACCAGCACCATGAACAGTTGTTCATGACCAGACAAATCATCTGGTAAACTGCTCCAGTCAACAACTCCTGGGGTGAAGAAGTTGTGTTGTTGAGGTTGAGTTTGTTGATGAGATTGGGAAGGTTGAGGTTCAGGCAATGCATGTGATTGTTGTGAAATGGGAGCTTGAACCGGATTAGACTGAGGCAAGTAATAGCAGAAAAAGGATATGACATTGGACCCTGGGGGACAAAGTATGCAGGAGATCTAGGGTGTGAATGACGACCAGAACCTCTGTTTTGTGGACTAGTACTAGGAAAAGTCACAAAGGGTGTAGAAGAGTTAGATCCAGTTGATCTACACTCTCTTGCAAAGTGTCCCAGCCTTTGGCATTTGTGACACTTCAACTTACTCTTGTCAAAACCAACTTTGTTTTGCCAGAGAGTCCAGGAAATTTCCTGCCAGTTCTCTTGTAGAACTTCTGAGATCTGATATTAATCAATGCCATTTGGCTCAGAATATCCATCTCTTCTAGATCATCATCAGCTATTCCTTTCAAATCATCCATGATGAAGCATAGATTATCACTATTACTGCCAGAATGACTATCAATACCAACAAATGCATGATCAGAACTATTTGAAGAGAAATCAATATGCTCATCATAATTGCTTTCAGATGCAGCATATTCTGACTCATGACCAACCAAGGCAGTATTCCCTGGTACAAAGTCATCAGTGAGCTTTCCTGATGATGACAGTTTCCTTTTCTGCTCTATTTCTCTTTCGAATGTAAGCAGTTTCCCATGAAGTTGGGTGAGAGATAGGCTATCCAGATTTGCACTGGAGCGTAGGACAATAGTGTATGTGTCCCATCTCTCAGGCAGTGATCTGAGGAACCTGTTATTCATCTGGCTGTTGGTGTATTCCTGTTTCACCATTTTCAGCTCAAGATCAAGCAGAAAAACGCTCAAACTGTTGAGTCAGTGTCTCACCCTTTCTATGAGAGAATATATCATTTGTTGGGCAAGGATTTCTCTGTTGTTTTGCTAAGACCTCATCTGTGCCACCGAATTGTTCCTTCAGGGCATTCCAGAGATCATGAGTAGTTTCATGATGCATAAGCCCTGAATAGATTTCATTAGGCAGTGCCATGGCCAAATTCCATGGGCTTTAGCATCAATCTCAAACAGTTTCCGATCTTCATCAGAGTATTGTTCCTTCTTCTTCGGAACCATTTGATTGGTTTCCGGATTGTTCACCATAGGCTTATGTGGTCCATGTACCACAGATGTCCAAAAACCTAAACTGTTAACAGACAGGTGATGAGCATTCTTCGTTACCATATGTTATACTCGTCCTAACCAGCATCGGGGGCTTGGTTGAGGAACCGGTATTGTGAGGATCGTTAGAAGGAGTAGTCATCTCAGATTCAATCAAATTCAATTAAGCTATAACAGATTTAGAAAAAAACACAACACCCATTGAACCAGAGAGATCTCAAATAAATGAACGAAAGCGTCAGAAATTCAATAATCTATAACCAGTTCTTGCAATATGCTAATTCAATCAAACATAGATATCAATTAGCAGTTTCAATGATCAATTGTTAGATCGATCAATGATTAACCTGCTCTGATACCACTTGTTACGATCAGTGATCTACGTTTGATTGATTAGAGAGTATAGCAGCGGAATTCTAACAATGAATTAGCCAATTCACAAGAACAAAGAGATATTCAATGTAAGAACAAAAACTGTTATAGACAAGAATTCTGCAAATAATATTTCATCCAATATTTGCTTTCGTGGTAACGGAATGTCACAATTACAATTAGGTCAACATCTCTTATATAAGAGATGTGACGTCTGCTGATGTCACTTGATAGTGACATCTAACAGAATTTATTACAAACTGCTGATAGTTAACACAACTACTGAAGATGTCAAACAGCTGAGATCTTCTTACAAAAATGCTAAGTGTTAACTATATTACAACTACTCAAAAGAAACTACTGAAACTATAACAACTGAAGAACATACTCTTCAGTTGTTTTACAAATACTGAAACTATAACAATGAAGAACATACTCTTCAGTGTTTTACAAATACTGAAACAAAGAAAACTACTGAAAGGTAAACCATACAACAACTGAAGAATGCTTCTTCAGCTGTTGTAACAACTCTGAAGGCTTCAGTACTTGTACTTGAGCTTCAGCTGTTGTCATCAGCTGATGTCTTCAGTCTTTATACTTCAGCTGTTGTACTTCAGTACTTTAGTCTTCAACTGTTGAAGAATTCAACACTTTAGAACTTCAGCTGTTGTTCTTCAGTACTTTAGTCTTTAGCTGTTGAAGTCTTCAACACTTTAGATCTTCAGCTGTTGTTCTTCAGTACTTTAGTTCTTCAGCTGTTGCAGTCTTCAGACTTTGTCAAACAGCTGATCAAGTCTTAAACAGTTGTTGTGATGTCTGTGGGACTTAGAGGTTTTTCTGATCAGGCTCATTGGTTCTTTTGGTCCAACAATTTTACAAAGCATATCAGAAAGTTACAAGTAGTTGAGATATATATACTACATCCTACAGCCGGCTATACTTTGAAGGCCAGCTAGATACAATTGACTAGACAACAAACAAAATCAAATGTAGAGTCAAAAGGCAGATTGCCTTTTGACTAGTGACTATGACATGCCATAGTTCACATCCTAATATATTACAAAAAGGATAAAGTACATAAGTAGAAAGTTACAGACTCAGACCTGAATGTACAGTTACAAAAGCATGAACCTTTTCACCAACTTATGAAAGTGGTGACTTTACAGAGTTGCAGCGAAAAAAGGACCAGCTTTATGAAAAGTACATCAGATAAAGCATGTGTTTAAAAGTCTTTGGAAGAAATCTGTGTTTAAGTGTTGGCTATGGAACACTTTGTCTTGGAAGCTTCGGAAGACTTCATCTTTGGCTTCGGAGGATATTGGTCTTGGCTTCAGAAGATTTCACACTTAGTGTATTTTCTAATGCTGGTGTGAAACTTCCAAAGCATTATACTTCACACTTGTGCATGCATGCATGAGAGACTTTGGGTGTTCGGGTTGCATCAGCCTTTACATTTAATTCTTACAAACTCCCCCTAGGCTAATGCTACTAAAACACTTGAAGACTTCAGATATTAATAGTCCTCATCAGGATAATGACCATCCCTTTCTTCATGAGATGATCAGGATCACTCAGACTCTCAAAGTGTCTTCTTATGTCAAAGAGATCATGTAGAGGAGAGTAAACATATCCTGCAATGTGTAAATATTTTCAATACCATAATCTTTGATGACATTACATCTTTTTGGTTTGTATTGTATGTCCAAGACAAGATAGGTCTTCCTGATGCTAAAGGAGCTATTTGAATTAGAGTTGGTGGAGCATCCTCTATTTGCACATACGGGATATTCTGACTCATCCTGAGATTTGGAGATGGATGCTTCTTTCTTATTCTTCATGGCTTTGGTTTGGAAGGCATCCTTCTTCTCCTCTTTGAACTTTTTAACTAAGAAGACTGGTCTGCAACACCTGATTGATCTTCTTTGTATTTCTCAGTTGGGTTTTCCTCTCTCACAGGGTCAGATTGAGAGGGGACAAAACCTTGCTGTGGATCAGAAGTGGAAGCTCTCAACAGGAGATTCAGGTTGTGTTGTCTCAAATGGCTCAACCTTAATCTCTACTTCCTAAGGGACCTGACTTGGTGGGAAGTGTAAGTCAATAAGTTCACCTCTTTGAATCTTCTGCTTGATCACTCTATTATGCTCATCCATGGTGGACAGAGACATAGGACCAAGTCTCCTTCCGGAGAATCCATACAGCTTCAAGAAGCTCATCATCCTCTGCCTATCAGTAGACTTCTTCATACTTTTCTAGATGATGGCTCTTAACTTTGCAGCCTCTTCCCTTAACTTCCTTTGGTGATCTTTCTCTCTTTGACTATCTCAAGTTCAAGTTGTTTTAGGTACTTAAACTCAATATAGTCAAAGGGTAAGTGAAGTAGTGTAGCAGCCTGATAGAGGCCTGTGGCACTCAGGTAGTTGATCATTTTGATCCTATATTTTTCTTTGTCTGCCTGAGGTTCTTGTGGCACCACATCCTCTTGCACAGGACTTTCTTGAACTGGTGAGAGAGAAGGCACATGCTTGTATAGTTTTTTCTTTTTTTCTTTCTTATTTGATATGAAGAAGTAGCTTTGCATCCTCTGCCTCCTTTCTTTCCTTTGACAATTCCTTTTCAGCCTAGAGGCCTGTGGCACTCAGGTAGTTGATCAATTTGATACTATATTTTTCTTTGTCTGCCTGAGGTTCTTGTGGCACCACATCCTCTTGCACAGGACTTTCTTGAACTGGTGAGAGAGAAGGCACATGCTTGTATAGTTTTTTCTTTTTTCTTTCTTATTTGATATGAAGAAGTAGCTTTGCATCCTCTGCCTCCTTTCTTTCCTTTGACAATTCCTTTTCATCCAGTTCATTTAACTCATCTAAGGGGAAAGAGATGATGTTATCTATGTCATAGTTCCTGGTCTGCAAGTAGTTGATCCTGAATGCCCTCAACTCATCATTCTGAGTGTTTGGCCAGGGGGAAGCCCTAATAGCAGATTCCATGAGCCTTGGAGACCTAGTAGAGGAACCTTATCCCCTTAACCTCTTTTCCTCTCTCTCCCCTCCTCCTCAATCTCTTCAGAAGTTATTTTTCTTTTCCCTTTGTCACTCACAGACCTTTGTGACTTAGGGTGGAGTGAGCTTTGGCCTTCATTGCTTGGTGTAGCTTCCAAGCTCTGGCTAGAGAAAGGGTGAGATGCACCTTCACTAGCAGGTGTCTCATAAAGGGAATGAATCTCTGCAGCAGTTGATGGTGAGACGGAGCTCTCAGGTTCTACCATTGGGCCTTCAGTCAAGGTTTCCCCTATGAAGCTAATCTTAGGGTCTGCCTCAACATCCAATTGACCAATGAAATTGCCTGATTACCTTAATCTCCTTTTGAAGCTAAACTCTGCAGTGATTTTGTCTTGAATTCTTTGAGCCAACTTGTCAGCTTGTCTTGATTGGCGGTTGACAAGTGGCATGTTGACAAGATCCAAAATTTCATAGAAGTTCAAGGTCTAAAATTGAAGACCTCTTGCTGCCCTTGAACTCTTGAATGATAAGGGCTCTTATGTTTTCGTCATACATCCACCTAATAGTGTAATTTGAAGTTGGTGGAGATGACATTGCCCTTGGTATTCCTTCCTCAAAAAGACTCTGAATGTAGGAGTCTATGGAGTCCACATCAATGTGAACTTGAGAAGTTGCTAAGTATGCATAATTGTAAGTGAGGATGGTGAGTCCTCAATGTCTACACTCCCTGAAGAACTCCCAGGTCTGCAACTGTAATGACTTTCTCCCCTTTTTTGGTAGCATCACCCTCTTACATAGGTGAGCTAGGAGTTAGGTCAATCACACTCACAGGTTCTTGTGTTCCTGGTTGAGATCCTCTTAAAGGTCTCCTGACTAGTTGTTCCCTGAGATTAGAAATCTCTAGTTGCTTATCATTGACCTTGTTTTGCAAGGTAGTCATATGAGATTCAAGATGACTGACCTTGGAGACTAAATAGGTGCATGTTTGTGACAGTTTGTGCACCTTTAGCCACAAATTCCCCTCATCTTCATCAGAAGAATGATTAGGGGTGAGATGATTGGACCAAAGTCCTCTCTCTCACGACCAGCTGCAGGTTCTTGGCTGCTGGATTTCTTCTGCTCACTGACAGCCTCAGATGAGGTGTCAATGTGTTGAGTTGCCATGGTTGAGGTCTAAATGATGTAATCACTTGCAAAAGTGAGAGCCCCGTCCATATAGATATCCTGAAATGTTCAGAAGTATCCACTTAATGATGGGTGACAGATATGGGCTAGACATAGGGGACTTAAGAGCACTCATCTTTCTTTGAGAAGTGGAAAAGAAGAGAGAGTCATGGTACTCACTGAAACCTAAGTCTTCATCAGTATAGAAATCAAGGTTAGGAATGGGTTGGTTTGAGTCCAAAGGCTGGGGATGGTAACTGTCCCCTAAAGGTTGATCACTTGAGTGTTGAGACTCAGAGTGAAGGCTTAAGGCATTTGGGCTAGTGAGCTCGTCAGGCTGAGCATGAGGAACCTCAGCACTGATCATAGAAGTATGGGAGTAGTTTGCTCCTTAGGAGAAGTGGGAACCCTAGTATCCACTTACTCCTGTATGGGCAAGTATATGGGGGCCTGCATATAGAATAGTCTGAGTAGGGGTTCGTTTGAGTTTTTGTGGTAGGTGAGGGTGATTTGTGGCTGTTGTGGTGGTTAAAATGTAGAAGGTGTGGGTTCAACACTAGCTGGTGCTGCTAGCTTATCACCTTGAGCAATGAGCTCTAATATTTTTGGGACAAGGGCTGTTTCTACCCCAAAGAAACCAACAGTTGGCTTTCTCAAGATTTTAAAGATGCCGGGCTTCATCTGTCCCAATTTAAGAATATTACATGTTTCCCTTAACTGTGAGCCCAGTTCACAGTTAAGAATGTATTGAACATATCTAGGAAACATGTAGTATTCTAAGGAGTCCAAGTTAGCAAGCAGATTTGTATAAACAAATTGAAAGTACCTAAACTTGACTCCCTGAACCATCCCATGCATTATGAAAGAGAGATCTTTAGGAATCTGGTCCCACCCCCCATGCTTGTTGGACAAGCTATGGATAACCACATGTAGCAGGTATTTCCACTAGGATAAGACCTTCCCTTTCCTGAAGGTCTTTACGATATCCCTCATAGCCCATCTGCTCAAAGGAGTGGTTAACAACTTCTTTGGGGAAGAACATCTCACCTTCTTCATCATCCAGCTGAAGATGATTGTTGATGATGGCCGGAGTGATGAAGATTGTTCTCCCCTGCACTATGGCAGATAATGCCTTCTCCCCATCTAGAACGACCTCTTGGCAGGTCTTCCAAAATTCAAGCAGATGATCCTCATACAGAGTAGGATCAATGGTAAGGGAGGTAAAGTAGTTTGAGAGAGCTAAGAAACGGCAAACCTTTGAGAAATTTGGATCTTTCTCAGAGTGTAATAGAGCAACTTGGTTGTGTTGCATGTGTAACTGCATGGAGAAATCTGGTTCATTTTGTCGGTTAAGGTTGGCCATTTTGAAAAAGCTTAGGGATGAAGGAAGTATGAACGAAGGCAGTTTCAGAGAGAAATTTGGGGTCTAGGTATGGAGGAAAGATGAAGATGATAGAAAGAGGGTAAACTTTGAAATCCGGATGTCGGTCCCACCTCTGAAAAAGTAGTTTGCTTTTTGCTCAAAAAGTAGTTTTCTTGAAAATCAAAAGCTTCTGAAGGTAAATTGTCTTCGGAAGTTTTAATGAGAAAGCTTCCGAAGCCAAAATGACTTCGGAAGAATTTCCTAAGAGTCTTGCAAAATTTTTACTTCGGAAGAAAATTAAGACTTGGATGTTTTGTTCATAAGAACAAAGCTTCTGAGAGTTAATTTGCTTCAGAAGGACATCACCCTTGAAAACATATAAGTGCCTAAGAAAGGTTTTAAGCTTCGGACGATAATTTAGAAATTTCTTCCGAAGGAAAATGATTCAGGCAATTATTTGTTTTGAAGGCATAAGTTTCTTCCGAAGGTAAAAATATATCTTCCAAAGGATCAAAATTTTTCAAAAATCTAAGGAAAGACTTCAAAAGGTTTTTATCCAAAGTAAACAACCGCTTATGAAGGTGTTAAACTAAACAACTTAGGACACACAGATTTTAAGAAATAATAAGAATTAGTTTTAAAAAACCTACTCAAAGTTTATCATCCCAATAGCTGATATAAGATACTTAAATCTCTGTTAATCAAAGGCTTTTGTAAACAGATTAGCATATTATTTATTTGTGTTAACTTTGACTAGTTAATTAATCCTTTTTCAAAGTTATCTCTAATTAAATGATAGTTGATATTGATGTGTTTTGTCCTTGAGTGCCGCACATGATTCTCTATGATAAAGATAGTACTGTTGTTGTCTATGTGAATGAGAGTCTCCTTGAAGTTTAATCCATAGTCAAGCATCTGATTCTGAATCCAAAGCACTTGAGCACCACGCTTGCAACAACAGTGTATTCAGCTTCAGCAATTGATGCAGAGACACATGATTATTTCTTGCATTGCCATGAGAAAACCCTTCCACCAAAAAACTGACATCCCCCAGATGTCGACTTTGCAGTCATGTTGCAACCACCATAATCACTATCTGTATAAGCATACAGATTGAAGTCATAATTCTTAAGATACCAAAGACCAAGTGTTGAAGCACCTTTAAGGTATCTTAGAATCCTTTTGATAGTGATGAGGTGAGACATCTTGGGGTTGGCATGATATCTTGCACAAATACATGTGAGAAACATGATTTCAGACCTGCTAGCTGTGAGATACATAAGAGACCCAATCATAGCCCTGTATAGGTGTTTATCTACACACTCCCCCTCAATATCAGGCCCAAGTGAGTGGTTTCTTGCTATAGGTGTCTTAGAAATCTTTCAATCAGTCATGTTGAATATTTTGAGTATGTCTTAAACATTCTTTTACTGACTAATGAAGATGCCATCTTTAACTTGCTTCACTTGAATTTCTAGAAAGAAATTGAGTTCCCCTATGGCACTCATTTCAAATCTGTCCTTTATCAGCTTCTCAAAGTCTTTGTAGAGCTTTGGATTAGTTGAACTAAAGATGATGTCATCTACATACACTTGAACTAGCATTAAATCATTTCCCTATCCTTTGATGAAGAGAATTCCATCTATAGTACCCGTTATGTATCCATGCTTGTAGAGATATTGAGATACAGAGTCTCATACCATTTCTCTGGTGCCTGATGCAGCCCATAAAGAGCTTTGTCAAGCTTGCAGACATAATCAGGATGATCAGAATTTACAAAACCAGGTGGTTGTTTGACATACACCTATTCATCAATCACCCCATATAGAAAAGCACACTTGACATCAAGTTGATAGACCTTGAAGTTCTTGGATGTAGCAAATGCCAAGAATATCCTAACAGCTTCAAGTCTTGCTACAGGAGCAAAAACATCAATGTAGTCAATTCCTTCTTCTTGTGTGTACCCTTGAATAACTAGTCTAGCTTTGTTTTTGATGACAATGCCTCTATCATCTTTCTTATTCCTAAACACCATTTGGTTCCTGTAGTAGTCTTCCCATGAGGAAGAGCATAAAGGTTCCAAGATTTCTGCCTTTTGAATTAAAGCAACTCCTCTTGCATGGCTTCAACCCAAATTCCATCCTTTAGAGCCTCATCAATTTTCTTTGGCTCTATCTGAGATAAGAAACAAGAGTGAAGACAAACATTTGCTTAATAGGTTTGTCCTCTTGTTCTTACCCCTGTGTCAACATCTCCAATGATGTTTATGGTGGGGTGAGACTTGTGGATCCTTAGTTGAGGGATCACAACAAGTTGCTGAAAGAGATCTAAATTTGAAAAGTTGAGATCTGGCATTGATGCTTCTCCCACCACATCAGCACACTTATCAAGAGAAACTTGATCCAGTAAGTGTGTGACATCATTGGTGTTGTCATCTATGGAGTGGTTATCAGCATCAAGAAATTTCTGATCACTGTCACCACCACCATCATTTTCTTCTGCATTTAAAGTGTCTTTATCTGGTTGTCGAGCCTCTGAGCTGGAATTTGAAGGCATCTCAGATGTATGAGCTGAATTTTTCATTGTGGTGCTAATAGAAACCTCATTTGCAGAAGTAGTTACAATTGGAGCTAAAGATGTGTAACTTGAAGGTCTTCTTAGCTCAAATCTTGGGTCAAGATCACCTGTGGGCCGAGGGGCGATTCAATTAAGTTTTAACCTGACTGTTTTGTGTGTTGGGTGGTCGCCGGACTTAAGCCGGAGCTTGGCCGGAACAAAGGGGACGATGAGAGTGGGGTTGGGTTGATTTAAATGAAAGTTTCACTTTGGTCCCTGTTCTTTATAGTTTTTATTATTTTATGTAAAAACATTTTAATTTAAGGTTTAAAATTTGCAAATTTAAACCCTTAACTTTGTAACCCCTTTATATTAAGAAATCAATTTTATTTCTTAAAGTCTTTATAAACCTTTTAAATCTTTATAAAATTTTTAAAATTTCTATATTTATTATAACTTTATAATTAAAACCCATAATTAGTAATAAACTCTATAACTCTTTGTAAAACTTTAAATTTTAATTCTTTGAAATTAAATGGTTTAAGTTTCATAGTTCTTTATGAAACCTAACAAGATTATAAATAATATTAACTTCATAAATAATAATATTTAGGGGCAATCACATATATCCCGCCTCTAAACTTGTAAAATTACACATATCCCCGAAGCATGCATAAAATGCATTGTACTTATGCATTGAAAACTTGTGTTTTGGGGATATATGTAATTTCAAGGGTGGAGAGAGGGATATATGTAATTCTCCCTAAATTAAAAATGACATAATTATTATATTTGAATCTTAAAGTAAATTAAATAACCTCATACTTAATTTGGTTTCCAATATTGACTCAAAGGGATTCGAGTTCGGGTTATCAAATGGGTCAGATGTTACATTGACCTCCTTCAAATCTTTCAACCAGATAAAATTTAATTTCTGAGGGTCTTGCAAGAATGAAAAACTATTAATATTATGGTGTTCTCCCCAAAATTCTATGTATCACTAAGATTATCAAATGGTGGATTCATGTTACCATTCTTCCTTCTCCATCTCAAACACATATCCTTTAGTAGAGCCCTTCTTGGCTACACATATCAAAGGACGCTCATCCACTTCATAGTATTTCGGTTCTGAGTCATAGTCTACAAGTTGTTCTTTAATCTCCTCCTCCTCATCAAGCATCTTCATTTCAGTTGTCTTTCTCTAGCTTTAACAGTTTGGTCCGTCACCACCTCTTCATCAATTAGCTTTAGTAGTTAATTTTATTTTGGTCCAATTGATCGATAAACAATGCAAATGATTATCAAAACGTTCAAAATGCACTGATCAATTATCCATAATAACAACACAACAATGATATAGAATAAATGGTTTTCAATAATAAAGAAGACAAATCAAACAATAACAAAATCAAAGGCTCAATATGAATCTCCTTGATATGCAGCCACCAAATACAAACTTGCAACAATAATATTTCGAATTAGGGTTTTTTCAAGGTAGCCTATAATGATAGAATCAATTCAATTTATAGGCAACCTAGTTTCGCTGACCAGCAAAACTGTCTAGTCCATAACCAGTTTCGCCCGACGACAAAACATAGATTCGCCAGGTGAACATGGTCAGCTGTATAGTTTCGCTCATAGTTTCGCTGAACTACAAAAAGCATAAAATACATATATTAAACTAAGTAATCTATCGTAAAAACCTATTACATTAATCATAATATAAAAACTAACTAAGATGAGTCCAATCTAATCTTGATCTTTAATAACCCCAACGGCCTTGTATTCACCCATTTGTTCTGCTTTTATCGATTCATCTTTGTTTCTTCCATCTTAGGTAAGTTTCACATAATTTTCTTCCCCTCTTTTTCTTTGTTATTGAATAGTGAGTAGGTGATCGCTAACAATTATGGGTGCTTTGGATATGGTTATGATAATGTTTAAGGATATCAAATGGTTGATTTATGTTACCTTTTGCCATCATCATCTCTAAAAAATTGACATTTAATTTTTGCTTAATTATAGGTTTCATGGTGCATAAATCATGTATCTTACTTCATAGATGGTTTGAAATTGGAAACTTTAGATTTAAGTGAGCCTAAGTGTTGTTTTTTTTACTGTGGTAATCAAGGCTGCTAGCTTTCATGTATTTTGAGAAGTTTTAGTGATATAATTTTAAATTATGGTTTTAAATTTCATTCTCACAGTTGTTGTCAACTAGGTTTGTTACTACTAGGATGATTTTTTTTAAATTGTGTTACATCATGTTATGCAATATATTAGAATAATATAGGAATTTTACATCTTGCTTTATAAACATTGAATACCATAAACTAATTTTGATAAGACATGGTGTAAGGCCCCGATTCCGGAGCACTTACAGTTGGATCCTCATCGCACATAAAACATTATAATTACATTTACCTTATGAAAACATTGCAGCGGAAACATAAAGAAAGATAAGTTTTCATATCATTACAAATGTTTTTGCAAGTTAATACAAGCCTACATTTCAAAACATTATTCGTTCGCATTACAATGCAAAATCATTAACAAAAGAATGCCATCCAAAAGAGCTGAGTAGCCGCCTCGTGCCATCCTCAGCAATGTTTACCTGTCAACTGAAAACGTATAAAAGTCAGCGTTGCTGAGTGAGTCCTAGTTTTATAATAAAACATACATTCCATTGATAAAATCGTTATTTATTTCCTTTCAGGGTCATACTATACTTTTCATTCATTGGGGATCATACATCATACGTACATACGGATAATATCATTATTATCTTCCATTACATTCGTTAACATTCGTTTGTTCAATACTTCTAGTGACGTGTACATTACCCCGAACATTATGCACGAAGCGGGTAACTGGGCCTGAGGTCTTTCATAGACCTCGAACATTGTGCACGAAGCTGAGTCCAGTACCTAGGGCAAGTACATTCACCATTTATCTTTTCTTTTTCAATCGGATCAATGCCATATGCTGTACCCCGAACATTGTGCACGAAGTGGGTAACTGGGCCTGAGGTCTTTCATAGACCTCAAACATTGTGCATAAAGCTGACTCCAGTACCTAGTGCCAGCGGCAAGGATCCCATTCATATGGTCACTCACAAGGATTGGACCCCAATGTGCATCCTTTGGGGTAGCTAACCCGCACACTGTTGAGCTAACACCTACATTGGGTGTGCACCTCCATACATTTGCTTGCAAGACTTTTACGTTCGTTCGTTCGTTAATGCATGCATTCATTCATCATGTTCCTTTTCTTTTCATTATCTTTCACTTTACGTTACATAATACTTTTGGTTCATTCATTAACATAACATGTAAAGCTACGGAAAGATAAACATACGCCATAACAAGGAACATATCATATAACCATCACATCATACGGGGCACATCAAACATCTACATAAATGACTTCAAAAAGTCAACTTACATAGCCCCCGAGAATCTCCCAAGTCAAAGCCTACATTACACTTTCCCCAAAAAATTAGAAAATATTCTAAGTCCTTAGGCGCATTGGCACTATGCGGGCGCATGGGGAACACTTAGGCGCATGGGCGACTTTCAGGCGCATGGGCACTATGCACACGCATGAGTGCCTAGGCGCATGGGGAATCCTGGACGTCTGGACACTTAGTCAATTCCAGCCTAATTCTAGGCGTATGAACACTTAGGCGTATGGGTACTATTCAGGCGTATGAACACTTAGGCGCATAGGCCACTTGGGCGTATGGACACTATTTGGGCGCATGGCCCTACACTTAGTCATCCGACTAATATTTCTAGACGCATGGACCACTGTTTAGGCGTATGGGCTACACTTAAAACATTTCTATGGAAAATTTTAGGCGCATGAGCTACTGTTTAGGCCCATGGATTACACTTAAATCCTTCTAAGGCATTTTCAGGCGTATGAGCCTTATCTAGGCGCATGAGCTTTCTGTAAAACATGTTTCTAGGATGTTTTCAACCCCAATCATCAAACCATCTGTTCTAAGCTTAATATAGCTATTCTAAACATGAATAAACTATAAGCATTCAAGAATCAACATCCAACATACACAATACATACGGGTATTCACACATAAACTTTGTAAAATAGTTTTAATACGTTTGCAGCCCCAAAGATAGTTTAAAACATGTAAAAAAACTGGGGTCTAGAACTCACCTGGTGCAACTTGGGTATATCTTCCTTTCTAACCCGCTTGCAATGAGTTCAAACACCTAAAAACAACCCCAAAACACACACACACCACGAGCACATACACAACACATAAGCACATAAGCATATAACCGGGATAAAACCCGTCATAAAAACATAAAAACCTTGAATTCTTACCTCGAATTCACTTCTCTTCTTCCCCTTCTTCTTCAGCCGAGAGCTTCTCTTCTCTCTCTCTCTAAACCGAAGAAAATTAGTGATGTGAGGTGAGGGTGGGCGGCCATGCCCACCTTTACACCAACTCTACAAAGTTTTGTCCTTTTTAGACACTTTTAGTCCCTCCACTTGGACTTAATTGCCTTTCTTTCTTTTATTCTTTAGATATCGTATTTTTTTTAAATATCTAGGTGTTACACATGGTTCTGAGCTCATATTGGTTACGAAGCGCAATAATTTGAGGCCTAGGTGTAGTTCTTGCATTCACCTTCATCATCTTTGTCAATTTGGGGAAGAGTTAGTATACATGGTCCGATCATGACCATGTGAATGAAATTTTACTCATTATTGTTATTTTTGGGTTGTCACATGCATGTATGTTGTTGGATTTGATTGATAGCAAGCATGTCTTCAAAAGAAGTGTTATAATGATGAGTTTTATAAATATACACTCACTCACACACACACATATACACATATATATGTGTATATTATATATATATACATACACACTCATACACACACACACACATATATATATATATATGTATGTATATATATATACATATATATATATATATATATATATATATATATATATATATATATATATATATAAAGAGTCTATCTATCGTGTGTTGTTTTATGTCACTAATAACCTTTAATGTTTAATTACAGGTGATGGAAACTAATGAGCTTCATAGATTTCTTCGATTTGAGCAAGCTAGCGAGAGAACAAAATGCTATGAAGCCATACGCTTAAGGAACTTTGACCCATCACACACGATTTGCATGTCCACCTTGGATGCTCTAAGGAAAAAAGCTCGTGCTAAAGCTATGCTCTCGAAACCATGGCAACGTTTCTTTATTATTCTTCGTATCTAGAGCTAGTGCTGGAACTCTGCGCTACTTATCGTTTTGCCCACTGATGAGTTTATGTCTTGTATGTGTTTTAAGTGTTTAAATGTATGCTTTTAACATGATTTTGCTATCAAGTGTAATAACTTTGTGTTATGTTTGAATTGTAGGTATGGGAAGCTTAAATGATATATTCAAAGGTTGCACAAAGATGGGAGGATATATGGGTGAAAAGAGACGACGAAATGAAGAAATTGGTGATAAATGAGCATATGATGTAACTTACGTCCTAAAGAAAGTAAGATGTGTCCTTTCTAAAAATGACATTTTTGGGACATAAGACAGAGGCTAAGCACGTCTATTATGGGGGAGGACGTAAGGACATAACTTACGTCGTAGGGCCAGATTTGATGTAATTTTCCAGATTTTGACCATATTTAAGAAGGGTTATCAATTCTAAAAACCCTAATTCGCAGTAGGAGCAGAAAGGACGAACTTTGGTGATCCTTGAAGTTTCTTCCACTTCTCCAACTCATTCTGATTCATCAAATCATGTTCCAATCCAATTTTGATGCCGAATTCATGACGATGCAAGGCTAAACTCCCCGTGATCTACCTCGGGTAATAGGTTTCATGTTATTAGGTTTCCGTTTGTGTTCAATTTGTGTTGGGATTAAACTTTAGAACCTGTTAAGTTCTTTATTGAGTTTAACTTGTGCTTGATTGTTTAAACAGTTATTTTAGTGAATCTTGATTGAATGTCATATAATTTTGCGCGAGTTGTATGATTGCAAGGTTTTAGTTGTTAATTTAGCTGGTATTATATACTAAGACCGTTAAGTCTTAGTTATCCCTATCACCTAATAATACATGTATAGAATCCCCGATAAAGTTTCCACTTAGTTGAACTAAACAATTACCGGAAACCGTGCCTGAATCCCGGGGTGGATTACTCTTTTTCATAATCGTCTTCTCATCAAATTTCATTACTTGCAAGTTATTTTCTTAGTTAATTTGTTAATCATTCTAAAATTCACTTTTTACAGCCAAGAGGAAATAGTTTAATAATTATTATTTTAATTCATTTTCTTAAAAATCAAAGTACGACACACTAACCACTAATTTCACGAGGATTGACAACCCTACTTACCCTAACTAGTTAAGGTGAATAGGAACACACATTTTACATCTTATTTGATTGATACTTCAACATCGATCAAATTTTGGTGCTGTTTTCGGGGACTCGGTGCGCTTGGTGTTTTGTTATTGGATTTGTTTTAGTTTTTTTACTTTCTTGGTTTATTTCTTTTATTTCCTTGTTACGCTAGGTGTGTTCTAAGTGTACAGGTGATAGGATTGCATGCATACCCGATACTCAGGTAGGAAATCACCGGTTGTGTTTGATCCAGAGATAGAGATATCAGCAAGGTATAATCGTGTTTTACATCGTTCAGAGTTACCGGTACATCAATTTCACAAGATATTGATCAAGCAGCTAATAGTTTGTCTAATTCAACTTAAATGGAAAATCCAAATAATCAACCCCCTCAAAATCCAACCCCCCTCCTAATAACCAAAACCCAAATCCACCCCCACCACCCAAAAACAACCGCAACAACCTAAATCATCCACCACCCGATAATAACCTGAATCAAAATAACATTAATAAAGGAGGTAACTTTGATCAAAATAACTTAAATCCTTCTAAGGTATTTTCAGGCGTATGAGCATTATCTAGGCGCATGAGCTTTCTGTAAAACATGTTTCTAGGATGTTTTCAACCCCAATCATCAAACCCATCTGTTCTAAGCTTATATGGCTATTCTAAAATGAATAACCTATAAGCATTCAAGAATCAACATCCTACATACACAATACATACGGGTATTCACATATAAACTATGTAAAATCGTTTTAATATGTTGCAGCCCCAAAGATAGTTTAAAACACGTAAAAAAACCAAGGTCTAGAACTCACCTAGTGCAACTTGGGTATATCTTCCTTTCTAACCTTCTTGCAATGGGTTCAAACACCTAAAAACAACCCAAAAAACACACACACACGAGCTCATACACAACACATAAGCACATAAGCATATAACCGGGATAAAACCTGTCATAAAAACATAAAAACCTTGAATTCTTACATTGAATTCACTTCTTTTTTTCCTCTTCTTCTTCAGCCGAGAGCTTTCTCTGCTCTCTCTCTAAACCGAAGAGAATTGGTGATGTGAGGTGAGGGTGGGCGGCCATGCCCACCTTTACACCAACTTTATAAAGTTTGTCCTTTTGGACACTTTTAGTCCACTTGGACTTAATTGCCTTTCTTTCTTTTATTCTTTAGATCTCGTCTTTTTTTTAAAAATAACCGGGTGTTACAAGTCCACCCCCCTTATATAGGTTTCGTCCTTGAAACCTGTTATTACTCGAACATGTGAGGATAATGCTGCCTCATTTCTTCCTAAGTCTCCCATGTAGACTCGGATCCCTTCTTGTGCTTCCACTGTACACGCACAAGAGGAACCACTTTATTTCTCAGCCTCTTCTTTTTATAATCGATGATTGCCACTGCTTGCTCCACATATTGAGCCTTTCATCTACTTCAATGTCCTCCAATGGAACAATCATGTTTTCATCAGCTAAGCACTTTTTCAGATGAGATACGTGAAATGTCGGGTGGATTCCACTCAACTCATCTAGTAACTCCAATCGATAAGCCACTTCTCCTTCACGAGTGATGATTCAGAAAGGGCCTATATATCTTGGTCTCAACTTGCCCCGCTTCCTGAATCTGATAATACCCTTCCAAGGTGACACCGTCAACATAACCCGGTCACCCACCCGGAACTTGATCGGTCTGTGTCGTCTATCGGCATACGACTTCTGCCTATCTTTAGCTGCCTTCATGAAGGCTTAAAATCTTTTCGAGCTTCTCAGTCGTAGCCTCGATTACCTCGACGATTCCCAACTCTTTCTGACCAATATCACCCCAACAAACGGGTGTTCTGCATCTCCTACCGTATAGCATCTCATATGGTGGCATGCCAATGCTGCATGATAACTATTGTTGTACAAGAATTCAGCTAACGGTAGGTGTTCATCCCAACTTCCCCCAAAATCAATCACACATGCCTGAAGCATGTCTTCCAATGTCTGAATGGTCCTTTCTGACTGACCATCAGTTTGAGGATGATAAACCATGCTAATATCTAACCTTGTCCCTATAGCATCATGGAATTTCTTCCAGAATTTAGACGTAAACCGAGTGTCACGTTCAGACACAATGGACACCGGCACGCCATGACGAGTTATAATCTCCTTAATGAATGGGTCAGCCAACCTCTCGGATGAATATGTCTCGCGGAGCAGTAGGAAGTGAGCACTCTTCGTCAAGCGGTCAACAATCACCCATATGGCATCGTACCCTTTCAGAGTACGTCGCAGCTTCGTAATGAAATCCATGGTGATGTGTTCCTACTTCCATTCCGGTATATCCAAAGGTTGGATCTTCCCATACGGCTTCTGATGTTCCGCCTTCACTTGCAAACAAGTAAGGCACTTACTCACATACTCCACCACGTCACGCTTCATACCCGGCCACCAATAATTTTTCTTCATATCTTGATACATCTTTGTGGCACCAGGATGAATGGAGTATCGAGTCTTGTGAGTTTCCTCCAAAATCCTCACACGTAGATCCCCGAAACGAGGAATCCACACTCGTCCAAACCGAGTTTTAACACCAAGTGTGTTTTCACCCAATTCGCCAACCGGACCTCTCATTCTTTCAAAGTTTAGATGATCTTCTTTCAGTGCCTCATCCTGAAAATCTTTGACTTGCTTCATTACATCAGAGGTCATGATCAGTTGGTACGCTTTCACCCGAATCGGCTCGGGCCTCCCTTTTCGGCTAAGAGCATCAGCCACCACGTTGGCCTTGCCCGGATGGTAATGGATCTCACAATCATAATCCTTTCTAAGCTCTAACCATCGCCTCTGCCACATGTTCATATCCTTCTGCTCGAAGAAGTACTTCAAGCTCTTATGGTCAGTGAAAATGGCACACTTCTTCCTGTATAGATAGTGCCTCCAAACCTTTAGCGCAAAGACCATGGCTGCTAGCTCCAAGTCATGAGTGGGATAATTGACCTCATGAACCTTCAACTGTCAGGATGCATAGGGTATAACCTTCCCTCTCTGCATTAATACACACCCCAACCCCGAGTAAGAAGCATCTGAATATACCACCAAATCCTCGCTTCCTTCGGGTAATGAAAAGACAGGAGCTTGAGTCAACCTCACCTTTAACTCCTTGAATGCCTGTTCTTGGGCTTGACCCCATATAAAGTTTACATCATTTCAGGTCAACCTGGTCAGTGGAGAAGCGATCTTGGAAAAGTCCTGAATGAACCTTCCATAATACCCCGCCAACCCCAAGAAACTACGAATCTCGGCTGGCGTCTTTGGAGACTTCCATTGCATCACAGCCTCCACCTTAGCAGGATCTACCATAATCCCCTCGAGATTTATCACGTGACCTAAGAATTGGACCTCACGTAACCAGAACGCGCACTTGGAGAATTTGGCATACAACTTCTCCTCTTAAGGTCTCTAACACCTCCCGAATATGATCAGCATGCTCCTCCTTGCTCTTTGAATAAATCAGGATATCATCAATAAACACAATCACTGATTTATCTAACATTGGCCGACACACTTGATTCATCAAGTCCATAAAAGCAGCTGGCGCATTGGTCAGACTGAATGACATAACAAGAAATTCATAGTGGCCGTTAGCGCGTGCAAAAAGCTGTCTTAGGGATATCCTGCTCCTTCACTTTCAGCTGATGGTAGCCAGATCGAAGATCTATCCTTGAAAACCAACTGGCGCCTTGGAGCTGATCAAACAGATCATCGATTCTTGGTAAGGGGTATCGGTTCTTCACTGTCAGCTTGTTCAACTCATGGTAGTCTATACACATCCTCTTGCTACCGTCTTTCTTCTTCACAAATAATATCGGATCACCCCAAGGAGAGATACTCGGTCTAATGAACCCCTTATCCAGCAGCTCTTGCAACTGCTCCATTAACTCTTTCATCTCAGTCGGAGCCAACCGATACGGTTCCTTAGCTACCGGTTGGGCACCTAGTATCAAATCAATCCGAAACTCAACCACACGGTCCGGTGGCACACCTGGTAAATCTTCTCAAAACACATCCGAAAAGTCACACACAACTGGACATCAGATAGTTGTGGTGTTGGCGCGTCCACATGCTTTACGTATGCCAAGTAGGTACTACATCCACGCCTCATGCACTTTCCCGCCACCGCCATCGAAATCACTTTCGGAATCGTCATGACTCGATCACCATAAACCGTCACCTTATCCCCGTCAGGTGCTGTCAATCGAATCATCTTCTTGCGACACACAATATTCGCTTCGTAGTCTACCAACCAATCCATTCCTAGGACTATATCGAAACCGCCTAAGGTCATCACAAATGGTCTAACAGGAAACTTATGACCGTCTAGTTCTATGTCACAACCTTCTATCACCTCAGAAATCCTTGTAGACTTACCTATGGCAGTTTCTACCTCGAAGGGCTCATCAATACATGTACTCTTATTGGGAAACTTAGCACAAAAAGCAGCAGAAATGAAACTCCTACTAGCACCAGAATCAAACAACACTGATGCAAGAGTTTGGTTTACTAGAAACATACCTGGTACCACGTTGGGATCTGTCCTAGCCTCCTCCCGAGTCATCGTGAAAGCTCAGGCGCTTGCCTTCTGTCCTTCTCCTCCAGCCTTCTTCGCTCCTGAACTATCCGCCCTTGGCCTCTTACAATCTCTGCTCAGATGACCTTTCCCCCACAGTTGTAACACTTGCCAACCCCACAATCTCTAGCCATATGGCCAGGCTTCCCACACTTGAAACAAATATTCAACCCCCATCTACACTCGCCACCGTGCTCTTTCCCACACTTGCCATACTTCTTCAACCCCGCACTAGCTGTGACCACATGTCGGTCACCTACCCTTGCCACCTTATTGTTTGGAGCGGCTCCACCATGTCCAAACCGTTTCCCATTCCAGTTCCTTCCATCCCCACTCGTCTTCTTCACCTCAGCCACCACCACCTCACGCTCATCATATAATCTACGGCCAAATCAACCGCCGACCTAAAAGTGCTCGACTGGGCAGTGATCATATGCCTACGGATATCCTTCGGCACCCCCTGGATTTATCTCTTAATCTTTCGTGACAGTGGTGTCACATGATCGGGCACCAGCCGTGCCATCTCATTGAATTTTGTGGTGTATTGCTGGTGTGTCATCGTTCCCGCCTCCAGCTGCAGAAAATATCTTTCTACATTGTCCATCTCACTGTGAGGACAGAACTCCTCAATCACTAGCTTCTTCAGTTCAGGCCATCCCATTCTCCAAATGGCCCTGCTACCCTCGGCTTGGACAATGTTGTCCCACCAGCACAATGCCGAGTCCATGAAAGAGTGGGTAGCGAATTTCACCTTCTGCTCCTCACGACACTCAATGATATCGAGGACAACCTCTATTTCCCTCACCCACGGTGAGCAGCTGCAGCAGTGCCGTTCTCATCAAAAGTAGGGGGCTTGCATCTCAAAACACCCCATTGTTGCAGCCTCGGGTCGCATCTGGCGCAGGCTCTACTTCTTCCTCGTCCTCATCATCAGAGAGAATCGTTTCTGGCTCTGGTTGTTCCCGTCCTCTGGAGGACCTGTTTCTTCCTTTCTTTCCCATTCCCTAACTACCTTGATCACTTCGGTCACCACGGACGGTAGAACCGTCTGCATGACCTGATGAACTTCCTCCACACCTCCTTTACTGAGGCTCTCAGATTGGCGCTCTCGTCACCACCCTCGGGATGAGGGGCCTTTGGTTCTTTATGAACCACCTTCTCAACTCTGGGCCTCCTTCTCTTGGGTCACGGTTTAGCACCATGACCTCCACCACGAGAGGCCTTCGAATATCTACCACCGGCCATAATACGCACACTGAAAGATTCAAACACCAGCACAGTCATTCAAGGGAACAACTCAGTTCATGTCAAGTATAGTAAGTCCCTAATTATAGTGGCCAGTTGTGATTAGCCACTTACTTTACTCTTCATACCCCAAGCATTACCTGTCCTGACTACATTAGTATTTAAATCTACATACAGCACATAACCACATACCATGCACACATAAACGGTTAACATTAAGAAAATACCCGATGGCATGCAGTTACTCAGATTGGCTCCTATTCCCATTCCGTCCCATTCTCAGTTTACGTTACGGTTTATTTTGAAAATTTACCCAATTCACTTAAACTTTTGCTCTAATACCAACTTCTAAGGCCTCGGTTCTGGAGCACTTACAGTTGGATCCTCATCGCACATAAAACATTATGTAAGGTCCCGTTCCAGGACGCTCATAACTGGTAAATCATCCACATAAAACATATACTTTACATTTAATCATTCATAAAACATTGCAGCGGAAACATAAAACAAACGGCATTTTCATTTCGTCATACAAACTTTTGCAAAAATAATGCATCGTTTGTCGGTTACAAAATTTCATTGTTGTATTACATCACAAAAGCTTTAAATAAATGGATGCCATCCAAAAGAGCTGAGTAGCCGCCTCGTGCCATCCTCAGCAACGTTTACCTGCCAACTGAAAACGTATAAAAGTCAGCGTTGCTGAGTGAGTTCTAGTTTTTATAATAAAACATACATAAAATCGTTATTTATTTCCTTTCAGAGTCCATACTATACGTTTCATTCGTTCGTGATCATACATCATACGTAAATACAGATAATATCATTATTATCTTCCATTACGTTTGTTAACCTTCGTTCATTCATTACATCTTGTGACATGTACATTACCTCGAATATTGTGCACGAAGCGGGTAACTGGGCCTGAGGTCTTTCATAGACCTAGAACATTGTGCATGAAGCTGAGTCCAGTACCTAGGGCAAGTACATTCACCATTTATCCTTTCTCTTTCATTTCGGATCAATGCCATAAGCTATACCCCGAACATTGTGCACGAAGCTGGTTACTGGGCCTGAGGTCTTTCATAGACCTAGAACATTGTGCACGAAGCTGACTCCAATACCTAAGGCAAGCAGCAAGAATCCCATACATATGGTCAATCACAAGGATTGGACCCCAGTGTGCATCCTTCTGGGGTAGCTAACCTGCACACAGTTGAGCTAACACCCTTCATTAGGTGTGGACCTCCATACATTTGCTTGCAAGACTTTTTTTTACGTTCATTCATTCGTTAATGCATGCGTTCATTCATTCGTTAATGCATGCGTTCATTCATCATGTTCCTCTTTTATTATCTTTCACTTTACGTTACATAATACTTTTTGTTCATTCATTAACATAACATGTAAAGCCATGGAAAGATAAACATACATCATCATAAGAACATAACATAACGTATCAGTCATACATCATCATACAGGGCATCATACGTACATAACTTACATCATGCATAACCATGCAACATCATCATCATACATAAGCATCAATCCAATGCATGCCCCTCACACCATCTATGACCCCAAAAGTCAACTTATATAGTCCCCCGGGAATCTCCCAAGTCAAAGCCTAGTTTACACATTTTCCCCAAAAATGAGAAAAATATTCTAAGTCCTTAGGCGCATGGGCACTATGTAGGCGCATGGACACTATGCAGGCGCATGGGGAACACTTAGGCACATGGGCAACTTTGAGGTGCATGGGCACTATGCAGGCACATAGGTGATTTGACGCATGGGAACCCTGGACGTCTGGACACTTAGTCAATTCCAGCCCAATTTCTAGGCGCATGGGTACTATTCAGGCGCATGAGTCAATTGGGCGCATGGGCCACTTGGGCGCATGAGCACTATTGGGGCGCATGGCCCTACACTTAGTCATCCGACTAACATTTCTAGGCGTATGGACCACTGTTCAGGCGTATGGACTATACTTAGACTTTTCAAGGTAGATTTTGAGCGCATGAGCTACTGTTTAGGCGCATGGCTTACATTTAATTCTTTCTATGGCACTTTCAGGCATTGAGCCTCACCCAAACGCATGAGCATTCTGTAAAAAAACATGATTCTAGGATGTTTTCAATCCCAATCCTCAAACTCATCTGTTCTAAGCATAATGTGGCTATTCTAAACATGAGTAGCCTATAAAAATTCAAGAACCAACATCCAACATACACAATACATACGGGTATTCACACTTAAATTTTGTAAAATCATTTTAATACGTTTTCAGTCCCAAAGATAGTTTAAGACATGTAAAAACCGGGGTCTAGAATCACCTGGTGCAACTTGGGTGTTCTTCCTTTTAACCCGCTTGCAAGGAGTTCAAACACCTAAAAACAACACCAAAAACACACACACCCGAGCACAAACACAACCCATAAGCACATAAACACATAATCGGGATAAAACCCATCATAAAAACATAAAAACCTTGAATTCTTACCTTGAATTCACCTCTCTTCTTCCTCTTCTTCTTCAACCGAGAGCTTTCTTTGCTTTCTCTGCTTTCTCTCTCTAAAACTGAGAAAATATGGTGGAATGAGGTGAGGGTGGGCAGCCATTCCCACCTTTACACTAACTTTTGAAAGTTTTTCCCTTTTTGGACACTTTTAGTCCCTCCACTTAGACTTTATTGCCTTTCTTGCTTTTATTATTTTACCCTGTCTTTTAAAAATAACCGTGTGTTACAAGTCCACCCCCCTTATATAGGTTTTGTCCCCGAAACCTGTTATTCCTCGAACAAATGAGGATAATGTTGCCTCATCTCCTCCTCAGCCTCCCATGTAGACTCGGATCCCTTCCTGTGCTTCCACTGTACACGCACAAGAGGAACCATTTTATTTCTCAGTCTTTTCTCTTTACGATCTATGATTGCCACTGGTTGCTCCACATAATTGAGTCGTTCATCTACTTCGATATTCTTCAGTGGAACAATCATGTCTTCATTAGCTAAGCACTTTCTCAAATGAGATACATGGAATTTCGGGTGAATTCCACTTAACTCATCAGGTAACTCCAATCTATAGGCCATCTCTCCTACTCGAGCAATAATTCAGAAAGGTCCTATGTACCGCTGGCTTAGCTTACCTCGTTTCCTGAATCGGATAATTCCCTTCCAAGGTGAGACCTTCAACATAACCCAGTCACCCACCTGGAACTCGATCGGTCTGTGTCGTTTATTGGCATACGACTTCTGTCTATCTTTGGCTGCCTTCATGAAAGCTTTAATCTTCTCAAGCTTCTCAGTCGTAGCCTCGATTACCTCAACGCTCCACAATTCCTTTTGACCAATATCACCCTAACAAACGGGTGTTCTGCATCTCCTACCGTATAGCATTTCATATGGTGGCATGCCAATGCTGGCATGATAACTATTGTTGTACGAGAATTCAGCTAACGGTAGGTGTTCATCCCAACTTCCCCCAAAATCAATCACACATGCCTGAAGCATGTCTTCCAACGTCTGAATGGTCCTTTATGACTAACCATCAGTTTGAGGATGATAAACCATGCTAATTCTAACCTCGTCCCCATAGCATCATGGAATTTCATCCAGAATTTAGACATAAACCGAGTGTCACGATTAGACACAATGGACATCGGCACGCCATGATGAGTTACAATCTCCTTGTGTTAGGATCATGATCTATGTTTAATTGATTAAAGAGTATAGCAGCGGAAATCGATCATGAATTAGCCATTCACAAGAACAAAACGATATTCAATGAAGAACAAAGACGGTTATAGAGAGAGAATTTCTGCAATATATTTCATTCAATATTCGCTTTCGTGGTAACAGAATGTCACAATTACAATTAGGTCGACACCTCTATATAAGAGATGTGACGTCTGCTGATGTCACTTGATAGTGATATCTAACAGATTTATTACAACTGAACCACAACTACTGAAGATGTCAAAACAGCTGACATCTCCTTACAAAAATGCTAAGTGTTATCAGTTGTTATAACTACTGAAAAGCATAAAACTACTGAAACTACAACGACTGAAGAACAAGCTCTTCAGTCGTTTAACAAAACTACTGAAACTAAAAATATAAAACTACTGATATCACAACACTGAAGAAGTATTCTTCAGCTATTATGACAAACTACTGAAACTTCAGTACTTGGTCTTCAGACTTGAACTTCAGATGTTTCATCAGCTGATGACTTTCAGTATATCATCAGCTGATGTCTTCAGTCTTTGTCTTCAGACTTTGTACATCAGTTGTTGATCTTCAGTACTTGTAAACTCTTCAGCTGTTGTACTTCAGTACTTTGAACTTCAGCTTCAGCACTTGTGTTCTTCAGCTGTTCAGCTTCAGTACTGTGTTCTTCAGCTGTTCAGCTTCAGTACTTATGTTCTTCAGCTGTTCAGCTTCAGTACTTGTGTTCTTCAGCTGTTCAGCTTTAGTACTTGTGTTCTTCAGCTGTTGTACTTCAGCACTTTAGTTCTTCAGCTTTTGAAGTCTTCAGCACTTGATCTTCAGCTGTTGAAGTCTTCAGTACTGTCAAACTGCTGATAAAGCTTTCAGTAGTTTTGTGATACCATGTGGGACTTAGAGGTTTTCTGATCTGGCTCATGGTTCTTTTGGTCCAATAAACTCCCCCTGAACCAATGCAGCCAAAACCTCTAATTTATTTATTGTCCCACTTATTGTTGGCAAAAGGTTGGTCTTTTTCCTTCTTGATCAGTAGAGAGATGACCCATATAAGCTCCGGCCTGGGAAGAAGTCTCAGATATTTGTTTGGAAAGATATGAATGGGAACTCTGTTTTGGGGAACTGGACACAGAGTTGTTATCCCATTCATGAGAACTACTTCCCGTGTATGAGCCTGTAGGACTCTCTGGTGTAGGCTCTGAGAAACATGATTTTTTCTTCCATGGTCAGGTTCTCGGCTTCACCATTAAACAATCCTTCTCACCCATACAGCTCTGAGATGTACTTGGCCTTTTGCCTTTTTGAGCTCAACTGTTGTAATTTGTCTATGGCAAACTCATCAGGAGATTCCCTTCGAGTAACAGACTGAGCTCATTTGTTTGAAGTTCTCAAGCCTTTTGTAGACTAGCCCCTTTTTAATAATTCTATTCTCTAGCATCTTCTAGGGTGGTTTTTTAGTCTCGTAGGCTTTCTTGAAATCTTCGACAATCTCCCAGGTGATACTACAAGGGCCACTGTGATCTCTTCATCTACGACGATCCTCTTGACTTGACCCTTGTATCTCGAAGGAATGTCTTTCTTTACAATCCTGTGAGCCACCCTCGGATCAGGCCATACTCTCACCCTTTCCTTCTGATATTGAAATGTGTTGGCGAGAGTGTAAATCTCAGAGCTTCTTCTTCATGCTGATAATTGATGAGAGGCAGTAGGTTTTGTCAATGCTTTTCAGCATTTCATCATCTTGAAGCTTTGCTGCTCCTATTCTTCATCTAATTTTTACTACTCTCAACATCCATCTGTGAGGTGGGAGTGATGGGCATAGGTTGGCTTTCGCAATGTTAGGACTGCAGACAGAGGCATCCTATCTTCTTCCACATCATCCTCTTCTTCTTCTCTTCTAGCCTCAACACCCTCTCTTCTTCTTCTTGGGTGCATCATCGGCTGTTGTTTAGATGGTGGGGAGTTGTTTTGTGGTTGTGATTGTGTTGTTTGGATTTGGGCTTGAGATTGGTTTGGAGATTTGAGGGGTAGGCTGTTTTGAGTGGGTGAAAGGGAAGGTTGTTCCAGCATCTTTGGTGTGAGTTTAGCCTTTGTAAGTCTTGCCATTTCAAACCTTTTTCCAGCCCCAGCCTCATCAAGGGCTTCAATGATAATCCCCTTCTGGAATTGCTCAGACAGACAGATTCTGGTGGCTATAGCCAGAATACTGTCTCTGGTCCATGCGCGAATCTCCATCAAAGATCTTCCTAAGTATTTGGCAACAAAACGATCATGATCTCCAATCTCTCCTTTTCAAGTGCATCATCCCAGCCCATCGGGTTTGAATCTCCTCCACTTCCAACTTCTGATTTCACTATCTAATGTGGCTGTATCAAAACCTTGCCTGAAGAGTTGCTCAATAATTTTATCCATGGATCGGCTATGTGTATCACAGCATCTTTTACCAGCTCTTCCAAGGATTTTTCTTCAGCAGTAGGTTGATCATCAGCACTTTTCTTTGTTTATAGGTGATCAGTTGTTGCTTTTCTTTTTCCAACTCCTGGGCTTGCTCTTGGGCCTTCTCATCCTCTGTTCTTTTCCTCTTCTTTTCTTTCACTGCAGTACTCTCCCCCTTTTTGGATGTATTGGTGGTAGGGGTTTGTACCGCAGAAAGTGTCTTTTGCACAGCAGCAGCATCAATCAATGGTTGTAAAGTGAGGAAAATCCTCTCATCAATGGCTTTAGTCACAATGTCAGTGATTATGGGTGTGATGAGAGGGAGGGAATTTTGAAGGACAGCACTATTTGCTCAGGAGGGTTCTGTGCCTGAGAAATAGTGCCAGAAGCAGAGGCAGGTGGCTGAGTTGTTGGGAGTGGCTCAGGTTTGGGGAACCTTCAACTGAGGTGCCTGTGGGTGGGTGGAGGTAGATGGTCTTTCTCCTTGAGAGAGTTGGTCAAGTAGGTTTTGCAGCCTACTGACTTTTCCTCAAGGATTGTGTTCTGGGCAAGAACATCGTAGAGAAAAAGCCCAGGTCATCATCAGCAGAAGCTGAATCACCTGACCTCCTGCTTGGAGCAGGATGTACATGCACTGGGTGTAGACCAGTTGTAGTATGTGCCCCTTTGTCTTGGTACTGGGGACTTCCAACCTCAGGACTATGTCCATATCAGCTGTTGCCTCCGTGAGGTCTTAGCAATGTGACCAGCCTCATTTGATCATGTGCTGATGCAGAAGAGTGTGGCAACCTCACTAGATATTCTAATCTCCCTATCCACACTAGGAGATAGAACTTGTAAACCCCGGTGTTGTGGGTTGTCAAGAAACATGTTGATCCTCTTCCTCAAGTCTGTGGTTCTCCCCTTTGGTGGTGGTGTGGGGAGGAGGAGAGGCATGCAACTGAGTCAGCACGTTTGCAATAATTATGTTGGACTTGGGGGCGGTTGCATGGGGTGAAGGGATAGAAGCAGTGTGCACCTGGGGGAGGAAGGTGCTCTTCAATGGCAATCCCCTCAAGTGAGGAAGATCCCAGATGTGTGGGTACCCCTTGTGTGGTTGCTTCAGGCTCCTGTTGAGAGGAATCCTGAGCGGCTATGGCTGGAGAGTCCTGATATCCACTGGGGGTTATAAACAGTGGATATATCCTACGTTGGTGTTGCAGGGGCACCTCAGGGGACTCATTTCCCTGAGTAGCCGTTTTGGGTTTCTTTTTGGTGGGTTTGGTGGGGACTTTGGTTTCTGATGGAGGAGGTGGGTTCCCTGTGCTTGGGCTTTAGCATTCGGGCAGCTTCTTTGAGTGTAAGGTCGGAGTTGTGGGCCTGGAGTATACCTCAGCCAAAACAGCTGGTGCAGGGACTCCAAGGCCAACAAGGCCATCAGATTTTAGTTCATCCAAAATAATGGCCATTAGAAACCTGGGATATAATGGCATCGGTTTGCCACGGTTCTGAGCCAAGTTCTTTATTTTAGGAAACACAATTTCAGAAAAATTTAACGGTGGTGTTCTAGAATAGAATACAATACCTGTTGCCAGTGGGATGACATTTGATCCCAAGAAGATGTCTTGGAGGCTAAGCAGACATTTACCATGTGAAAAATAAGTTTCTCAGCGTCATGGAAATGTTTCTTTAGAACGTTGTAGCTCGAAGATCACCTTCATCCATGATTGATAAAGGACATATCGTTATGCCCTTTGGGTATGCAGTCACAGCGGGTGGAAATGTAGATGTATGCCGACGAATAATGTCGCCGGTAACGACCACTGGTTTCTGGTTGATAAGGGAGCCGAACAGAGATCTGACCGGTAGACTCATCGGTATGAACAGAAGCATTTGACCAGATTTGATTGAGGGATTCAGGGTAAATGGTTGGATTCATGAGAAAAGGCTGTGCGATATGGGGGAATCACATTAAGTCAATGGCATTATCATATTTTTCCAGAAAGCCGACTTTGTAAGGTAAGCAATGCAGTTGTGTCGTTGTTTCAGATCATGGTCGCCATGGTTGAGAGAGAGGTTCAGAAAATAACGGCTAATGAAACATCAGAGAAGAGGACAGGTATTTATAGGGTAGGGATGAGAAAAGGACTGAAAGGGTTGGTGTTAGTCATCAGTAGTTTTAAACCGACTGTTGACATGGTATTACCTTTTCAGACGTTGTTGAAACAGCTGAAGTCGTGGTATTAGGCATCAGTAGTTAGAAAACTACTGAAGACCGTGGTTTTGACTTCAGATGATGAAACAACTGAGGACTTGGTGTTTGTCATCAGTAGTTGTGAAACTACTGAAGACAGTGGTTTGTCATCGGTTGTTGTAAACAGCTGAAGACTTGGTATTAGTCATCAGTAGTTAGAAAACTACTGAAGACATGGTTTTGCTTCAGTTGTTTAAAATGAACAGCAGTTGTTGAAACAACTGAAGAGAAAGTTCTCTTCAGTAGTTTTCGTCAATTCATAGCCTTTCAGCTGTTTCATACTGTCCTCAACACTTACTCATCAGACTTGCATCTGCTTTTCAGGTGTTTCATAGGACGTCAGTACTTATCTGTTTGTACTGATTTCAGTAGTTGTAACTACATCAGTAGTTGTAACTACATCAGTAGTTTGGAACAGATAAAGTACTTCAGTACTTGTGAGGCATTTAGCCATCAGTAGTTATAAAACTACTGAAGGTGAAAGGACTCATCAGTACTTATATATGACATGGTTACCAATGATCACAGTAATGTTACTGAAATCATCAGTAGTTGTCACTTATTCTAGCTGCAGCATACCAAGCCTTAACACAAGGTTTTGGAAAGTAGAACTATCCAAGGGCTTAGTAAAAATATCTGCAAGCTCATCAGCACTAGGCACAAACTTAGGATCAATCAGACCTTTTTCAAAGCAATCCCGAATAAAATGATGTCTGATCTCTATATGTTTGGTCCTAGAGTGCTGACTGGATTTTTGACAATACACAGAGCTGAAGCACTATCCATTAATAATGGAGTCTTAGTCTCTGTAATGCCATAATCCAGAAGTTGGTTCTGAAGCCAGAGTACCTGAGAAGTACAACTTGCAGCAGCAATGTACTCGGCCTCAGCAGTTGATGTAGCAACAGATGTTTGTTTCTTACTCTGCCAAGAAATCAAACAGTTGCCTAGGAATTGACAACCACCAAAGTTGACTTTCTAGTTAACTTGCACCCTGCATAGTCACTATCTGAAAAAGCAACTAATTTGCAAGAGTGTCCAGTGGAATACCATAAACCCAGAGATTGTGTACCTTGCAAATATCTAAAGATTCTCTTGACTGCAATCAAATGAGACTCTTTAGGAGCAGCCTGAAATCTAGCACAAACACATGTAGCAAACATAATATCTGGTCTAGAAGCTGTTAATACATCAAGGACCCAATCATACATCTGTAAAGCGTTTCATCAACCTTTACCTTTCTGATCAGCATCCAGTTGTGTGGTGTTGCACATGGGAGTAGAACAGGGCTTACAGTTTTGTAAATCAAACTTATTCAAAAGATCTTTTGTATATTTTGACTGATGAATAAAGTTCCATCAGCCTTTTGTTTGATTTGCAAGCCTAGAAAGAACTGTAATTCTCCCATTGCACTCATTTCAAACCTCTTTTTCATTAATGTTGTAAAATCATCACACAACTGGGGATCAGAGGATGCAAAAATAATATCATCAACATAAATCTGAACAAGTAGCTTATGCTGATCCACCTTCTTAATAAACAAAGTTTTATCAATGGAGCCTCTAGTGAAATTATTCTTAAGAAGAAAAGTAGAGAGTGTCTCATACCAGGCTCTAGGAGCTTGTTTCAACCCATAAAGAGCCTTATCAAGTTTATACACCCATTCAGGATGTTATTATCCTCAAAGTCTGGTGGTTGACACACATAAACTTCTTCCTTTATTTTACCATATAAAAATGCACTTTTGACATCCATTTGAAAAACTTTAAGATTGTGGAATGCAGCATAGGCTAAGAACAATCTGATTGCCTCTAGTCTGGCTACAGGGGCAAAGGTTTCATCATAGTCAATACCTTCTTCTTGTGAAAACCCCTGTACAACCAGTCTAGCCTTGTTCTTAACAATAAGCCCATTTTCATCAGTTTTGTTCCTAAACACCCATTTAGTGCCTATTGCACACTTACCTGGGGAAGAGGACCAGTTCCCACACTTGCTGTTTCTTGAACTGAAGTAGCTCAAGCTGCATAGCTTCAACCCATCCATTGTCTCTCAAAGCAACATGGTAGTTCTTTGGCTCTAGCTGACTGATGAAGAGAGAATAGAAGCGAAGTTAGACAATTGACTTCTTGTTGAAACACCAGCATTGATATCACCAATAATCTGAGACATGGGGTGATTCTTCAGTTCTTGATAAACAATGAGATCTGTGCAAGTGTTTGTAGAACCTTCAGCAGCAGCAGATGTTGATGTAGACTCTTGAAACCAAGAATTAGATGGTAACTCAAAAGATGTAGAGGAAACAGAGATCTCATCAGCATTTGTTGTGGATGGAACTGCTGAAGCTACAGGAACATCAAATTTAGCAGACACAGGCAGTTGGTCACTAAACTTGAATAGGTGAGTATTGATATTATCATCATCATCATCATCATCAATACCACCAGGTGGAAGACATGCTGCAGAAGATGATTTATCCACAGGATCTGCAACAGCTGGAGGTTGATAAGGAACATATTGCAGTATGTCCAAATCAAACAACTCCACAGGTTTTGTGGAATCTTGTCCAAAGGAGATTCATTAAACTTCACATGCAAAGTCTCTTCAACTATCTTTGTTCGGTAGTTGAAGACTCTGTATGCCTTGCAAGTAGATGAATAACCAACAAAATACCCTGCATCCACCTTAGGATCAAATTTATGGAGTTGATCCTTTGTGTTGAGAATAAAACGGGACACCCAAATGCTTTGAAAATGAAATTAGAGGAGCCAAGTGATGGAGAACTTCATATGGAGTCTTCATCAACCTCTGATTTACTAAAACTCTATTCTGCACATAGCAAGCTGTGTTGACAGCTTCAGCCCAAAAGGTCAGTGGCAAACCAGAGTCAGCCAGCATGGACCTTGCAGCTTCAATGAGGGTCCTGTTCTTTCTCTCCACTACTCCATTTTGTTCTGGAGTCCTTGGATGCTAAACTGCCTTTTGATTCCCTTGAAAGATAGAAGTCATCAAGTGTATGGTTTCTGAATTCGTTCCATTGTCACTCCTAATACACTTGACTGGAAGGGAATACTGCTTCTCAATATACAACACAAAGTGAATAATCTTCTGAGCAACCTCATCCTTTGAATGTAGAAAGAAAGTCCATACAAATCTGGAGTAATCATCCACAATTACCAGACAGTATTTCTTCTTGCCATGCTCATTACTCTCACAGGACCAAATAGATCCATATGCAGTAGTTGCAAGCAAGCAGTGGACTTAGGCTCTTCAATAGGAGGGAATGAGACTTTGTGCTGTTTTCCTTTTAAACAAGCAGTGCAGGTTTCATCATGGGAACTCCTTTATTGGTAAGCCTCTGACTAAACTATTGTGGATAAGCTGATTCATGTTTTTGAAATTAACATGACCCAGCCTTCTGTGCCACAGTTTAGATTCTTGAGAAGAGGCTTTGGAAAATAGGCAAGGATTGCCTCTGAGATCTATTTTCTTGGAAAAATCTAAGGCATACACTCTTCCTGTCCTGTTGGCTCTCAGGAGAGTGTGATCATCCAACACCTTATCAATCAAATGCAGAACTTTGGATGACAGAATCCTACAGTTCTGACTGGTGAAAAGAGCAACATGGCCTTTATCACACATTTGACTGACACTCAAGAGATTGTACTTGAGATTTTCCACATGATTAACATCATCAAACTTGATTTCTCCATTGGAGACAAAGCCATTTCCAATGATGTAACCCCTAGCATCATTGCCAAAAGAAACAACCCTTCTTTCCTTGAGAGTAGTCATGAAGAAGAGACTGTTCCCAGTCATGTGCATAGATCCCCCACTGTCTACATACCAGATGCTACTTTGGCATGTTGGAGAACCCTGCAATAATAAACAATCAGTTAGTTTTAGAGACCCAAACCTTTTTGGTTTTGGGCCTGGTCTCATCAACAGATGGTAAACTAACAGGTTTATTAGTAACAACAGCTTGAGAGGAAGAAGATGGTGAAGAAGAGGAATCCTTTGGCTTGGATCTCCTTTTCTGTGGTTTCAACATAGGAGCATCTAATTGGTTAACTCTACCCAACAGATGTTGAACCATCATAACCAGCTGTGTCTGATTTTGTGATAAAGCTTTCAGCTCATCAGACACATTGCCAGTGGAGTTTGATAAGTTCCTATGTTGCACCTTCTCTTCTGAGCACTCTCAGCTGTCACCTGTTTAACCCCTTCCTTTTTGATTTCTTTGAGGACATAAGGGTTACAGGATTTGATGTTGCTGATACAAATGTGGTCTCAAACTCAGTTTTCATTTTTACCATTTTCTCTTTAATTTCTTCTTTTTGTTTGAGTTTGGAACCTCTTTTGTACCAGCAATCATCTGTAAGATGATTGAACAAACCACATACTTCACATGGTTTCTTCTTCATCTTAGGTTGATCATCAACTAAAGAGGGTGAAGCAACTGGAGACTTGCTCTTCAGTGCTTTGGAAGCATTGTTTGCTTTCTTGACTTCCTCTTTAGTAGTCTTCAAACTCTTTCTACTGACAGTTTTCTTCTTTTCAGTACTGATAGTAGTTGGAGTTTGAACTTCAGGTGTTAATCCTGCTCTCTAGTCCTTTCAGGACTTTCAGAATTAACTCCTGAGTTGATCAACTCATTGATCATGTGAGTGTCAGCATTTGAACCATCAACATCAGCTGATAGGTTCTGAGAGGACTTGATGCTGACTTCTACTTCTGATTGTGCTGTATCAGAAAGTAGATCACATGATGAGATGGATTGGTTATTACTCTCACCATCAGATTCTATCTCTGCTCTTGGAGTAAAATCTGTAGGTGGAGCAGTGTGATTGTAACCAATGCCAAACTTCACATTGGAAGCAGATTGCTTACTAAGAAGCATTTCAAAACCTTTGCATGATTGTACCCATCTATCACACTCTACCTGGGTAACTGCAAGGGTTTCTTTGAGATCTTTATACTTCTCTAGAAGTATCTCTTCCCTAGCCTTATCATCAGTTTTTGGCATTTCAGTTTGTAAATCTCATCATTTTTATCATTAAGCACAGACTCAACTCAGCTTTGCTTTTGGAATTATTTGTTCTAGCTCAATGTTCTTATTGATTAAAGCTACATTTGCTTCTCTAATAGATGCAAATGCTGCTATGCATGGTTCAGAACATAATTGGCTTTTGCCTCAGAGGATACCTGTGATACCTTTGATGTAGAGGCATTAGTGGATGAAGTATCAGCAGAATCCAAAGCCATAAGAGCTAGATTTCAAAGGGACTTTCACCACCATGTTGACCAGCACCTGAGAACAGTTGTTCATGACCAGACAAGTCATCTGGTAAACTGCTCCAGTCAACAACTCCTGGGGTGAAGAAGCTGTGTTGTTGAGGTTGAGTTTGTTGATGAGATTGGGAAGGTTGTGGTTCAGGCAATGCTTGTGGTTGTTGTGCAATTGGAGCTTGAACAGGATTTGGTTGAGGCATATAATAGCAGGGATAAGGATACATTTGACCCTGGGGAACAAAGTATGCAGGAGATCTAGGATGTGAATGATGACCAGAACCAGCAGGATGTTGCCCTCTGTTTTGTGGACTAGTACTAGGAAAAGTCACAAAGGTGCAGAAGAGTTAGATCCAGTTGATCTACACTCTCTTGCAAAGTGTCCTAGCCTTTGGCATTTGTGACACCTCAACTTACTCTTGTCAAACCAACTTTGTTTTGCCAGAGAGTCCAGGAAATTTCCTGCCAGTTCTCTTATAGAACTTCTGAGATCTGATATTAATCAATGCCATTTGGCTCAGAATATCCATCTCTTCTAGATCATCATCAGCAATTCCTTTCAATCATCCATAATGAAGCATAAATTGTCACTATTACTGCCAGAATCACTCTCAATACCAACAAATGCATGATCAGAACTGTTTGAAGAGAAATCTATATGCTCATCATAATTGATTTCAGATGAAGCATATTCTGACTCATGACCAACCAAGGCAGTATTGCCTGGTACAAAGTCATCAGTGAGCTTTCCTGAAGAAGACAGTTTCCTTTTATGCTCTATCTCTCTTTCAAATGTAAGCAGTTTCCCATGAAGTTGGGTGAGAGATAGGCTATTCAGATTAGCACTGGAGCGTAGGACAATAGTGTATGTGTCCATCTCTCAGGCAGTGATCTGAGGAATCTGTTGTTCATCTGGCTATTGGTGTATTCCTGTTTCACCATTTTCAGCTAGATATCAAGCAGGAAAAGCGCTCAAACTGTTGAGTCAGTGTCTCACCCTTTCTATGAGAGAATGTCTCATATTGTTGGGCAAGGATTTCTCTATTGTTTGCTAAGACCTCATCTGTGCCACCGAATTGTTCCTTCAGGGCATTCCAGAGATCATGAGCAGTTTCATGATGCATAAGCCCAGAATAGATTTCATTAGGCAGTGCCATGGCCAGAATTCCATGGGCTTTAGCATCAATCTCAATAGTTTCCGATCTTCATCAGAGTATTGTTCCTTCTTCTTCGGAACCATTTGATTGGTTTCCGGATTGTTCACCATAGGCTTATGTGGTCCATGTACCACAGATTTCCAACAACCTGAACTGTTAACAGACAGGTGATGAAGCATTCTTCGTTGCCATATGTTATACTCGGTCCTAACCAGCATCGGAGGCTTGGTTGAGGAACCGGTATTGTGAGGATCATTAGAAGGAGTCGTCATCTCAGATTCAATCAAATTCGATTAAGCTAACCAATTTTAGAACAAAACACAACAACCAATTGAACCAAAGATCTCAAAATAAATGAACGAAAGCGATAGAAATTCAATAATCTATAACCAGTTCTTGCGAATACGCTAATTCAATCAAACACAGATATCAATTAGCAGTTTCAATGATCAATTGTTAGATCGATCAATGATTAACCAGGCTCTGATACCACTTGTTAGGATTAGTGATCTATGTTTGATTGATTAAAGAGTATAGCAGCGGAAATCGATCAATGAATTAGCCAATTCACAAGAACGAAACAATATTCAATGAAGAACAAAGACGGTTATAGAGAGAGAATTTCTGCAAATATATTTCATTCAATATTCGCTTTCGTGGTACAGAATGTCACAATTACAATTAGGTCGACACCTCTTATATAAGAGATGTGACGTCTGCTGATGTCACTTGATAGTGACATCTAACAGATTGATTACAACTGAAACACACAATTGAAGATGTCAAAACAGCTGACATCTCCTTACAAAATGCTAAGTGTTATCAGTTGTATAACTACTGAAAAGCATAAACTACTGAAACTACAACGACTGAAGAACAAGCTCTTCAGTCGTTTAACAAACTACTGAAACTAAAAATATAAACTACTGATATCACAACTACTGAAGAAGTATTCTTCAGCTGTTGTGACAAACTACTGAAACTTCAGTACTTGGTCTTCAGACTTGAACTTCAGATGTTTCATCACTGATGACTTCAGTAGATATCCAGCTGATGTCTTCAGTCTTTGTCTTCAGACTTTGTACATCAGTTGTTGATCTTCAGTACTTGTAAACTCTTCAGCTGTTGTACTTCAGTACTTTGAACTTCAGCTTCAGCACTTGTGTTCTTCAGCTGTTCAGCTTCAGTACTTGTGTTCTTCAGCTGTTCAGCTTCAGTACTTATGTTCTTCAGCTGTTCAGCTTCAGTACTTGTGTTCTTCAGCTGTTCAGCTTTAGTACTTGTGTTCTTCAGCTGTTGTACTTCAGCACTTTAGTTCTTCAGCTGTTGAAGTCTTCAGCACTTGATCTTCAGCTGTTGAAGTCTTCAGTACTGTCAAACTGCTGATAAAGCTTTCAGCAGTTGTTGTGATACCATGTGGACTTAGAGGTTTTCTGATCTTGGCTCATTGGTTCTTTTGGTCCAACACCTTGATTAACAGGTCAACCAACCTCTCGGATGAATATGTCTCGCGGAGCAGTAGGAAGTGAGCACTCTTCGTCAAGCGGTCAACAATCACCCATATGGCATCGTACCCTTTCGGAGTATGGGGCAGTTTCGTAATGAAATCCATGGTGATGTGCTCCCACTTCCATTCCGGTATATCCAAAGGTTGGATCTTCCCATACGGCTTCTGATGTTCCGCCGTCACTTGCAAACAAGTAAGGCACTTACTCACATACTCCACCATGTCACGCTTCATACCCAGTCACCAATAATCTTTCTTCATATCTTGATACATCTTGTGGCACCAGGATGAATGGAGTATCGAGTCTTGTGAGCTTCATCCAAAATCCTGACACGTAGATTCCCGAAACAAGGAATCCACACCCATCCAAATCGAGTTTTAACACCAAGTGTGTTTTCACCTAATTCCCCAACCAGACCTTCATTCTTTCAGAGTTTAGATGATCTTCTTTCAGTGCCTCATCTTGAAACTCCTTGCCTTGCTTCATTACCTCAAGGTCATAATCAGTTGGTAGCCTTCACCCGAATCGGCTCAGGCCTCTCCTTCCAGCTAAGAGCATCAGCCACCACGTTAGCTTTGCCTGGATGGTAATGGATCTCACAATCATAATCCTTTATGAGCTCCAACCATTGTCTCTGCCTCATATTCAGGTCCTTCTGCTCAAAGAAGTACTTTAAGCTCTTGTGGTCGTAAAGATGGTGCACTTCGTTCCATACAGATAGTGCCTCCAAATCTTTAGTGCAAAGATCACGGTCGCTAGTTCCAAGTCATGAGTTCATGAACCTTCAGTTGTCGAGATGTGTAGGCTATAACTTTTCCTCTTTGCATTAACACACACCCCAACCCCGAGTAAGAGCATCTAAATAGACCACCAAATCTTCGCTTCCATCGGGTAGCGACAAGACAGGAGCTTGAGTCAACCTCACCTTCAATTCTTCGAATGCCTTCTCTTGAGCTTGAACCCACGTAAACCTTACATCTTTTCGGGTTAACTTGGTCAGTGGAGAAGCGATCTTGGAAAAGTCTTGGATGAATCTTCTGTAGTAGCCCGCCAAACCCAAGAAACTATGAATCTTGGATGGCGTCTTTGGAGACTTCCATTGCATCATTGCCTCTACCTTAGCCGGGTCCACCATAATCCCATCAGGATTCACTACATGACCCAAGAACTAAACTTCACGCAACCAAAACGCGCACTTGGAGAATTTTGCATACAACTTCTCCCTTCTTAATGTCTCCAGAACCTCCCGAATATGACCGGCATGCTCAATCCCACTCTTCGAATAAATCAGGATATCATCGATGAACACAATCACTGATTTATCCAACATAGGCTGACACAAACGGTTCATTAGATCCATAAAAGCAGCTGGCGCATTGGTCAAACCAAACGACATAATGAGGAACTCATAGTGACCGTAGCGCGTGCGAAAAGCTGTTTTAGGAATGTCCTGCTCCTTCACTTTCAGCTGATGGTAACCAGATCGAAGATCTATCCTCGAAAACTAACTGGCACCTTGGAGCTGGTCAAACAGATCATCCATTCTTGGTAGGGGGTATCGGTTCTTCACCGTCAACTTGTTCAACTCTCGGTAGTCAATACACATCCTCATACTACCGTCTTTATTCTTCACAAACAGGACCGAAGCACCCCAGGGAGAGATACTCGGTCTATTGAACCCCTTATCGAGCAGCTCTTGCAACTGCTCCATCAGTTCTTTCATTTCCGTGGGAGCTAACCGATACGGTGCTTTGGCAACGGGTTGAGCACCGGGTATCAGATCAATTTGGAACTCAATCTCACGATCCGGTGGCACATCGGGTAAGTCTTCCGGGAACACGTCCGGGAAGTCACACACAACTGGTACATCCGATAGTTGTGGTGTTGGCGCGTCCACGTCCTTTACGTAGGCCAAGTAGGCACTACATCCACGCCTCATGCAATTCCCCGCAACTGCCATCGAAATCACTTTCGGGATCATCGCGACTCGATTGCCATAAACCGTCACCTTATCCCCGTCAGGTGCTGTCAATCAGATCATCTTCTTGTGACACACAATATTTGCTTCATAGGTTGCTAACAGTCCATCCCTAGTACTACATCAAATCCACCTAGGGGTATCACGTGTAACCTAGCAGCAAACCTATGGCCTTCTAGTTCTATGGCACAGTCCTCTAGCACATCAGTAATTCTAGTGGACTTACCGATAGCAGTTTCTACATCAAATGGCTCACCAATACATCTACTCTTATTGGGAAACTTAGCACAAAAGGTAGCAGAAATAAAACTTCTACTAGCATCAGAATCAAACAACACATATGCAAGAGTTTGGTTTACTAGAAACATACCTGACACCATGTCGGGGTCTGTCCTAGCCTCCTCCCGAGTCATTGTGAAAGCTCAAGCGCTTGCCTTCTGTCCTTCTCCTCCCACCTTCTTCACCCCGGAACCCTCGCCCTTGGCTTCTTACACTCCCTGCTCGTGTGACCACTTCCCCTGCAGTTAAAACACTTCATGCCTCCACAATCTCTAGCCATATGGCTAGGCTTCCCACACTTGAAACAACATTCGACCCCCATCCACACTCGCCACCGTGCTCCTTCCCGCACTTGCCACACCTCTTCAACTCAGCACCAGCTGGGACCACACGTCGGTCACCTACCCTCGCCACCTTATTGTTTGGAGCGGCTCTACCACGTCCATACCGTTTCCCATTCCAGTTCCTCCCATCCCTACTCGTCTTCTTCTCCTCAGCCACTACCACCTCACGCTCATCATATAATATACCAGCCAAATCAACCGCCGACCTAAAAGTGCTCGGCCGGGCAGTGATCATATGCCTACGGATATCCGCCGGCAGCCCCTGGATGTATCTCTTAATCTTTCGTGACAGTGGTGTTACCTGATCGGGCACCAGCCGTGCCATTTCATTGAACTTTATGGTGTACTCTTGGTGTGTCATAGTTCCCGCCTCTAGTTGCAGAAACTCTCTCTCAATCTTGTCCATTTCCCGGTGAGGACAAAACTCCTCGATTACTAACTTCTTCAACTCTGACCATCTCATTCTCCCGATCGCCCGAATACCCTCGGCTTGGACTATATTTTCCCGCCAGCACAGAGCCAAGTCTATAAATGAATAGGTAGCGAACTTAACCTTCTGGTCTTCTCGGAACTCGCTGATATCAAGTACCGCCTCCATTTCCCTCACCCACCGGTGAGCAGCAGTGGCAGTGCCTTTTCCATCGAAAGTAGGGGGTTTGCATCTCATAAACACCCCGTAGTTGCAGCCCCGGGTCGCCTCCGGTGCAGGCTCTTCTTCTTCCTCGTCCTCATTATCAGAGGGAACCGTTTCCGGCTCTGGTTGTTCCTATCCTCCAGTGGACCTGTTCCTTTCCTTTCTCTCCCCGTCTCTAACCGCCTTGATAAGTTCGGTCACCACAGACGGTAAAATCGTTGCATGACCTGATGAACTTCCTCCACTACCGCCTCCTTTACTGAGGCTCTCAGATTGGCGCTCTCGTCGCCACCCTCCGGATGAGGAGCCTCTGGTTCTTCATGAACCACTTTCTCGACTCTGGGTCTCCCTCTCTTGGGTCACGGTTCAGTACCGTGATCTCCACTATGAGAGGCCTTCGAAGATCTACCACCAGCCATCTACTAACACACTGAAAGATTCAAACACCAACACGGTCATTCAAGGGAACAGCTCTGTTTATGTCAAGTATAGTAAGTCCTTAATTATAGTGGCCAGTTGTGGTTAGCCACTTACTTTACTCTTCATACCCTGAGCATTACCTGTCCTTACTACATCAGTATTTAAATCTACAGACAACACATAACCACATACCATGCACACATAAAACCAGTTAACATTACGAAAATACCTTATGGCACGCAGCTACTCAGATTGGCATCCCATTCCCATTTCGTCCCATTCTCAGTTTGAGTTAAGGTTTATTTTAAAATTTTACCCATTTCACTTAAACTTTGGCTATGATACCAACTTGCAAGGCCCCATTCCCGGGACACTCACAGCTGGTAAATCATCGCACATAAATATACTTTACATTTAATCATTCATAAAACATTGTAGCGGAAACATAAAACAAATGGTATTTTCATTTCGTCATAAAAACTTTTGCAAAATTATGCATCGTTTGTGGGTTACAAAATTTCATTGTTGTATTACATCACAAAAGCTTTAAATAAATGGATGCCATCCAAAAGAGCTGAGTAGCCGCCTCGTGCCATCCTTAGCAACATTTACCTGCCAACTGAAAACGTATAAAAGTCAGCGTTACTGAGTGAGTTCTAGTTTTTATAATAAAACATACATAAAATCGTTATTTATTTCCTTTCAGAGTCCATACTATACGTTTCATTCGTTCGTGATCATACATCATACGTACATACAGATAATATCATTATTATCTTCCATTACGTTAGTTAATCTTCGTTCATTCATTACATCTTGTGACATGTACATTACCCCGAATATTGTGCACGAAGCGGGTAACTGGGCCTGAGGTCTTTCATAGACCTCGAACATTGTGCACGAAGGTGACTCCAGTACCTAGGTCAAGTACATTCACCATTTATCCTTTCTTTTTCATTTCGGATCAATGCCATATGCTATACCCTGAACATTGTGCACGAAGCTGGTTACTAGGCCTGAGGTCTTTCATAGACCTAGAACATTGTGCACGAAGCTGACTCCAGTACCTAGGGCAAGCAGCAAGAATCCCATAAATATGGTCAATCACAAGGATTGGACCCCAGTGCGCATCCTTTTGGGGTAGCTAACCGGCACACAGTTGAGCTAACACCCTTCATTAGGTGTGGACCTTCATTCATTCGTTAATGCATGCGTTCCATCATCATGTTCCTCTTTTATTATCTTTCACTTTACGTTACATAATACTTTCGGTTCATTCATTAACATAACATGTAAAGCCATGGAAAGAAACATACATCATCATAGGAACATAACATAACATATCATTCATACATCATCATACAGGGCATCATACATACATAACATACATCATGCATAACCATGCAACATCATCATCATACATAAGCATCAATCACAATGCATGCCCCTCATACCATCTATGACCCCAAAAGTCAACTTATATAGTCCCCCGGGAATCTCCCAAGTCAAAGCCTACTTTACACATTTTCCCTAAAAATTAGAAAAATATTCTAAGTCCTTAGGCGCATGGGCACTATGTAGGTGCATGGGTGTTTAGACGCATGGGAACCCTGGATGTCTAGACACTTAGTCAATTCCAGTGCAATTCTAGGCGCATGGGTACTATTCAGGCGCATTAGCCACTTGGGCGCATGGGTCACTTGGGCGCATGAGCATTATTGGGGCGCCTGGCGCTACACCTAGTCATTCGACTAACCTTTCTAGGCGCATGGACCACTGTTCAGGCACATGGACTATACTTAGACTTTTCTAAGGCAGATTTTGGGCACATGAGCTACTGTTTAGGCGCATGGCTTACACTTAATTCTTTCTAAGGCACTTTCAGGCGTATGAGCCTCACCTAGACGCATGAGCATTCTGTAAAACATGATTCTAGGATGTTTTCAACCCCAATCCTCAAACTCCTCTGTTCTAAGCATAATGTGGCTATTCTAAACATGAGTAGCCTATAAACATTAAAGAACCAACATCCAACACACACAATACATACGGGTATTCACACTTAAACTTTGTAAAATCATTTTAATACGTTTTCAGCCCCAAAGATAGTTTAAAACATGTAAAAACCAGGGTTTAGAACTCACCTGGTGCAACTTGGGTGTTCTTTCTTTTAACCCTCTTGCAAGGAGTTCAAACACCTAAAAACAGCACCAAAAACACACACACCCGAGCACAAACACAACCCATAAGCACATAAACACATAACCGAGATAAAACCCGTCATAAAAAAATTAAAAACCTTGAATTCTTACCTTGAATTCACCTCTCTTCTTCCTCTTCTTCTTCAACCGAGAGGTTTCTCTACTTTCTCTCTCTAAAACCAAGAAAATATGGTAGAGTCAGGTGAGGGTGGGCGGCCATGCCCACCTTTACACCAACTTTTGAAAGTTTTGCCCTTTTTGGACACTTTTAGTCCCTCCACTTGGACTTTATTGCCTTTCTTGCTTTTATTATTTATACCTTGTCTTTTAAAAATAACCGGGTGTTACACATTGTAATTACATTTACCTTACGAAAACATTGCAGCGGAAACATAAAGAAAGATAACTTTTCATATCATTACAAATGTTTTTGCAAGTTAATACAAGCGTACATTTCAAAACATTATTCGTTCGCATTACAATGCAAAATCATTAAATAAAGAATGCCATCCAAAAGAGCTGAGTAGCCGCCTCGTGCCATCCTCATCAACGTTTACCTGTCAACTGAAAATGTATAAAAATCAGCGTTGCTGAGTGCGTCCTAGTTTTATAATAAAACATACCTTCCATCGATAAAATCATTATTTATTTCCTTTCAGAGTCATACTATATTTTTCATTCGTTCGGGATCATAGATCATATGTACATACAGATAATATCATTATTATCTTCCATTACATTCGTTAACATTCGTTCGTTCATTACTTCTAGTGATGTGTACATTGCCCCGAACATTGTGCATGAAGCAGGTAACTGGGCCTGAGGTCTTTCATAGACCTCAAACATTGTACACGAAGCTGACTCCAGTACCTAGGGCAAGTACATTAACCATTTATCTTTTCTTTTTCATTTCAGATCAATGCCATATGTTGTACCCCGAACATTGTGCACGAAGCGGGTAACTGGGCCTGAAGTCTTTCATGGACCTTGAACATTATGCACGAAGCTGACTCCAGTACCTAGGGCAAGCGGCAAGGATCCCATTCATATGGTCAATCACAAGGATTGGACCCCAATGTGCATCCTTGGGGGTAGCTAACCCGCACACCGTTGAGCTAACACCTACATTGGCTATGCACCTCCATACATTTGCTTGCAAGACTTTTTACATTCGTTCGTTCGTTAATGCATGCATTCATTCATCACGTTCTTTTTTCTTTTCATTATCTTTCACTTTACGTTACATAATACTTTTGGTTCATTCATTAACATAACGCGTAAAGCTACGGAAAGATAAACATACGCCATAACAAGGAACATATCATATAATCATCACATCATACAGGGCACATCAAACATCTACATAAATGACTTCAAAAAGTCAACTTACATAGCCCCCGGAATCTCCCAAGTCAAAGCCTACATTACACTTTTCCCAAAAAATCAGAAATTATTCTAAGTCCTTAGGCGCATGGGCACTATGCAGGCGCATGGACACTATGCAGGCGCATGGGGAACACTTAGGCGCATGGGCGACTTTCAGGCGCATGGGCACTATGCAGACGCATGAGTGCCTAGGCGCATGGGGAATCCTGGACGTCTGGACACTTAGTTAATTCCAGCCCAATTCTAGGCGTATGGGTACTATTCATGCGTATGAACACTTATGCGCATGGGTACTATTCAGGCGTATGAACACTTAGGCGCATGGGCCACTTGGGCGTATGGGCACTATTGGGGCGTATGGGCACTATTGGGGCGTATGGTCCGACACTTAGTCATCTGACTAATATTTCTAGACGCATGGACCACTGTTCAGGCGTATAGGCTATACTTAAAACATCTCTAAGGCAAATTTTAGGCGCATGAACTATTGTTTAGGCCCATGGATTACACTTAAATCCTTAAAAGGCATTTTCAGGCGTATGAGCCTTATCTAGGCACATGAGCTTTCTGTAAAACATGTTTCTAGGATGTTTTTAACCCCAATCATCAAACCCATCTGTTCTAAGCTTAATATGACTATTCTAAACATGAATAACCTATAAGCATTCGAGAATCAACATCCAACATAAATAATACATACGGGTATTCACACATAAACTTTGTAAAATCATTTTAATACGTTTACAGCCCCAAAGATAGTTTAAAACATGTAAAAAAACTGGGGTCTAGAAATCACCTGGTGCAACTTGGGTATATCTTTCTTTCTAACCTGCTTGCAATGAGTTCAAACACCTAAAAACAACCCCAAAAACACACACACACGAGCACATACACACACATAAGCACATAAGCATATAACCGAGATAAAACCCGTCATAAAAACATAGAAACCTTGAATTCTTACCTTGATTTCACTTCTCTTCTTCCTCTTCTTCTTCAGTCGAGAGCTTTCTCTGCTCTCTCTCTCTAAACCGAAGAAAATTAGTGATGTGAGGTGAGGGTGGGCGGCCATGCCCACCGTTACACCAACTTTACAAAGTTTTGTCCTTTTTGGACACTTTTAGTCCCTCCACTTGGACTTAATTGCCTTTCTTTCTTTTATTCTTTAGATCTCGTCTTTTTTTTTAAAATAACCGGGTGTTACACATAGTTCTGAGCTCATATTGGTTATGAAACACAATAACTTTAAGGCCTAGGTGTAGTTCTTGCATTCACCTTCATCATCTTTGTCAATTTGGGGAAGAGTTAGTATACATGGTTCGATCATGACCATGTGAACCAAATTTTACTCATTATTGTTATTTTTGGGTTGTCACATGCATGTATGTTGTTGGATTTGATTGATAGCAAGCATGTCTTCAAAAGAAGTGTTATAATGATGAGTTTTATAAATATACACTCACTCACACACACACATATACACATATATGTGTATATTATATATATACATACATACTCATACACACACACACACACACACACACACATATATATATATATATATAATATATATATATATAATATATATATATATATATGTGTGTGTGTGTGTGTGTGTGTGTGTGTGTGTGTATATAAAGAGTCTATCTATCTTGTGTTGTTTTTATGTCACTAATAACCTTTAATGTTTAATTACAGGTGATGGAAACTAACGAGCTTCATAGATTTCTTTGATTTGAGCAAGCTAGCGAGAGAGCAAAATGCTATGAAGCCATATGCTTAAGGAACTTTGACCCATCACACACGATTTGCATGTCCACCTTGGAAGCTCTAAGGAAAAAAGCTCGGGCTAAAGCTATACTAACTCGAAACCATGGCAACTAGTGCTGGAACTCTGCACTACTTATCGTTTTGCCCACTGATGAGTTCATGTATTGTATGTGTTTTAAGTGTTTAAATGTATGCTTTTAACATGATTTTGCTATCAAGTGTAATCACTTTGTGTTATGTTTGAATTGTAGGTATGGGAAGCTTAAATGATATATTCAAAGTTGCCCAAAGATTGGAGGATATATGGGTGAAAAGAGATGACGAAATGAAGAAATTGGTGATAAATTAGCATACGATGTAACTTACGTCCTAAAGAAAGTAAGATGTGTCCTTTCTAAAAATGACATTTTTGGGACATAAGACAGAGGCTAAGCACGTTTATTATGGCGGAGGACGTAAGGACATAACTTACGTCGTAGGGCCAGATTTGACGTAATTTTCCGGATTTTGACCATATTTAAGGAGGGTTATCAATTCTAAAAACCCTAATTCGCACTAGGAGCAGAAAGGATGAACTTTGGTGATCCTTGAAGTTTCTTCCACTTCTCCAACTCATTCTGATTCATCAAATCATGTTCCAATCCGATTTTGATGCCGAATTCATGACGATGCAAGGCTAAACTCTGCGTGATCTACCTCGGATAGTAGGTTTCGTGTTATTAGGTTTTCGTTTGTGTTCAATTTGTGTTGGGATTAAACTTTAGAACCTGTTAAGTTCTTTATTGGGTTTAACTTGTGCTTGATTATTTAAACAATTATTTTAGTGAATCTTGATTTGAATGTCATATAATTTTGCGCGAGTTGTATGATTGCAAGGTTTTAGTTGTTAATTTAGCTGGTATTATATACTAAGACCGGTTAAGTCTTAGTTATCCTTATCACCTAATAATTACATATATAGAATCCCCGATAAAGTTTCCACTTAGTTGAACTAAACAATTACCGGTAACCGAGCCTGAATCCTAGGGTGGATTACTCTTTTTCATATTCTTTTTCTCATCAATTATCATTACTTGCAAGTTATTTTCTTAGTTAATTAGTTAATCATTCTAAAACTCACTTTTTTACAGCCAAGAGGAAATAGTTTAATAATTATTATTTTAATTCATTTTCTTAAAAATCAAAGTATGACACACCAACAACTAATTTCACAAGGATTGACAACCCTACTTACCCTAACTAGTTTAAGGTGAATAGGAACACACATTTTACATCTTATTTGATTGATGCTTCAACATCGATCAAATTTTGGTGCTGTTTTCGGGGACTCGGTGCGCTTGGTGTTTTGTTATTTGATTTGTTTTTAGTTTTTTTACTTTCTTGGTTTATTTCTTTTATTTCCTTGTTATGCTAGGTGTGTTCTAAGTGTGCAGGTGATAGGATTGCATGCATACCCGATACTCAGGTAGGAAATCACCGGTTGTGTTTGATCCAGAGATAGAGATATCAGCAAGGTATAATCGTGTTATACATCGATTAGAGTTACCGGTTACATCAATTTCACAAGATATTGATCAAGCAGCTAATAGTTTGTCTAATTCAACTCAAATGGAAAATCCAAATAATCAACCCCCTCAAAATCCAAACCCCCCTCCTAATAACCAAAACCCAAATCCACCCTCACCACCAAAAAACAACCGCAACAACCTAAATCATCCACCACCCGATAATAACCTGAATCAAAATAACATTAATAAAGGAGGTAACTTTGATCATGTGAGCATGCATAGTGTCCACTCGGGCGATGAAGATTGTGAGGATGAGTGTAATAACAATGAAGATGATCATGGTGCTAAATATGATGCTTGGAATGGAAATCATGGTGAAGGTAATGGATATAATGAGAATTATAATAATTGGGGGAACAATCGTTATGGATGGAATGCACACCTATCAATCAACCACGAGGTGGAGTCGATAACAATTTCAACCAACCAAGAAGACCTCGAAGAGATCGAGTGCATGGTGTGGATAGCCATTTCAGACTGGCTATTTCTAAAAATCCAAATCCTATTTCACCTCCAAATCATAGAGGAAGAGCTTTTGACGTACGTCCTCACTATCTCACCATTCTTCTTGCATTTAGAGGCACTGCAATAGAAGAACCATATGTGCATCTTGCTGAATTTGATGCCATATGTAGCACTATTAGTGGAAATCATTTTGCATGAGATGAAGTGAGGCTGCGATTGTTTCAATTTACTTTGAAAGATATAGCTAAGCAATGGTTCCTTACTTTGCTTAATAATAGTATTCATAATTGGCCAGAGATGCAAAGGGGTTTCCTTGAAGAATATTACCCTATGGGAAAGATAAGTGATGCAAGAAAGGCTATTCGTTCTTTTCAACAACAAATGGGTGAGCAATTTCATGAGAATTCAAGGAGTTGATCCGTATGTGTCCTCATCATGGTATTGAAAGGTGGGAATTGGTTAAGGCATTTCCAGATGGACTAACACCAAAAGAAAGGAAGTACTTGTATTCAACAAGTATTGGAACATTCTCATCTAATCATGAAGACATGGATTGGGAAAATCTAGAACGAATGTGCAAGAATTCCAAAGCTCAAGCTTCAGGTAGACGGTCAAAGCCTGCTCTGACAAGGTGAACCACCATAGATTATGAGACTAAAGAAATAATTGCATCTTTGGAAAGTCAATTGGCCAAGTTAGGACAAATGGGGACTAAATATGTAGCTTTAGTTGGATTTAATGTATGCAATAAATGTGGTGAACTGGGGCATGCAAGTGTATTGTGTTTGTTGCTTTTAGGTCAACATGAAATGGTGAATCAAGTATATGGAGAGAATAAGTAGTTTGATATGAATTCCAATACTTATCATCCTGGATTGAGGAATCATCCTAACTTTGAATATGGTAATGCTTCAACCCAGATGAACCCTAACTTTCAAGGTAATAATCAAGGCGGTCAAACATATCAAAATCAAATACATGGGAATTACAATCTGAGTGGTTATCAAAGAACTTCATATTCTCAAGGAAACAATCAAAGGAGCTATAATCATAGGGGTTAACAAAGGAGTTCATCCAAGAGTTATCAAGGAAATCCTTTATGGGGACATGTTGGTAATGAAGACCCTACAAATGCAAAGTTAGATGCTTTAACGAACATGATGAAATAGAATATGAAAAAGAATAAGAGGGAAATTGAAATTAAAGACAAAGCTTATGAAGCTTTGAATAAACAAGTGGGTCAACTTGCTGAAGATATGGCCAAGATTAAAAGGAGCCCCAGGAAACTACTGAGTGATACAACAATCAATCCTTAACATCAAGGAATCAACACGAAAAACATGAGAAGTGTTCACATCAATTTGGTTAGTATCCTTCCCAACTCTATAAGTATTGATAATGACTTTACTTTTTTTTCGTAACAAGTTGTAGATAAGAAAGAGAAAGCTAATGAAGTGGAAGATAGTGACCCAGGAGCACCAATCATTCCAATAAAAATAGACAAGTTGAAGATAAAAATAGCACTTTTGGATTATGGAGCAACTATTAATATCTTGCCGGGTATGTTATATGATCAGTATGACTTTGGTTCTCTAGAGGAAGTTAACACCACTATGGTGTTAGCTGTCTTGAATCAAAAAATTCCTCGTGGGATGATAGGGAATGTTATAATCAAGTTGGGAGAATTTTACTACCCAATAGACTTTATGGTGCTTGATTATGCACCGATGAGGACAAAGGTCATATTGGGTCGACCATTTTTAGCAACTGCCAATACTCAAATCAATTTTCAAGATGGAACAATTGAAATGAACTATGAAACTTGAAAGTTATGTTTTGATGTATTTTCCAAGTCAGTTAATTATTTTGTTAATGATGAAGTTTCTATGGCAGATATGACTAACGTGTGTGTTCCTACTTATACTTCATATGTAAGCATGAACACCAATTTTGAGAATGGTTTTAAGTATGACAGGTTTAAGCATGTGGGCTTGAAGGAATTAATGAATTTAAAAGAAGAGAAAGAGCCAATTATGATGATGGAAACAAAAGATGAGAAACATATGAAGAAAAAAGTTGACGATCTACTTGATCCTATAAAAGACAAAGTTGAGTCATTAATGTTTGGGCCACAATATGATCTAGTTGAAGATCCACCTGATCATTTGAAGAAGACCAGAGTCAAGCATCATATTCGACCACCATAAGTGGTCACATATATGGTCCGGCTGAAGACCTAAAACTTAGCGCTAATCGGGAGGCAACCCGAAATTGATTTGTTTTTTGTCTTTTTTGTTTTGTTTTGTTTTGATTTGTTTTGTTTTGTTTATTATTTTTTCAACTTTAAACACCTGATGCAAATACTCAAGTATGAGGAAGCTCATGGATCTTTAGGAGCATAAAGGAATATATGTGTGGGCGGCTTTACTTATCTGTGTTGACCCATAACCATCATATATTGCTGATGAGGCATCTTTTATCATCTATGATCAGGTCCATGTACTTTTTCCATATCTTAAAGCTTGCTAGTTTGGTGTCATTTAGTACAATCATGGTAGGCATAATGCGCATTTGGAAAGTTAGCTTTGTAACTTCACTTGGGTAAAGGTTAGGACCCTTGTTTCGCATAACAATTTTACAGTTTACATCAAGGACAATGTAAAATTTGAAGTGTCGGGATGAGGGGAAGATTGAAGATTATAAAGTAGATTTAAAATTCAGAAAAAAATCGATTGAACAAGAGTTTTTAAAATGTCCCTAAAGCAACTTATTTATGCACGAAAGCTTAATTTTTTCAATGTAAATCATGAAAGTATGTTTAACTTGTGCACAAGCAAAGGTCCTTAGTCATGGCTATCTTACTAGAAAAAGAAAAACAATTTTTGAGAATTGATTGAGATGTTTAACTTGGGTAAAAATCCAAATAGTGGACCTTTTATGCATGTTCTCACATCCTTAACCTATCCTTTATCGTTCTTATGAGGATTGAGCCTATGCCTGAGTTTAGAACATCAAAATGTTATTTGCTCATTTTCCTTTCATGTGTGTTTTCACATCCTTAACCTATCCCTTATCGTTCTTGTGAGGATTGAGCCTATGCTGGAGTTTAGAACATCAATATGTTATTTGCTCATTTTCCTTTCATGTGTGTTTACTAGAATGATTACATTATTATAAAACTTGCATAATTGATACGTTTCAAGATCATGAACCAAACTGTTGCACATATATGATTAACGCACTTGGATGAACCTTTGTTTTATTAGTTTTTTTTGTTGTATATCTTACCCTAAAATGATCCCCTAGTCACCACTTTGATCCCCCAACCTCTTTATTTGTTTAAACCCAAATCAACCCATTATTCTTTTGAAACCTTTTTACCTTTTAACCCCATGTGATGAAATCTAATAAGCATTGCTTGAATTTTAGATATAATATTGTTAGAAGCAGTAAAGTGTTTAGATATAATCATTATTAAAAAAAAGAAAAAAAAGAAAAAAAAAGGAAAGAATGGGTCAAAATGACCACAATATCAATGTCATGTTTTAGTGATAATAATGTCGAATATGGGTCAAGTTTACCCAAATTCACTATGTAGTGGTGATTTATGGTTTATTATGTTCAAAATTCTTATTTGAATTTCATCACCTTTAGCCACTCCAAATTCCTTATCCATACCTAAATCTTAAGCCTTACACCATAACATTTTAAAGGCCTTTTGGTATGTGCATGGTTTGTGTTAATTAGTGGAGTTACGCTAATTACACAAGTATATGGTAATTATGAGTTGTTTTGGTTGAGAGTACTACACTAATATACTAGAACACCTTTTCCAGACCAGATACTAAACCGAGAGGAGTGAAACTTGTGAGAGGTGTGACTACATGCATAGGGAAGATTAGAAAGCTTGTTGGGCTTGGTTAGATAGATCATATTTCAAGGAGTAATATCTTTGCTTACAAACCTATTGCTTGATATACGAAACTGTGAGTTGGGTATGACTTGGGAAATTAGCTAACAAAAGGTGAATACATGGTTGGATAATATTTGTCTAATTATAGTTGTAGTGTTATTATCAAGTTTGCTTGGTGTCAAGCAAATAATAAGTGTAGGGATGTGATGAGTTCATGTTTTGTATGTGTTTTAAGTGTTTAAATGTACACTTTTAACGAGATTTCTCTATCAAGCGTAATGACTTTATGTTATGTTGAATTGTAGGTGTGGGAAGCTTAAATGATATATTCAAAGATTGCACAAAGATTAGAGGATATGGGTGCAAAGAGATGAAGAAAACAAAGAAATTGGTGAAAAATGAGCATACAATGTAACATACATCCTAAAGGAAGCAAGCTACGTCCTTTCTAAAAATGAAACTTTTTTGGATGTAAGACAGAGGCTAAGCACGTCTATTATAGGGGAGGACGTAATTTACGTCCCTAAGGACGTAACTTATGTTGTGTGGTTAGATTTGAAGTAATTTTTCAGATTTTGAGCATACTTAAGGAGGGTTATCAATTCTAAAAACCCTAATTCGCATTAGGAGCAGAAATGATGACTTTGGCGATTCTTGAAGTTTCTTCCACTTCTCCAACTCATTCCAATTCATCAAATCATATCCAATCCGATTTTGATGCTGAATTCATGACGATGCAAGGCTAAACTCTGCGTGATCTACCTCGGGTAATAGGTTTCGTGTTATTAGGTTTTCGTTTGTGTTCAATTTGTGTTGGGATTAAACTTTAGAACATGTTAAGTTCTTTATTGAGTTTAACTTGTGCTTGATTGTTTAAACAAATATTTTAGTGAATCTTGATTTGAATGTCATATAATTTTGCGTGAGTTGTATGATTGTAAGGTTTTGGTTGTTAATTCAATTGGTATTGTGTATTAAGACCCGTTAAGTCTTGGTTACCCCTATCACTTAATCATTACATGTATAGAATTCCCGTTAAGGATTTTCCACTCAGTTGAACTAAATAATTACTAGAAACCAAACCTAAATCCCGAGATGGATTAGTCTTTTTCATAATCGTCTTCTTATTAGGTTTCATTACTTGCAAGTTATTTTTAGTTAAGTTGATAATCATTCTAAAATTCACTTTTCACAGTCAAGAGGAAAAAGTTAAAGAATTATTATTTTAATTCATTTTCTCACAAATCAATGTATGACACACCGGTCACTAATTCCACGACAATCAACAACCCTACTTATCCTAGCTAGTTTAAGGTGAATAGGAACACATATTTTACATCTTATTTTATTAATACTTCGACATCGATCACCCACACTTACATCACAAGAATGTCATTTCATTCAGATTGGGTGGGGAGGAGCAAAAACTATCTATTTCTCAACTTGGGGGCACACTTGGTATTTATACAAAAATTAAGCTGAAAAGAGCATCATTTCATCAACGCTTAAAAAAGGTTGATGAGGTAACTCTTGTTGCATTCTGGTACAAATTTGGCAAGCGAGATTATTGCCCCAAGCAATTGATGAGTACCTAGCTGAGAGATCTCTTTCATCATTATTTTCTCAGTTCAATTGCAATACAATCTGAGGTAGGAAGAGGAGTATGGGTGTGGTGACCTGTAAAGATTTATTCTTTTTATATTCCATAATCAAGCAAGTGCCTTGTAATCTGGCTTATGCTATGGCACAATTCTTCCTATCATGTATCAGGACAAAGCCTACCAATTGTTAGCCCCTCCACCACCCGTCAACCTGGCAGCGTGTATCGATCAGCTTGCTCAGACTCAAGAGATGCTTATTTAGTTTATTCAATGGATTGTTAAGAAGCTACAACAGGTTACTCGTGATGCCGATCGAAAGCCACACCTTTTCCCACCACATGCTTCAGGGGATGATATGATGGAGGGCTATTTTGATGCCTTCCATTTATGTTTAAGCTTTTGATTTAAGTTGTACTCTTTTATGTATTTATATGTACAAACTCATGATAACTATGTTTCATTTTCATTTCTAGTTATTTTTTCTTTGAATGCCTTTTGTGCTTTGGTTCTATTTTGTTGATATTCTTTTTTGTTTCTGGATATGCTTGTTATATCAACTTGGACTCTTGGTTGCATTAATCACAAGGTCGCTTTGGGCTTATTTTGAAATTGATCGTGCGCAACATGGATTTTTTTATCAAGGATTCTTTGTTCTCTCTTTCATTTCCACTTGCATGCTCATTGCATCTAATTGCATTGCGTTTGCGTATTTTGACACATTGAGGACAATATGGCATTCAAGTGTGGAGATGTTAGGGATTTTTTGTGTGATTTCCTCAAAATCATTGATTCCATATATTTTTGCATCTAACAACTACTCCTTTTTGGCTATTTTTTTATTTTGTCCATTTTACTTAAATCTTAGATCCTTTGCAACAAGTTACTTTTAAAATTACACATTTAATAGAATCCAACAAAAATATAATAAATATGTTGATAATATTGTAATAATTTGACATGTTGAGTGAAATATGTTAATGCCTACATTTGCACCTATTTTCCATCACCTTCGTTACCGTGAATTATATTTTGTGCCTTGCGAGCATTTACATTTTCATTACATATCATACTGACATTTTTTTAATTATGAAGTGAGCTTAATGTTGTACAAAATCGATCCCCAAACCGTTCCAAATGTCATCGGGATTACGTTTCGAACCTTAAGTACCCTTTCATTGTAGTTTAAGGTGACAATGAGTGTCGATTTAGTTCGGTAACCGTCGAGCATAATTCCTTAAACCATTTGAACATTAAAGCACAGTAATAATCCATTATATGATACCTAATCGTTGGATTAATCAATTCTAATCTGTTATCAAGTGTAATTCTATCTAAAACACACACAATTGTCACAATCAAACATCATCTTCATCGTGAGTCTGCAACTTAATCGACACCCACCGTCCAATCAAATTGAATCAAAATTGACTAGGGATCGTGAGTTTGCAACTTAATAGATACCCACATTAGGAGCATTGTCTGAAGCTACCCACGAGGTTAATTCGACTACCTTCACCGCTTTCACATCCTTTGATTCGACAAAAACCGCGACTTGTTCATCTTTGCTTCTTGATGTGTTAAGCTTCAATCGGGTAATTAAAACCACTTACACATTCGTTTCATCATAGGGAACAAAAGCCCTATGGTTCCAAGCACTAAACTAGTCGATTTGATCTTCAATTTGGATTAACCCAAATCTATGGTTTGTGGTTTGGGGGGAGTCCATTGGAGATATGCTTTTAAGTGTCAAAAACCAAGCTTAACCAGGCCTTCGCCCTGGTTCGCTAGTTAAGTCTTTGCTCCCCTAAGCATGAGGTCCCGAGTTCGAACCCAGGCACCATCATGCTTTATTTTTATTTTACTTTATTTTTTAAGGCTTTTAGCCTCAATTTAGTTTTGGAAAATTTTTAATAAACATAAAAAAAAATTTTTTATAATCTTCTTATATTTTTAAAACCCACCAAATATTTTGTGTAATTTTCTTTTTAAGTTTAGTTAAAAAAATATTTTTTAAAACATTTTAACAAAGAGCATTTTGAAAAATTTCTTATAAAATGGATTTTAAATAATAATTGATAAATTGTTGTTGGTCTAAATGTTTCTTTTTTACTTAATATTGTTTAAATCATGCTTATTTCAAATAATTACTCAAATATTATATTTAAACTTTAATATTTATGAACGATTCAATTCCACCTTCTTTATATTTAAACATATAAAGAATATACTTTTAAAAGTACATATAAAAATGCCCAAATCTACTTAAAACCCTAACCCTCGTTAATTCGCCAAACTTAATATCATTAAACTTAAACCTTGCAAATATATTTATATTTAGGTGCCTTGAGACGGTTTACGTTGGAACGACGCATATTAATTTCTTATTAATCATCAATTATATACTTGTTGATCATGTGAGTATTTCTATACTTCTTTTTTATATTTTCACACTTTAGGGTGAAACATGTTACTTTATAATCATTGCACTTTTAAATTCGTTTGATTCTTGTAAAATCTTGGTAATTCACTTACATGTTGTGATTAGTTGATCTTTATAATTACCATGTAATGACGATTATATGTGCAATCATTAACTATTGCTAGCTTGGCGACGTCATAGATACATGGGCTTGACAAGCCTGCTTGGTTAATCCAAGTACACTTAGCTAATCATATAAACTTGTAAACGTGAAAACTTGTAAACTGTCAAAGTTTGATTGTGCATCTGTCTTACATCACTAGTTACTTTGTTCACTAATTTATAACATGAATTTCCATCTTTGTAATTACCATGTAATGACGATTATATGTGCAATCCCAAGTTACTTATGTATTGAAAACTATGGAAAACTCACCAACATTATGTTGACTTTTTATTTTTAACATGTTTCAGGAAATGCACAAGTGTGATAGCCATCTGTGAAGCTTATTCACACCTAGGAATGTACCTAGTCAAATAAATAGATGAACTTGAAATATTATTTTTTTATGCATGTTGTTTTCCTTTTTTGAGACTTATGCTTGTAACATTACATTTGGAACTTATAATTATTATATTTGGGTTTATTAATAGCGTTATGTGGCTGTGAACGATCTTAACCCTCACATCTCAACATTTCCGCCATCAAGGTTGGGGTGTGACAGATCAGTATCAAAGCCCATAACTATAGGGATTTAGGTTATTAGAAATGGTGACCTAGACTATAGCGTATGCATAAACCTTATAGAATCATATTCTTATTCTTGTAAAAGCATATGATTTGCATGCTACATAATGCTATGCCTTCTTATGTGTAATTTGATGCCTTAGCATAGGATTGCTTAAACATTGTTACCTGTCTCCCCTAAACTTATCTTTGACTCTTTGATTCTCCCCGAAAATGAAGCTTCTTAATCTTATTCTCGACGACTCATGGGATTGTATACTTATTTTTTATGGCTTGAATCTTTAGACTTTATGTCTAATCTACACAAATCTCATCAAGGTTTTGATTTCATAAACCTAAGAAATATTGTGTGACACATAGATACCTGTATTCTGGATTTCCTGGCAAAGGGCCTTCGGGCTAAGGTAAGCATTTTGCATAAATCCTACGAGACTAGTTATGCTTATGTGGGGATTTCTGGGATGAGTGACAAACTATGGTTGATATACATAAGTTTCTAAGGCAAATGGGTCAATTCGCCTTGACGTGTCAACGTTTCCAAATGGTAATGCGTTATCAAATGGAAACATTCCACATGCCTTACAACTCTTAGCTTATTCTTGTTTAAATTACTATCCTTTGTCATCCTCATTCCTGTGTCTTTGGAGTTCGAGCCTATGCTTTCTAAGCCACATGTTAATCTAGAAAGATCCTTTACAGTTGAAGTCGTTGATGGAAAATCGATCGTCGTTGACGTTGTAATACGCGATTGCACCTTAAGTCTTAACGAACACGAGTTCTTCATTGACCTCATTCCTATGCAACTGGGAAGCCTTGATGTTATTATCGGCATGGATTAGTTAGTCAAGAAACACACGGAAATTCTATGCTTCGAGAAGTGCATTCAAATTCCTTTACCATCGGGTGACACTTTGAAAGTCTTTGGGGAGAAATAATCCCAAGGACTCAAACTTATGTCCTGCATCAAGGCTCGAAAGTTCTTAAGTAAGAACTATGTAGCTTTCATGGTGTATGTAGTTATACGAAAGCCAAGGGTAAGGAACTGAAAGATATTCCTGTCGTGCGAGATTTTCCTGAAGTGTTTTCCGAGGATCTTAAGGGGTTACCTCCCGTGCGAGAAGTTGAATTCAAGATTGACTTGATCCCTGGTGCGAACGCTGTGGCTAAATCACCTTATCGCCTTGCACCGTCTGAAATGCAAGAACTAGCTAGTCAACTGCAAGAGTTGACCGATAAGGGTTTTATTCATCCTAGCTCTTCACCATGGGGTGCACCTGTGTTGTTTGTGAAGAAGAAAGATGGTTCATTCCGTATGTGCATCGACTAGAGGGACCTCAACAAGCTTACCATCAAAAACTGATACCCTCTTCCTCAAATCGATGATCTCTTCGATCAACTTCAAGGAGCAACCCGATTCTCAAAGATCGATCTACGTTCTGGGTATCATCAATCGTGTTCACGATGACGGCATTCCAAAGACCGCTTTTCGTACTCAATTTGGACATTACGAGTTTATGGTTATGCCTTTTGGCTTGACCAATGCACCTGCCGTGCTCATGAATCTCATGAATCGAGTATGTAAACCATATTTGGATAAGTTTGTGATCGTGTTCATTGATGACATTCTTATTTATTCCAAGACAAAAATTGATCACGAGACGCACTTGCGACAAGTTCTCGAACTTTTAAAGAAGGAGCAATTATACGCCAAGTTTTCCAAGTGTGAGTTTTGGCTAGAAGAAGTTCAATTCTTAGGGCATGTGGTGAATAGCCAAGGAATTCACGTTGATCCTGCTAAAAATAGAAGCCGTGAAAAATTGGTGTGTTCCCACAACCCCAACTAAGGTTCGTTCTTTTCTGGGCTTAGCGGGATATTACCGTAAGTTCATAGCAAACATTTCGAAGATTGCTAAACCGCTAACGACATTAACCTAAAAGAACTGACTTTTTGAATGGGGACCCGAACAAGGAGGCTTTCAAGACACTGAAATGCAAGCTGTCTAACGCTCCTATTCTCACACTCCCCAATGGAAACGATGACTTTACCATGTACTATGATGCCTCTAATCAAGGTCTTGGTAGTGTTCTCATGCAATGAGGAAAAGTCATAGCATACGCGTCACGACAATTGAAGGTTCATGAAGTGAACTACACAACCCACGATCTTGAACTGGGTGCGTGGTTTTCGCTTTGAAGATCTGGCGACACTATCTTTGTGGGACGCAATGCATAGTCTACACCGATCATAAGAGTCTCCAACACATATTCAACCAAAAGGATCTCAACATGAGACAAGACGTTGGATTAAGTTGATTAGCGATTACAACTGTGACATTCACTATCACCCTAGAAAGGCGAATGTTGTAGCCGACGCGCTAAGTCGCAAGGTCCACAACAAGACTGTCTCGCTTCAAGAAATCCAAGATAAAAGGCAATGGTTTGATACGTTAGGGGAATTTGATACCGAGATTCATGTGGATGTCAACGAGGCTACTATCATGCTTCAAAACATAAGGATTGATAGTCATCTCGAGTTATGCATTCGCGAGGCTCAACAAGCAGCGTTAACCGACGACGGGAAATATGAAGATTTGGTGTTTAATGTTTGGTCACAACTAGAGACAAAACCGAACAACATGTGATACTTCTTGAATCGACTTTGGATCCCGATTCGTGGTAACCTTCGACACTTCATTCTGAACAAAGCTCATCAAACCCGATATTCCATTCATCCTGGCTCCGATAAGATGTAGATGGACCTATGTGGTCAATACTGGTGGCCTGGAATGAAGAAAGATATAGCGTCCTATGTTTCCAAGTGTCTCACATGTGCAAGGGTCAAAGCCGAGCACCAACGACCAAGTGGTTTACTTGAACAACCCAAAATCCCTATATGGAAATGGGAACATATATCCATGGATTTCATAATCAAGTTACCTCATACTCCCCATGGTCATGATAGTATATGGGTGATCGTTGACCGTTTGACCAAAACGGCACATTTCATACCAATATGAGACACATACAAAGTTTCAAGATTGGCTCGCATCTATATTGACGAAATTGTGAATCGTCATGGCGTGCCGTTGCATATCATATCCGACCGAGATGCTCGTTTCACTTCGCACTTTTGGTCGTCTATGCAAGAACTCTTGGGTACTCAATTGGATTTAAGTACAGCTTACCATCCTTAAACTGATGGTCAAACCGAACGAACAATACAAACCCTCGATGATCTGCTACGTCTTTGTGTCCTTGACTTTGGTGGTGATTGGGATACCATCTACAGTTAGCGGAATTTTCATATAACAATTGTTATCACTCGAGTATCAAGATGGCACCATTCAAAGCACTTTATGGTCGTAAATGCCGATCACCGATCTGCTGGACCGACGTTGGAGAAAACTTCATCACTAGTCCTGAACTTATACAAGAAACGACCGATAAGTCTCCACAATCCGCAAGAACCTTGAAGTGGTAAGAAGTCAACAAAAGAGTTATGCCGATAAGCGTCGTAAGCCATTGGAGTTCCAAGTTGGCGACATGGTTCTTTTTAAGGTTTCACCATGGAAAGGTGTTGTTCGCTTTGGAAAGAAGGGTAAACCAGCTCCAAGGTTTGTAGGACCTTTCAAAATCTTGAAAAGGATTGGGAAAGTGGCTTATAGACTGGAACTACCTTCCGACCTTAGTGGAGTTCATCCTGTGTTCCATGTCTCAAATTTGAGAAAGTGTTTGTCCGACGAGAGTCTACATGTCCCACTGGAAGACATCTGATCGATTAGTCATTGCACTTTGTTGAGAAACCTATTGAATTAAAGAAAACTAGAACCACCACTACTCCAATCGCCAATGTTCGTTAGGAGAATAAGTGTGGAGCTGAATTCACTTGGCAGCGTGAGGACCATATGAAGGCAAGATACCCGCATTTGTTTGCTTAGTTCATTCTTAATTTTGAGATGAAATTCTTTTAAGTTGGGGAGACTGTAACGGCATGTAACTTTGGTTAGCATTGTCATTCTTGTAAGGACCATTGTTGCCATGTTTGAAACTTATGGGCCATTTATGCTTATTGTCTTAACTTTTTTAATTCTTTAATTGAAAGTTAATATTGTTAATTAATACTTGATAAATAAATAATGATCATAATAATAACAATAATAATAATAATAGTAATAATAATGATAATAATAATAATAGTAAAATTATAAAAATAATAATAATAACTAAGAAGAATAATAATAACAATAATAATAATAATAATATTATTATTAATTTGTAAAAAGTTATTAAACTTTAAAAGGTTAAAAATTTAGAGTTAAAAAGTCAAGGGGCTTTATTGTCAATTTAGGAACTTTAAACATAAGGTTCTTACATAAAATGATAAAATCAAAACTACAGGGACTAAATTGTAAATTTCCAAACCCCAACCCCCCATTTCTTTTCTCTCCCCGTATTTCCGGCAGGGCATTCCGGCCACCGCCGGCCATCCCTCCGGCAACCCCCATACGGCTATTTGTTGTACAAAATCGATCCCCAAACCGTTCCAAGTGTCACCGGGATTACTATTCGAACTTAAGTACCATTTAATTGTAGTTTAAGATGACAATGAGTGTCGACTTAGTTCGGTAACTGTCAACCATAATCCCTTAAACCGTTCGAACGTTAAAGCACAGTAATAATCCAATTAAATGATACATAATTGTTGGATTAATCAATTCTAAACTATTATCAAGTGTAATTCTATCTGAAACAAACAAAATTGTCAGAATCGAACATCATCTTCATCGTGAGTCTGCAACTTAATCGACACCCACCTTCAAATCAAATTAAACCAAAATTGACAAGGGGCATTGGATCAGGAGCATTGTCTGAAGCTACCGACAAGGTTAATTCGATTGCCTTCATCGCTTTCACATCCTTTGATTCGACATTAAACCGCGACTTTTTCATCTTAGCTTCTTGACGTGTTAAGCTTCAATCGGGTAATTGAAACCACCTACACATTCGTTTCATTATAAGGAACAAAAGCCCTATGGTCCCAAGCACTAAACTAGTCGATTTGATCTTCAATTTGGATTAAACCGAATCTAGGTTTCTTGGTTTGGGGGGGGGGGAGGGAAGTCCATTGGCAACATGCTTTTAACTGTCAAAAACCAAGCTTAACCAAGGCCTTGGCCCTGGTTCGCTGGTTAAGTCTTTGCTCCCTTAAGCATGAGGTCCCAGGTTTGTACCCGGGCACCATCATGATTTATTTTTATTTTTACTTTAGTTTTGGAGCGTTCATACGCATGGAGTTCATGCGGCTGGAGCTCCATACGCCTAAGTGTTGGTGCGCCCGAATAGGGTTTATGCGCCCAGGAGTTTTGACGGACTTTGAGTGGTGATGGTCGAGATGGATTTCCTCAATGATGTGATGGTCATGGACGGTATAAGATGACGTATGATGATGAGCTAGTGATGATGATGATCTGACGCATGATGATGTGCGATGCCGTATGGTTATGTGATGTGATGTGCGTGATTCGTGTGATGTTGCCGTTGTATGCTATGCATGATGTATGTTTTGGGTGTGCGATGTTGCCCTGTGTGATTGATATTGTATGTTATGTTCCTTATTATTATTATGTATGTTTACCTTTCCATGGCTTTGCGTTGAATGTTAATAAATGAAATGAAAGTATTATGTAACGTAAAGTGGAAGATAATGAAAAGAGGAACGTAACGAATGAACGCATTAATGAATGACTGAATGTAAGAAGGCTTGCAAGCATATGTATCAGGTGAGCGACTCTGTGTTACAATAGACTAGAAAAAGGTCCTTGTCATATAATCCGGTACTATGTCAGTCTTCGGATATGAGTCGGGGTTTGGTTAAAGGCCCCGGCACAGTATTAGTCTTCGGACATGAGTCGGCGGTGTTGCATGAGACAGGATCCAGATGAATGAGAGAGGATCGTGTACTCCGGTACTATGTCAGTCTTTGGACATGAGTCGGGGGTTGTGTATAGGCCCCGGCACAGTATCAGTCTTCGGACATGAGTCGGGAGTAGTGCGTGAGACTAAGATGAGATGAAAGAGAAACGAATCGCGTACTCCGGTGCTATGTCAGTCTTCGGACATGAGTCGGGGGTTTGTTTACAGACCCCGGCACAGTACCAGTCTTCGAACATGAGTCGGGAGAGTATGGCGTGAGTTGATGAATGAGAAAGGTAATGATGGAAAGAACGAACGTATGAAATGAACGTTAACAAAATATCTTCATAATGTACTAAACGGGATCTTTGTCATTCGACCTCAGTAATCGTGGCTGAGTGCCATGAAGAAGGTAAAATCTAACCAGATCTAGAACGGTATGAACGAACGAGGAATATAATAATGATACTATTCGTATGTACGTATGATGTATGATCACGAACGAATGTAAAGTACTGTATGATTTTGAAAGAAAGTAAAGAACGGTTTTACGAAAGAAAATTATGTTTTATTATAAAACTAGAACTCAGTCAGCAACGCTGACTTTTACGTGTTTCCAGTTGGTAGGTATGTTGCTGAGGATGGAACGGGGCGACTACTCAGTTCTTTTGGAATGGTATCCATTATTATAAGGCTTTTGTAATGAAATGTAAAAGGAATTTGTGAAATGAACAGATGTATTATTTTGCAAAAGCATTTTGATGAAATGAAAATGTAGTTTTAATGTTTTCCGCTAAGACGTTTTCATGTAAGATGACGAAAATTATGTTTTGAGTGCGATGAATGACCAGCTGTAAGCGTCCCGGGAATGGGGCCTTACAAGTTGGTATCAGAACCAAAGTTTAAGTGAATTGGGTAAATACTTTCAAAACCTAATCTTAAACTGAGAATGGGATGGAAAGGGAAGGGATGCCAATCTGAGTAGCTGCGTGCCCTCAGGTATTTTTGTAAAGTTAACCGGTATTACGTGCGCATGTTATGTGGTTTGTGTGTTGCTGGTAGATTTAGATATTGATGTAGTCAGGATAGGTAATGCTCGGGGGTGAAGAGTAAAGTAAGTGGCTAATCACAACTAGCCACTGTAATTAGGGACTTACTATACTTGACATAAACTGAGTAGTTCCCTTGAATGATTGTGTTGGCGTTTGAATCTTTTAGTGTGTTAAAAGATGGCTGGTGGTAGATCATCAAAAGCTTCACAAGGTGGAGGTGGCGGTGGACGTGGTGCTAAACCACGGGTCACAAGAGGAAGGTCTAGGGCTGAAAGAGTAGTTCATGAAGAACTCAAGACCCCTCATCCGGAGGGCGGTGATGAGAGTGCTAATCTGCGAGCGTCAATGAGAGAGGCGGTTGCGGAGGAAGTGCATCAGGCCATGCAGACGATCCTACCGTCTGTAGTGACCGAAGTGATAAAGACTGTTAGAGATGGGGAGAGACAGGAAAGGAGTAGACCTCCGGGTGAAGGAGACGACCCGAGACTGAAATGGTTTTCTTCGATGACGAAGAGTAAGAAGAGGTAGAGCTTGCGCCGGAGGTGGCACGAGGCTATAACTATGAGGCGTTTCAACGATGCAAGCCCCCAACTTTTGATAGAAACAACACTGCTGCTACTGCTCACCAATGGGGAGAGAGATGGAAGCTGTATTGAATATCAGTGAGTGCCGGGAGGATCAGAAAGTAAAGTTTGCTGCCCATTCTTTTGTGGACTCGGCTTTGTGCTGGTGGGACAATATAGTCTAAGCCGAGGGTAGCAGGGCTATTGGGAGAATGAGATGGTCGGAGCTAAAGAAGTTGATTATTAAGGAGTTCTGTCCTCACCGAGAGATGGACAAGGTTAAGGGAGTTCCTACAACTGGAGGCGGGAACCCTGACACATCAACAGTACACCACGAAGTTCAACAAGATGGCACGTCAGGTGCCGGATCAACTGACACCTATTTCGTGAAAGATCAAGAGGTATATTCGAGGCTTGCCGGCGGACATCCATAGGCACATGATCGCTGCCCGACCGAGCGCGTTTAGGTCGTCGGCAGTTGACCTAGCGGGAAGGTTGTACGACGAGTAGGGGGGATGGCGATGATAGACGAAGGGGTGGAGCGAGCCTATTTTAAGAAGGGGAAAGGAAGGTGAGACAATGATGGTGGATTTGGGTATGAAGGTACAGGGTTGAGGGACGATGAATGGAATAGAATAGAAAGAAAAGAAGAAGTATGCAAAAGTGTGGTAGAGGCCATGAGGGGGAATGCAAGTAGGGACTGAACTTCTGATTCCAGTGTGGGAAGGAAGGCCATAGGGCGAGGGATTGCCGCACGGCTAAGTGCTACGACTGTGGCGAGACTGGACACCTGAGCAGGGATTGTAAGTAGTCGACGACAGGAAGCTCTGGTGCGAGGAAAGGGAACAGAGGGCGAAGGCTAGAGCTTCTGCCATGACTGAGAGGAGGCTAGAGCGGACTTCGACTTGACGTCAGGTACGTTTCTGGTAATTTAAAACTTGTGCATCTATGATTTGAATACGATGCTAGTAGTATTCTTGTTCCTACTACTTTCTGTTGTAGGTGGCATGTTAAGAGAAGGAACATCGATTAGCCCTTTGATGTAAAGATTGCTATTAATGAATCCACTAGGTTACCTAGATGCCCTAGAGGACTGCGGGATAGAATTAAGAAAGTGTTTGTTCCTGCTAGACCATTCAGGACAGACTTGGGTGGATAGGCGTACACCATAAGGTGAATGGGTTAGCAATCCATGAGGCGTGGACGTATCGCCTACTTGGCCGATGTAAGGTATGTGGGTATACTAATATCTCAACCGTCAGATGTATCGAGACATGAGTAAAGATTATTGGTGGCCAGGTATGAAGCGTGATATGATGGAGTAAGTGAGTAAATGCCTTACTTGTCTACTAGTGAAGGCCGAGCACCAAAGGACATATGGGAATTATGGAGGTGACTGAGGCTACGACTGAGAAGCTTGAAAGGATCAAAGCTCTGATGGAAGTAGCCAAAGATAGACCAGAAGTCGTATGTTGTTAAATGACGTAGAGCAATTGAATTCCAGGTGAGAGACTCGAAAAGAGACGAGACAATATTGCCCGCAATGGTTCAAGGAACAACAGGTTTCGGGGACGAAACCTATTTAAGGGCGGTGGACTTGTAACACTCGAAATTTTCTTTGAAGCCGACGAAATAAGAAAAGAATAAATCCAAAGTCGAGGGACCAACTCGCCAATGAGAGAAACTTTGATAAATGAGAGTATAAAAGGGGGAAGACACCCCATTCTTACCATTTTTCAGCCAAGAAGAGAGGAGAGGAAAGAGAAGGAGAAAAGGAGGAGAAAAGCTTGGTTCGGGTGGATTCGAGCGTGGAAATCGTCGTGTAGCAGGTCAAATCGAAGCTCTACTCGACGGGAAAGTTTGTGTGAGTTCTAGGACCCCACTTTTACTTGTTTACAAACGATTTTGGGGCTGGAAAGCATAGAAAACCTGTTTTTGTTGTATGTGTGTTTGACCCATTTGGGTGTGTTGCGTGTGACGTGTCTAGAGTTTGTTTCCAGGCTTGTATGTGATTGAATAGTGTCGTAGTATGTTTCCCTAAGGTTTAGAATGGTTTATTTGAGCTTGAATGAGGTTTGGAAGAGTTTGGACGCCGAAAGGTGCGGCTGCAGTTCGGGATGAACTGCATTCTACATCAGCTAGGGCTAGGTGACCGAATGGAGGTCCATGCGCCTGAATAAGGGTTTACTAGGTCCATATTCATGGAAGAGGTGCGATTGAAGTTCATTCGTGTGACTGGGAGTGATACGCATGAGGGCCATGCGACTGAAGGAAATGCGGATGAAGGCCCTGCGACTGAAGGTCATGCGACTGGAGTCCATATGCCTGTGAGTCGTGCGATTGAGGTTCATACATGCGAAAGGTGTGAGACTCAAGGCCATTCCCATGAAGGTCATACGATTGAGGTCCATACGCCCGGACGTCATGTGATTGGAGGTCATGCGCCTAGAATGCATACGAGTAAGTGTACCCATGCGCCCAAGAGGTGATGCGCCTGAACAGTCCTCATACGCCTGAAGTCATGGGACTGAAGAGTTCATACACATGGAGATCATGTGACTGGAGCATTCATACGCATGGAGGTCATGTGGCTGGAGCTCCATACGCCTAAGTGTTGGTGCGCCCGAATAGGGTTTATACGCCCTGGAGTTTGAGGGACTTTGAGAGGTGATGGTCGAGATGGATTTCCTCAATGATGTGATGGTCATGGACGGTATAAGATGACGTATATGATGAGCTAGTGATGATGATGATGTGATGCATGATGATGTGCGATGCCGTATGGTTATGTGATGTGATGTGCGTGATTCGTGTGATGTTGAAGTTGAATGCTATGCATGATGTATGTTTTGGGTGTGCGATGTTGACCTGTGTGATTGATGTTGTATGTTTTATGTTCCTTATCATTATTATGTATGTTTATCTATCCATGGCTTTGCGTTGAACGTTAATGAATGAAATGAATGTATTATGTAACGTAAAGTGGAAGATAATGAAAAGAGGAACGTAATGAATGTAAGAAACTTGCAAGCATATCTATGAGGTGAGCGACTCTGTGTCGCAACAGACTCGAAAGAGGTCCTTGTCGCGTACTCTAATACTGTGTCAGTCTTTGGACATGAGTCGGGGTTTGGTTACAGGCCCCGGCATAGTATCAGTCTTCGGACATGAGTCGGGGGTGTTGCATGAGACAGGATCCGGATGAATAAGAAGGGGATCGTGTACTCCGGTACTGTGTTAGTCTTCCGACATTAGTCGGGGGTTTGTGTACACGCCCCAGCACAGTATCAGTCTTCGGACATGAGTCGGGAGTAGTGCGTGAGACTAAGATGAGATGAAAGAGAAACGAATTGCGTACTCCGATGTTGTTTCAGTCTTCGGACATGAGTCGGGGGTTTGTTTACAGACCCCGGCACAGTACCAATCTTCAGACATGAGTCGGGAGTATGGCGTGAGTTGATGAATGAGAAAGGTAATGATGGAAAAAACGAACGCATGAAATGAACGTTAACGAAATATCTTAATAATGTACTAAAGGTATCTTTGTCATTCGACCTCAGTAATCATGGCTGAGTGCCACGAAGAGGGTAAAATCTGACCAGATCTAGAATGCTATGAACGAATGATGAAGATAATAATGATACTATTCGTATGTACGTATGATGTATGATCACGACGCATGTAAAGTACTGTATGATTTTGAAAGAAAGTAAAGAACGGTTTTATGAAAGAAAAGTATGTTTATTATAAAACTAGAACTCACTCAGCAACGCTGACTTTGATGTGTTTCCAGTTGGCAGGTATGTTGCCGAGGATGGCACGGGGCGACTACTCAGTTCTTTTGGAATGGCATCTATTATTATAATGCTTTTGTAATGAAATGTAAAAGGAATTTGTGAAATGAACGGATGTATTATTTTTGCAAAAGCATTTTGATGAAATGAAAATGTAGTTTTTAATGTTTTCCGTTGCGATGTTTTTATGTAAGATGGCGAAAATTATGTTTCGAGTGCGATGAATGACCAGCTGTAAGCGTCCCGGGAATGGGGCCTTACATTATAAAAGCAATAGGAATCTTGTTGGATCGTTTGATATTTTGCTTAAGGCAAGCAAAGGTTAAGTGTGGAGATGTTTGATATGTGAAATATACTTGTTAATAATGCATATCTTTCCCCATTATAAGTGGTTTTTATTCCAATTTCATCTTTATCCATACCTAATTGTGATTGATTTGGATATTATAGTTTTGGATGATTCTTTGATGATTAAAAACAAAAAGACAAGAAATTCATGAACATTTAGGAAGTTTGGAGCTTGTTATGATCATGACTGATGTCGTCATGACCATAACAAGCATCAAGTCCCCTAGTCCTATGTATTATGGTCATGACTGATGTTGTCATGGCCACAACATGCATTAGAACCCCTTTTAAGCCCTTCTTCTTCATTTTTGAGGAGATGAATTTGGAAGTAAAAACCCTAGTTTTTCTCTATTCTTGAGGTGATTTTAGAAGAAGTCTTTCAAGAGTTCAAGCTATGTTGAAGATCAAGCATTTCAAAGAAAGATTCAACTCCACACAACCCACCTCTACTCATCTTTGGTTTGAAAATATCTAGATCTATCATGTTTTCTTCTATTGTTATGAGTTTAACTTTTGGTAACAATTAGGTTAATGTTTATTATAAGGTTAAGAACACTCTTCAATGATTATGTATGCTTGTTGAACTTGATGAAATAATGAATCTTGTGGGTGTTATAGTCACATATTGTTGTGAAACTTTGTGTTTTAGAACATCTATTAATGAAATGCATTCACTAGTGTGTGGTTTATGGCATTTGACTAGGAATAGTAAATGAAGATTGATTATTTAGTAAAGTTGCAAAAGTGTGCATCCTTATACATATGTTTGTGAAAACGGTTATTTTTGTCATGAATATCTCCTAGCTTTGTTGTCACCCCCTCAAAACCGTTTGACCTTGAGTCGCATAGGTGGGGCTCGTCACACCCAGTAGTACTACCCAAGATTTCCCGCTAGTTACCATTATTAACGATCTAAAAGTGTGAGGACTTTTCAAGGTATTAAGCACTATGTTAAAACATACACAACTTGTATAATAAAATAGTATTTGAGTACAAGTATGCTACCTCCCCCAGAAGAGAGTTTATAAAAATAGAGGGCATGAACTCACCTAGTGTGTAATGATAGTGAATAAAGAGACTCGTGATAGATGCAAAGAAAACCCTTCAAAGGTTACCTAGAACACACAAGTACATAAGTACGTGTACACATAGAACCTCAATAATTCTAGGTTAACCTAGTTGACCCGTTTGACCCGTTGGTGACATATTAGTTGAAATATAGTTTAATCATATATGATAACTTAACATACAAGAGTATCATGCAATTTATACATGTATATCACATTAACAACTTAGGTTCCACCTAAGTCGTCATGCCACATTAGATCATCATACACTTATGCAAATCTTCAACAATCATTATGCTTAATATATATATAAATACATCACAACAAATAATTCATACGCGAAGACTAATCATGCACCACATGCCA